>JACBWW010000130.1:107937-124308 GCA_020086605.1 Lanius collurio
AGGGGGAGATAAGGTGGGGGGTGGGGGGCCACAGCACCCCAATCCTGCCGTGGGATGGGGAGGGCAGGGAGGAGGTGGGAGGGGAGGAAATGCAAGAGGCTGCATCCAAATAAATACATTTATGTGTGTATATATATATATATATGCCTGTCTCTGTGTGTATATATATATATGTAGGCTTGGGGGCAAGAGCAGGGCACAGCAAAGCATCTGCCCCTCGCGGGCGCTGCCGGGCTTGTCCCTACCCGGGGCTGCCGTGGGCTGGGCGCCCGCAGCACCCACGAGGCCAACGTGGCACCGAGCACCCACGGGCTCCCTTCTCGGCAGAGTGGCCACCCCGGGGTGCTGGCACTGACCATGATGGATCTGAAAGTGGACGAGGAGGAGGTGGACAGCGGGCAACCGGTGAGCATCCAGGCCTTCGCCAGCAGCTCCACCCTGCACGGGCTCTCGCACATCTTCTCGTACGAGCGGCTGTCGCTGAAGCGCGTGGTCTGGGCACTTTGCTTCCTGGGCTCGCTGGCGCTGCTCGCCCTCGTCTGCACCAACCGCATCCAGTACTACTTCCTGTACCCACACGTCACCAAGCTGGATGAGGTGGCGGCCACCAGGCTCACCTTTCCCGCCGTCACCTTCTGCAACCTCAACGAGTTTCGGTTCAGCCGAGTGACCAAGAATGACCTGTACCACGCTGGCGAGCTCCTGGCCTTGCTCAATAACAGGTGGGTGCCGGTGCCTTGAGGTGGCCCCAGGTGACATCTCAGTTAGTCCAGCTCGGCAGCTGGATGTGGCCAAGAGCCACCAGGTCCTGCTGATGCCCCTGGGCATGTGGCTCCCACACTGGGCTGCCGCAGATGGATCCAGCACACAGAGATCCCATCCCCAGTGGGCAGCACATGCAACAAGGCCAGGGCCACCCTGGCTTCTTATAGGGCTGATGCAGCACACCTGGCTCCATGTCCTGGGTGCCATCCCATGCAGTGAGGCCAGGGGTGCCAGCAGGTGAAGCCACTTAGCATGACCCACACCCCAGGATGGAGCCATTCCTTGGGCTGTGGAAGCCTCTCACCCATGGTTGTGGCAGCTCCTTGGTGCTGCCAAGCTGCTGTCGAGAGCCTGGTGCACTCCCTGCCCATGCCAGCGCCAAGGGGCTTCACTGCTGTCCCCACTCCTGCCTCAGGGAGGGGTTTTCAGCCACGACAGCAGAGCTGAGGCCCAGCACATTCAGCCCATGTCCCAGCAAGGCCACCACCTCACCATGATGCCACCAAAGGCACAGGACAGGTGGCTGGGTGGCCTCAGCCAGGGCTGTTGCTGGAGGACCAACAGTGGGGCAAGTGGGAGGAGTTTGGAAGGTGGCCACTGCCCAGCTTCTCCTCATCCATCCTTCTGCCCTCTCTCGTGTGCCTCTGGGCCAGTTTTTGTGCTGTTGGACACTGGAAATGCCAAGTGGGACTGTGCTGAGCCCATGCTTGGGTCATGGCAGACATAGCTCCTGGGAACCCCAAATGGCCTTTGCCACTGGGAGCAGCCACCACAGCCAGGCCTGAGCCTCTCCCTGCTCTTTCCCCCAAGATACGAGATCCCAGACACCCAGACCGCTGACGAGAAGCAGCTGGAAATCCTGCAGGACAAGGCGAACTTCCGAAACTTCAAGCCCAAACCTTTCAACATGCTGGAGTTTTATGACCGGGCTGGCCACGACATCCGAGAGATGCTGCTGTCCTGCTTCTTCCGTGGGGAGCAGTGCACCCCCGAAGACTTCAAAGTGGTGAGTGACCTGCGGGCCCTGCCCGGTGCCACCTTTCCCCATGCAAGGAGGGTGTTCGTCCCCCTGCAGCTGCTCCTGCCTCCTTCCAGCTCGGAAAGGACTGGCAGCACCATCACTAAGGGGGTGCTGCTGGGTTTTGGAGGTCCAGGTTGTCCCCAGGAGCACGTGCGGCTCCGTACAGCTCCGTGGGCTGCTCCCACGTGGGCAGAGCTCATTTGGGCTCTGCACAGCAGGGCTGTGCGTGCCGGGCTGGAAGCTGCCATGGCGAGGAGGCTCCCGTGGAAAAGCAGAGAGAGCACGGGTGGCCAAACCCCTTGGGAACACAGGGCCCAGCAGCTCAGTGCTGTGCCCTGCCATGGAGGTTGTTCTTGTGCTGGTGGATCCAGCACACAATAAAGCCTTTATCCCTGCGGCTGCCTGGCCCCATCCAGCTGGGAATGAAACAGTGCTGGCTATTCGGGTGCTGCCCAATCAATTCGGCAGCCGCCGTGGCTGTTCCTGAGCAGCTCCGGTGTGGAGCCTCTGTCCCCTGCGCTGCTCGGGGTCCCCATCCTCGTCACCCGCCCAGGGATGTCCCTCTTGTGTCCCACGCCGAGCACGGCTGGGTGCACACGGAGCTGCTGCCCAGGTCCCAGCGCAGTTCGGGTGGTTTTAATCACCGGCATTAAATTCCCGTGACGGGCTCTTTCCACGAGCAGGTGTCAGTTGTCAGCCATGAGGCGTTTTATTTGTTAAATGGAGGCACGTTGCAGCCCGGAGGGGGCTGGATCCCCTCCAGCAGGGCCGGCGAGCAGGGCCAGCTCCAGCCTGTGCCCTCTTCCGATGCCGGCTCTTCCCAGGGCACGGTCGCGTTTTCTGCGCTGAGCCATCCTCAGGGACCTTCATCCCAGCTCCCTCCTTTCATCTCTTGGTTCCAAATCCCTGCATTCTGCATCCCCTTCAACTGGCAAAAGCCAAACAGACTCGCAGCTGGTTTGTTATTCGTGCCTGGATTATTCCTTGCAAGCAGGTTGGGATGATTTACTGGATTTGATTAGAGGAAGCTGGCTCTGTGCTGCGTCTCTTTTGCTCTTTGGAGTCCCCTTGCAGCCCGGCACGGGCAGGTCTGTGCGTGGTGGGGCTGGGATGCTGCTGGGGTGGGGTCCTGGCACTCTCAGAAGGTTTTAGGGGGTTGTTCCACTCATAAATTCCTGCTGCCTTGCTGCTCCCTTCTCGGGCTGAGCGAGGCTCGGTGCTGCTCTGGGCCTGGTGGCCCCGGCCAGGCTGGGGGTGCTGGGGACCAGCACCTGGGCATGCAGCATCAGCCAGCACCACCCCGGTAGGGCCCCACCTTCTCACACCGGGGCTGGGTCCCCTCTGCACTTCGGGCAGCCCCTTCAGTGTCCAGGGATGCTTTTGCATCCAGGGCTGCCCCTGTCCTCTCACTGATCCAGAGGGGATGGAGAGAGATCTCTCCAGGGAGGGTTTGGGGGCTTCCCAGACCCCACAGCCTAGGGCCGATGGGAACAACCAGGGGGTTGATGGGGACAGCCTGGAGGTCAGTGGGGGCAGCCTGGAGGTCAATGGGGACAGCCTGGAGGTCAGTGGGATCGGCCGGGCGTCCAGGGGGCCGGGCGGGGGTCCCGGGGCCGGGCGGGGGGCGCGATGCGGGTGGCCGGCACGGGAGCGGCGGCAGCGCCGGGGCCCGACACGCCGCGGTGCCGCCTTATCTGTCCCCGGCAGAAGGGAGGGCTCGGGGCAGCCGCGGCGAATGCAGATGAGGGACTGCCGAGCCGGAACACCTGGGGTGACGATAAGGCAGGGCTGGAGCCGCCTCCCGCCCGGGTCCCCCCTCGTGGTGCCGGGGTGGGCGAGCAGCGGCACCGCAGCAGGGACCCCCGTGCTGGGGGCACTGGCCGTGTGCCCCCCAAAGCAGCCCCCCGGAGCAGCCCAGCTCGGCTGTGGGCTGGTCTCAGCATCACCTGCAGCCAGGACAGGGTCCCCCGGCACACGGGGTTCGTGCTGGACACCCATGCTGGGATGATACGAGCTCTTCCCACTCCTCTTTCATCCCATGCCATTGCCAGCCACATCAGGGGTCCCGGCCTCGCTCATCCCCCCCATGTGCCCCCTGGCCGGTGTTCCCCAGAGCTGTGTGCAGGGACAGTCCAGTGGAGCTGACCAGGAGCAGACTCATCCTGTACTGGACAGTGAACCCCCTAAAAAGACCAGGGGGGGACCATTGGCCCACCCCAGCTCTGCCCTGGCTCTCCACAGCCCCTCCAGCACTAGGACAGTGTTTTGTGCCCACCAAAGCTCCCTCTCTGCAGCAGCCCAGGACAGGCACAAGGATGCCCAGGGAGGTGCTGCAATCTCCTCCCCTCAGTCCCAAAATCCTGGCCTGACCTTAAAGCCTGGAGAGGCAAACACAAAGCTGAGGGGCAAGTCTTGACCTCCCTCAGGACATGGCCCTGAGGGACATGGGCTGAGATGTCCCCATCCCCAGGGCCGTGCCCAGAGCCTCACACAGGAAGGGGACAGACATGTTTTCCTTTGCAAGAGGGGGCTGGCCCTCACTGTCGCCCCGGTCCAAGGCCACGCTCCCTGACACCCTCATTAGCAGCACAGATCAATGTTTCACTCTTCCTACTTCATTATTTATGAGTTGGAGTCCTCCCTCCGCTGCAGGAACTTGTGGCCCTGCTGGTTCCCTGCTCGCACTCCCTGCTCGCACTTCCTCCCCATGCCACGAGGTTTTCCCGGAGCCTCCCACACCCACAGGGATCTGCACCTCACCCAGCAACGGGAAGGCCCACGAGTCCCATCTCTGGGCTCTAAACCCCAGGAATTTTCTCTTCATCCCAGGGAAAAAGGAGAAAAGCCGAGGATGAGCTTCCTCTCCACACCCCGCTATGGGAATTGTGGCTGCAGGAAGCCTTGGGAAGGTGCTCCCTGCTTGGGACGTCCCTTTTGGGTGGTTGGTGCAGCCAGGGGGAACAGGGGCGGCCATGCCTGGGGGGGCACAATGTGCATTTGCAGCTTTTCCTTCTCTCACCCCATGAACCCATCCCAGGGAGAGCCCCGAGCTCATCCTGCGGGGCACCGTGGCTGAGCCTGGAGCCCTGGGCAGTGTGCACGGGACAGCCTCGATGAGCTGGAGAGGATTAAGACCTCTGGACCGTTTCCATGAGGCTCCAGGGCTGAGCTGGCACTAGGGAGAATTGAGTTTGACGTGGAGATCATGCCGCTGCCTTTTGCATTGGATTCTGCATGCTCTGCCCTGGAAACACCGAGTGCACAGCGAGACAGAGCCAGGGCGGGAGCGGGAAGGGTCTGCAGCAGTCCCAGCAAACCCCAACCACTCCTCCTTCCTCCCATCTCCAGAGCAGTGCAGGAGCTCCTGTGATGGAGAACAGATCCTGTTCCCCACAGCACCCCACTGAGCCTCCCCACCCTCCCTCTGACCCCACTGCACCTTGGTGAACCCCAGTAGACACCACCAGATCCTGCTGTGCCCCTCAGACACTGCTACACCCCGATGTGTGCCCTTCTGCTCCCCCAAAAACCTCTCACCCCCCCTGGGCTCCCTGCTCAGCCCACCTCGCTCCAGCCAGAGGGTGTTAGAGCTCTGTTCCTGCCACCCCGGGAACACCCCTGGAAAAAACCCCTCTTGTGGTCCAAACCTGCCCCGTTGGAGGGTGCTGGGGTGTCCTGCAGCACCCGTGGGAGCTCAGAGGGATGGGCACGGCAGGACACGCTCAGGGCTGCTCAGCCCGGGGGTGCAGCCGGGCTCCTGCTCTCCCTGGCTCTCAGCCCCGCAGGATCCAGGCGCCAGCCCCTTCCAGGGGACCCCAAACCCAGCCAGGGCCCCCCGTGGCCCCACACGGCCCCGCGGCAGTCACAAGCCCCGGAGCCCCGTGGCGAGCGGAGCTCCCCCGCGGTGCAGCGTTAGTGGATAATCACGGAGCCGGAGTGAGAAGCATCTCCAACACAGCTGGAGAGACCGGGCGCGGGAATTACTGATACCCAGACATTTCCTGGAGCTTTTGACAGTTAATAAACAAACCGCATGGGTCCATCTGGCTCTGGAAAAACAACTTGGAGACAAGCGTGTGGGCACCAGGCATGGCCACTGGCCCCAGACAGTCCCATCCTGGTTTGGGGCTGGTTCCCAGCAGCATTCTGAGCCCCAGCAGCTCCCACCACGGTCCCCAGCGGAGCCGGTTCGTTTACAAATTCTGTAAGACATTCGAGTGATTTATGCAAATCACTTTTTAAAGCTGCACACAGGCTCCTAAATAACTTATAAGCGTTGGAAACTGCTGGTGTGTATCCGTTGTTTCCCAGCACTGATTCACCTCGGGCATCCTGGTGGTGCTCCCGGGGGCCCAGCCAAGCATCCCCACCTGGATCATCGGCAAATTGGGCTCATCCCCCATATCAGCCCCTCTCTGCAGCTGAACAGCAGCAGCAGAGTTTGACTCCAGAGGTTGCCTCGATTTCCAGACCAATGAAGCAAACCCAGCGGGACGTGGGCTGCCTGGCGCGAGATAATCGGAGGTGATGGAGCAGAGGAGCCGCCGCTCACGGGACCGCAGCCGTTTGCTGGTGGTGACTGGGCTCTCCTGGGAAGTGCAGCGGGTTGGGAGTGCCTCGGCTCTGTTCTGAGCTCGGCAGCTCAGAGATTTTCCAGTATCACTGTATTTTGCTCAAAGCAAATCATGCAGGAGGCAGCCGTGAGCTGTTTCACCCTCGGGCACAGAGCTGACACTCACGCCTTGCTCCTCGGCTGCCTCCTTGCCCCAGCTTCACCGGAGCCTTCCCAGACCTGGCCAGGCGGGAGCCCTGGGGACCCCTCGGCTGCTCGTGGCTTTGCTCACCCCACACCGACGGGAACTCCAGTGGGAAGGTGGCAGGACAGCGATGCCACGGCACAGCCCCGGCGCCCTGGCTGTGTGGGACCAGCAGTGCTGAGCCCACCACGACTGATCTTGGCCCAGACGGTACAGAAGAGGATCAGGAATAAGAGGGATGAGGACACAGCCCTGGCACGGCACAGTGAGAGGCCACCACATGCCTGAACCTCGTGCTTTGTTAGAGCTGTGAATGGCGCATCCAGAACCTGAACCTCAGAGCTCTGGACGTCGGTGGGATTAGAGGAGAAGAATCTGCAGGATCAGGCTCAGGCTCAGCCAGGGTAAGCCCAGCCCCAGCAGCTCCCCCTGCACAGCAGCTCCGTGCACACCCAGAGGGGTCACACACACAAAAAGCACCTTGCATCCCTGGAGATGTCACACCCCGAAGCACTTTGCACACCCAGAGGTGTCACAGCACACCCCCAAAGCACTTGGCACACCCGGAGGGGTCCCCCACAGCCAGAGGCACCACACACACCCGGAGGTGCCATGCCAAGAGTTCAGAGCATCTCATCTTCACCTCTGGCCATTGCTGTTCCTCTTGCAATGCCTTTGCACATAAAGACTCATTAACAAATGAATTATTAATGATTATTAATAAGCTGTAATGGCATCTGTGGCTGCTGGAAGAGATGAGGAGGCTTTCAAGTGGCATCCGACCACAATGGAGGTGAGGATTCCATGGCTGAGGACAGGGCACCCTGGGCACGTGTGTCCCAAGGGATCCAGGGGCTGGAAGCACAGCCCTGGACAACACCAGCATGTGAGGGGCTCCGAGTTGTTCCCCTCAGCCTCCCTTCGGTGTTTTTCCCAGCCCCAGGCTGGGCAATAGCAAGGGGCTCTCTGAGGACTTCAAAGGACCTGCCCAGGAACCTCCTGGTGCCGTTTTCTCACTCTCCCTGATATCAAGTGGGGAGAAGCCAGGCTGGAGGGGGCAGATCCCCCGAGCCTCTGGAGCCACAGATCTCCACAGGGAGACCAGGAAATTAACTGTCTCATGGCCTTTTGCCTCAGTTTAATTTCTCTGGCTGTTTAGAGCCGCCTGTGTTTTATTGCCTGTGGAGCTTGGCCGGGGCTCCCGAGGCAGCGCTGCAATTCCTGCTCCAGCCAGGGCTCAAGGAGCTCCTTGCCGGCTCTTATTTATTTATACAGCCTCCACACTTGGATATTATAACCAGTTATTTATTTTTGGAGGGTTTTTTCCTGTATGGAGGGTTTGGTGTGTTTGCATCCAGGCTCTTACCCCAAGGACGGAGCTGGGGCAGGCTGTTCCCACCCACTCTGTGATTTATCAGGGATTTTAAACCCCTGCTCTGCTGGCAGGGACAGGGAGACCCTTCCAGAGCCGCCACATGCCGGGGCTGTGTGACTGCTCTGCTTGGATTAGATTAGATTTGAAAAGCGTGATACGTGCGGAGCTGGAGTGAGCGAGCACAGCAAGGAAACCAGACTGGAATACCGCGGGTTTTTTCCCCCCTCCAATAAAACCGCCGGCTCGAATCTGCCTGCATGAACTGTCTGAGCGATTGTGAAGGATGTCGGAAAAAATCGCAACCTGCTTACGGGAAATTCGTGACCGGCAGGAAACACGGGAAGGCGCTGGGATAATCCCGGGTGCACGGGAATTAGCGACACCTCGGCAGCGTCCTCCGCGTCCTGGCTGAGTCCTGGTGACCCCTCCGCGGCACAAAGGGACACTGCCAGCGGGGAAATCACCGGGAAACTCTCAGCAGTACGAACTGGTTCAATTATAGGAGCGTAAACAGATCCTGGAGAAGAGGACGCGGCGGCCGCGGAGCCGTCACGGTGGATCACGGCCAAGGCTCCAGGGACACGCTCGACTGCCCACGGAGCTGCGGGGGGGTCCCGGCTGGGGTCCCCAGGACTCTGGGCCAGCGTGGCTGCAGGTGGCCTCAGTGCCCGGGGCAGCAGCACCGGCACCCGGCAGGGCTGTCTGCGAAGAGCTTGCCCAGGAAAGCTTTCAAAGATTAATAGAGTTTAAATGGAAGCGTTTGGAGAGGAGATAAGGCTCATCTGATATGAAATCATATGGAACAACGGGATCCAGGGAGGCCCTGGCTGTATAATGAAGTCCACTTAGCACATTACTCACCATAATGTGCTTTTTATTAAAGTCCTGTGCTGCAGGTGCTGAGTCTGCAGCCGGGAACGCGGGGCTGGAATGGCACAGGGACCTGGAGTACCGGACCCTGCCACCAGAAGCAGCCGGGATGCGCCGTGAAAAAGGCACCTTTGGCTTCCTGCTTCCCATCCCCTGTTTGACCCAGGGATGCGACTCCGGCATCCCCAGCGCCGCGGCATCACCGGTCCCCGCGGTTGGGGCTTCTGGGCCCGCAGGGACGGGGTGGAGAGGAGGCGGAGGTGGGGAATAATACAGAGGAAAAACTCCTTTTTAATCATCAATTTTTCTGCATTAGAATGTGACATGCTAATCCACTGTGAAGCGTCTAATCTGGGGGATAAAGGGCCGGATAACACAAGCTGCGCCCGGCTTGGCTGGCGGAGCGAGCCGAGGCAAGGTGGCAGCATCTGATAAGGGGTGCAGGATTAGTCCCGGCACAGATCCCGCCTGCCCGGGCAATCCCACCTTGCTTGGCTGCCTCTGCTCTGGCTCTCGCCAGGGTCAGGGAGGGATCTGCAGCCCTGGAGCCGTCCCAGAGCGGTTCATCCCGCCCGGAGCGGCGGTGGCAGCACTGCCGGTGCCTCCACCACCATCTTGGCAGCTCTGGGAGCTGCAAAGCGCATCCCTGGGCCAAGACACGCGGAAAAACTCATTTTTCTTCCTTTCGATTGGCACAGCCGGGTGCGTGGTGGGAGCAGGACAGCCCAGCTGTGGGGTCTCCCTCTGCCCCAAATGTCCACCCCCACGTGCTGCTCTGGCCGCCGCGGGGCTGCACCTCACCCCCGGCCCTTCCCAGCAGCCGGCTCCGACCTCCGGGCACCCCCAGGGATGACGTGGGCAGCTCAGCCCCGGCTCAGCCAGTCTTTGGCAGGGACGGGCAGTGCCCGTCACAAAACCGAGCGCGTCCCGCTCCCGGGGCGCTTTCTGCGACAGCCTCCCCGGGGCTCGGAGACCTGGGATAACAGAGCTTGCAATGTTGTTTTCTCCTCGCCTCCTCGGGGATTGGTTTATCTCTATGAATAACTCCATCCCGGCTTTGATCTCCTCTGCCATTAAAGCGTGACAGGCTGTGAAATGTGCTGTTGCTGCCGTCAAATCCCGCTCCCGCTTCCCCCTCTCCGCCTCCGTGCTCCCCCGCTCCGGGGAACCTCCTTTCCCAGGCCCGTGAGGAGCTCAGAGCAGCGAGCGGGGCCGAACCGCCCCGGGACAGCGGCTACACACGGTGCTGGAGGCAGGAAAACCCATCTCCTTCTCCCATCCCACATCTCTCACTGGGGCGAGGAGGAGGGCACGGAGCTTCCCCGGTCCCGGCGCCGGGTCGGGTGTGGCGGCACCATCCCAGCACCCGCCACGGGGGCTGATGTCACGGCTAATTATAGCATCCCCCGTCCCTCGCCCCCGCCAAAGCTTTACCTGAGAGAGGGTAAAAATAACTCCTGGCGAGGGAGGAGCTGGAACGAGCCCAAGGACTCCTCCAGCATCTCCAAAACTTGCACAAACCAGGACCGCACCCCGCTGCCTGCAACACGCGGCCGCGGTTTGTCCCCAATCTGGGGGTCAGGACACTCTCCCCTCGGCGCTGGTGCCACCGCGCTCCGGGCTGCGGCCGTCCCCGGTCACCTTCACCCCGGCTCGGGTGTCGCCGCCGGGACAGGTGGCGGTAACCGGAGCCGGGCCGCGCTCGTCCTCCCGCGGCTGCTGGGAACCGGCCCTGGCGCTCCCCGCGAGCTGTTTAAGCCGAGCGAGGCAGGTTAATGGCCCCAGTCGATGATGGAATGTTTTCATTACAGCATCTTTCTCGCTCTCTCCCTGCTGCAATTGCTCCCAAGAAGACACATTAAACCTCCCCGCGCCGAGGGAGCGGATCCGCCCCTCGCTCGCACCATCGGGGACTGGCTGATGGCTCCGGGCAGCGCCGCTCACCTGAACAACCCCCTCAGCCTGCGGTTCCTTAATTCCATTTCCTTCTCCTCTCCCCGCTACAGCCATGGCTCAGGAACTCAGCCCCAGAGCTGGGAGCACCAGAAATCCAACCCCAGACAGCTCCTCCCTGTCAGGAGCATCCTCCAGTGCCAGCCTGTGTGGGATCAGCCCCGTGTGCTCCCAGTCTGCTCCCACAGGGCTGAACCAGCCCAGCTCTCCCAAACCCCCTCCCAGGAGCATCCCTGATGCTGTTACAGCCCAGCCCTTCCCTGCAGCTACAGCTCATCCCCACCAGGTGCCCACAGGGCACCTGTGACCTGGCCCCCATGTCCTGGTGGCTGCCACCCACCCAATCCGCCTTCCTGACCCTCTTTCCCAGGAGGAGTTTTCATCTCAGATTCTCTGGGATGCTCCCAAAAGGTGTAACCTTGATCTTGGCTTGATGAAATTTCATCCTGTGGCTCTGGTGCTCATTCCCAAGGTCATCCACCCTTTCTCCAGGTCCCCAAGTGGCATCTGCCAGTGTCTCTCTTACACAAGGACCCTACTGAAGGGCATATCGAGCTTGGGGAGCCCCAGGATGGGACAGCCCACTCACATCATGGCTCACTGCCCCTGGCAGGGATCCCCAGTGCCTGTCCCACTGGCATCACCTGTCCAGGAATCACAGATAACTGTGCTGGTATCAGGTTAGATTTTACCGAGTTCCTGACTGATTTGTTCTCCCACTTTGTGGTGTCCATCTGCACCAGGATGTGCTCAGGGTCCGGGAACCCCGCAGGGTGCACGAGGAAGGAGACACAGCAGCCAAACTGAGGGGTTGGGGTGAGCTTCTCCCACCCAGGCCGTGGCCCAAACCTCCCATCCAGCCCCTGCACATCCAAGCGCTGCCGGATTTAGATTCTCCCCCCGGGCCGGTGATGGCGGTGCCGGGATGGGGCTGGAGATTGCTCTGTGGTCTCTGGATGCTTTTATGAAGTGCTGAGTACAGGAAAAGAGCAAACCACGAGAAGGGGCTGCGCTGCTGCAGAGAGGAGACGCCTGTGCTCCTGGCAGCCGCCAGCTCCATCCAGCATCCTGCACCAGAGCTGCTCCTTGGGACCCCCAGCCCGGCCCAGCTCAGCAGCACAAGGCCTGGATGCCATTCCTTGAGGGAAGAGGTGGCTCCCAGTGCCCCACTGGGATCCGAGGTGACACGGCTGGGACTGCCTGGGCTCTGCAGAAGGACTCATTGCCTGAACAACACCCAAATCCTGCCAAACCAGCCCTGCTCGGAAGAGGACGGACCTCACACCACTCGAAACGTTGGACTTGCCAGATTCTCACGTGCCCTGTGGCACAGCGGGATGAGCCTGCAGGGATGGCACTGCCAGGGCGGGAGGAGCATCGTAGGAGCCGGAGGACACCACAGCATCCTTCCCCGCTCCTGGACCAGCTGTCCTGAACCAGGACAGCGTCACAGGCATTTTGGGAAAACCTCTGGCTCCAGCTGCCCTGAGGACGAGCGCAGAGAGCCTGGCACTCGGCGGCTCTGGAGACAGCCGGGCACGCAGCGGGGAGGGCCTGGCTGGAGCAGCCGCTTGGGCTGCCAGTGCCAGACCACGCAAGGACGGAGGGCACGGCGTGGGGACACAGTGCCGGGTACCTGCACACGCACACACTGTGTGCCCCCAGCCTGGCAGCCCCTCGGGCCCCCGGGCAGCACTGGGAGCTCCCAGGGCGCTTCTGGAGCCAGCGATGTCTCTGCTCCGTCCTGGCAGCCGTAACCGGCCGGTCCCAGGGGACCCGGGGAGCCCGCGGAACCGCCCCTTGCTCCTCCTCCCCTCCTTCTGCTCCTGATATACCCCGAGCATCCCTCTGCTCCTCTCCCTCACTCCCGCTCCTCTCACTGCTTTTCCCTTCGCCGTTTCTCCTCTCTGAACTTGGCCCTTCCCCCTCCCCTGCTCTCCCCAGCCCCTCTCCACAGAGGAACTGACCGAAGACCCCCAGGGTGTGGCAGGGCAAGGGCCAGGACCCCCACACCAGAGCCAGGACCCCCAGGCTGGGCAATGCCTCTCCAGATATTCTGCACCATCTCCTTCTCCAGTGAGGAAGGACCAGAAGATGCTGCAGCCACTGGGAAGGGAGAAGACGGAGCAGACGAGTTCCTATATGGGCAGGAGGAGGATGAAGAGGACGAGGAGGACACAGGGGCAACCACAGACTTCGTGGCCTTTGCCAGCAGCTGCACCCTCCATGGGCTGAGCCACATCTTCGTGGAGGGCAGCCTGGGCGCCCGGCAGGCGCTGTGGGCACTGGCCTTCCTCCTCTCCCTCTCCGTCTTCCTCTACCAGGTGGCTGACCGCATCGCCTACTACCTGGAGTACCACCACGTCACGCTGCTCAGTGAGGAGGACAGCCCCGAGATGACCTTCCCCGCTGTCACCTTCTGCAACATCAACCGTGTGCGGCTCTCGCAGCTCAGCCACGAGGACTTGCTCTACCTGGCCCCCCTGGTTGACTACGAGCCTGGGATGGAGCTGGGCTTCACCCCGGCCCAGCCTGGCCCCTGGGAGGAGGACGAGCCCCTAAATTTGTACGGGTTTTTTAACCGCACTTGCCACCAGCTGGAGGACATGCTGCTGAGCTGCAGCTACCGCGGCCAGCGCTGCGGCCCCGGGGACTTTGCGCCGGTGAGTAGCCCCAGGGTGGCCCGGCACGGGGAGCAGCTCCGGAGCTGATCGGTGTCGGATCAGGCACGGCAGGTGATGCTGCCCTTGGAGCTTGCTCAGGGACAGGCTGGCATTTCAGCCCCGTCTGCCAGAGCTGGGGATGGCACCTGCTGTGGAGACCCGCTGGCGGGACACAGAGAGCATCCCCGGGGCTGTGCTTGCTAAGGAGGTGCCTGGCACCTCCATCCTGGTGGCATCAGGGCTTGTGGGGCACCGTGTGGTCTGAGCCCTCTGCCCTCACATGCCCCTTGCCCAGGCTGGCAGCAGCTCCGCGGTGTTGTGGCCATGCCAGCTGCCGGAGGCGAGAGATGGAATGGCCGAGGAAGGGTGGGAGGGTCCAGGATCCTGTCCAGCCTCGTCCTCTGCAGGGATGGAGGAGGGCTTGGAGGAGGCACCGGTGCAGGCATCAGGCTGGGTGCCACCACCTCGGGGAGCCACAGCTGCCGTGGGCTCTCTGGGGCCGAGGTGCTGTAGATCTGCAGTGTCTCCTCTGAGTCCATCCCTATGGGAGCATCTCCTCCACCAGGGCCAAGGTGGGCAGTTCCAACACTGAGAGATCCCTTGGGTCAGGAGCCCAGGCTGGACCATGCCCAGGCTGGGGTGGCTGAGTTCTGGGGCTGGGGACGCTCTCCTGGCTCCGTGCTGTGGCTCTGCACAGAGGGGCCTCAGCCTCAGCCCCGTGTCCTCTCCTGCAGGTCTTCACCCGCTACGGGAAGTGCTACACCTTCAATGCGGGGCAGGACGGGAAGCCCCGGCTCATCACCATGAAGGGGGGCACTGGCAATGGCCTGGAGATCATGCTGGACATCCAGCAGGATGAGTACCTGCCAGTGTGGGGGGAAACAGGTAACTCACTGCCCCAGCAGGTCCACTCAGTCACTGGCAGCTCCTGGGGTGCTGCCCAGCCCCTACCCACCTCCCCAGCCCCTTCCCAGCTGCCCAGACCACAGATCCACATCCCTGAGGCTCCCTCCTCTTCTCTCCTTCAATTCATCATCACTTCTAGTCTTTTCTTTCCCTTTTCCTCTTTGTCTTTGCTCTTTGCCATGGCAACTCCCTATGGTTTAGACACGCAGCCATCACTTGTTTATAAATAGAGGCAAATATTTTCCCTGCCACGTTCCTGGGTGTGGAGCAGGGGGGTCGGGGTGGAGTGGAGGGGGCAAGGACGTGGAGCAGCAAACAGATGGACAGATGGATGGACACGTGGATGAATGACTTGGCCCAGGGGAAGCGTGGGAGGCATAAGTTGGGGTCCCTCTCACAGCAGGCTCAGCACAGCCCCTCAGAGCGGGGACAGTGCTGTGCTCACCCCTCTTCTCTCTGCCGCAGACGAGACCTCGTTCGAAGCCGGCATCAAGGTGCAGATCCACAGCCAGGACGAGCCCCCTCTGATTGACCAGCTGGGCTTCGGGGTGGCTCCCGGCTTCCAGACCTTTGTGTCCTGCCAGGAGCAGCGGGTAGGAACTGGGCAGGTCTGGGATGTCCCCTCCCACCCTCCTCGCTGTGCCCCTGTCCCCACATTGGATTGAGAGGAGGACCCGGTCCTGGGGACCAATGCCACGAGGGTGTGTCCCCTGCCCCACTGGGGACTGGGAGGGCTTCCCTCCTCACTCCTGGCTTCTCTCCCCTTCCAGCTCATCTACCTGCCCCCTCCCTGGGGTGACTGCAAGGCCGTGGCGGGCGACTCGGAGTTCTACGACACCTACAGCATCACGGCCTGCCGGATCGACTGCGAGACCCGGTACCTGGTGGAGAACTGCAACTGCCGCATGGTGCACATGCCAGGTGAGCCCCGTGCCTGGCCTGGCCCCGGCCCAGCCCTCCAGTGTGGTCCCACCTGGAAAACCTGCTCTGTGTCTCCCCAGGAGATGCCCCTTACTGCACCCCGGAGCAGTACAAGGAGTGTGCGGATCCGGCCTTAGGTGAGGCTGCCCGGCCCCGTGGGATGGAGCTGCAGGTGTTGGGTTTCTCCACCTCTGCATCCCCCTCTCTCCCTGCACAGATTTCCTGGTGGAGAAGGACAACGAGTACTGCATCTGCGAGATGCCCTGCAACATGACCCGTTATGGCAAAGAGCTCTCCATGGTCAAGATTCCCAGCAAGGCCTCGGCCAAATACCTGGCCAAGAAGTACAACAAGTCGGAGCAGTACATCGGGTAACGCGCTGCGGCCGCTGCGGCGGGGCAGCGTCTGCTCCCTCCACCCCAACCTCGGCCTGATGCCGCTTCTGTCCTGCACAGGGAGAACATCCTGGTGCTGGATATCTTCTTTGAAGCCCTGAACTATGAGACGATCGAGCAGAAGAAGGCGTACGAGGTGGCTGGATTGCTGGGTGAGTGTTGGTGGCTGTGGGGAGCCCTGTGACAGTCCCCAGCCAGAGTGCCCCAGTGAGGTGGCCTCGTGCTGTCCCTGCCACCATGGTCCTGTTCCCAAGGCACTGGGATGTGGAGCAGGGCACCCCACTGCCATGACCAGGCACCGGTCACAGCAGTGACGAGTTCTGCCCTTTTCTCTGCTCCCTCTGCCACCTGACTCTGGACTCAGGCCACCCTGATGGCTTCCCTCTCCTCTGCAGGTGACATTGGAGGGCAGATGGGGCTGTTCATTGGGGCCAGTATCCTCACAGTCCTGGAGCTGTTCGACTACGCCTACGAGGTGAGCGTCTCCTCCATCCCACGGCTGTGCTCGTGTGGGACATGGGGCAGAGCCCCCCCTGAGCCCCAGGGTGCTGAAATGTGGCTCTGGCAGGTGATAAAGCACCGGCTGTGCCGGCGGGGCAAGTGCCGCAAGAACCACAAGAGGAACAACACAGACAAGGGCGTCGCGCTGAGCATGGACGACGTGAAGCGCCACGTGAGTGCGGGGCACAGCACGGAGCCCTCCTGCTTGTCCCCTCCTGCTTGTCCCCTCCTGCTTGTCCCCTCC
>JACBWW010000130.1:129302-143475 GCA_020086605.1 Lanius collurio
GGAGCCGCCTACCCGGTGAGGCGGGGCGGCGCGGGGCGGGGCGCGGGGCCGGGCGCGGCGAGCGCTGACCGGGTCTCTTCTCTCCGCAGCGCCCCGGGATGCTGCCGGGCGGCCGCCTGGCGCCACAGGGCCCGGCTATGGGTCCTCCCGGGTACGGCGGGAGCCCCGCGGTGCGGCCCGCGCTGGCGCAGGCCGGGCTGGACCAGGCTCGCAAGCGGCCGGCGCCGCAGCAGCTTCAGCAGGTGCAGCCGCAGGCGGTGCCCAACCGCAACCACAAGTAAGGCAGGGGAAAAGGGCGCGTCCCGGGGCTAACGGGGACATCCCGGGGCTAACGGGGACATCCCGAGGCATCCCCAGACAGCTGGAGCATCCCTGGGCAGAAGGGGCATCCCCTGGGCTGTCTTGGGGTTCGGGAGGAATTTCTTCATGGAAATTGTCGGGCACTGGAAGGGGCTGCCCAGAGACTGGTGGGGTTCCCATCCCTGGAGGTGGCCAGAGAATGACTGGACGTGGCACTCGGGGCTCTGGACTGGTGGCAGGGTGGAGGTCGGGCACAGGTTGGACTTGAGGATCTGGAAGGTCTTTTCCAACCTCAAGGATTCTGGAGGTTTTGGCCATCCTGCAGCGCTTAGGGGGCTGAAAGGTCCCGTCAGGGCCTTGTGCATTCCCCTGGGATTGGAGGGCTCCCCATGGGCAATATTGGGCAGGGCAGGGCTGAGTTTGTGTCTCGTGCCTGCATCCTGATGTGATGCCCCAGTGAGAGTGGAATTCATCCTGGATTTAAAATGGTGTTCCTGGAAAAGCCTCTCCAAAGTTGGTTGAGGCTGGAGGGTCACTTGGTTGTGTCAGGTCCACCTTCCCAAGGGATGCAGCCCACTTTCCAACAGATGTAACTCCCTTTCTGAGTGCTCAGAGGGGTGGGAAACTTTGAGATAACCAGTCAGTCCCACTGGAGCAGGGCCCAGGAGTCACTGGCCAGTTGCTGCTGCAGGTCTGTGAGTTCCTGTGCCCAGAACCATTCCCATTTTCACGCCTGTTTTGCCTCTTGCCTCTGTCAGCGCCAAGAAGAAGAAGATGGCAGATAAAATCCTCCCGCAGCGGGTGAGTGGGACATGGGCAGGGGCTCAGGGGGAGGTGAGGTAGCCTGGGGCACTTTGGGGAGCTGATGGGCATTTCCATCCTTGCTTGGCCACAGATCCGTGAGCTCGTGCCTGAATCCCAGGCCTACATGGACTTGTTGGCCTTCGAGAGGAAGCTGGACCAGACCATCATGAGGAAGCGCTTGGATATCCAGGAGGCTCTGAAACGCCCCATCAAGGTAGAGGAGGCCATGGGTTGTGTCCAGGGTTTGGAGGCTGCTGAGTTGAGGCAGCAGGAGGGCACTGAAGGGTTGTGTCCTGTGAGTGTGGCACATCAGGGGTCCCAGTGCTCTGGACACAGCCAAGGACTGGGACCAGCAACACCTCTGTCCTCGCTGTCTGCCCCAGGAGAGGGGGAGTGTGAGGCAGCTGAAAATGTTGAGCTCGGTTTTAGCAAAACCTGTGCAGGACAGTTGGCCCAGAACGTGAGGATTAACACAGGGCTGATGCTTTTTCTCGTAGCAAAAGCGAAAGCTGCGTATTTTCATCTCCAACACCTTCAACCCAGCCAAGTCGGATGCGGAGGATGGAGAAGGAACCGTCGCCTCCTGGGAGCTTCGGGTGGAAGGGCGGCTGTTGGAGGATGTAAGTGGGAAGTACCCAACCTCAGAGGGGACTATGGATCTGGAATTGGCCATGAGACCAGTTTCCCAGTATCTGAGAGCACAGCTAGGGCTTGATATCCTCCTTCATCTCTGTTTTCCAAGGAGTCTGATGGTGACGAGACCGAGAGCCCAGCTTGGAGACCGATGGGTAACCCCATGGCAGGACATGAGTTGTCCAAAGTTCTTAGAGTTGTGAGAATCACTGGTGAGAGCAGCTCAGTGGCACTTGTGTCCCAGCTCTGAGAACCAGGGCACTGGCATTGTACGTAACTGCTGAGGGGTTTAACTCCTGCGAGCTCACCTCTAACTCCAGTCTTTCCCTCTCTGACTTGGGAACTTGATTTTTGAGCACATGTTGGTGAATTCAGGTGTTCAGAACTTACAGGAGCTGTCGTGCACGGTGGCTGTGCTTGAGTGCTCAGACTTGCTGCCCTAACCCTCTTCCTCCCTGTGTTGCTTGCAGTCTGCTCTGTCCAAATATGATGCCACCAAGCAGAAAAGAAAATTCTCGTCCTTCTTTAAATCTCTGGTCATTGAACTTGATAAAGACCTGTATGGCCCTGACAATCACCTAGTAGAGGTGAGCTGCTTTTTGCTGTGTTTCCTCTAAAAGTGGGTTGGTGTTTCAGCAGGTTGGGTTTGTGTGTCATTTATAACTTGGCAGGTGGGAATCCTTGAGGCTCCTGACAGCCAGGAGCTCTTGAATTCTCACTTTGGCTTTTCCTCTCACTTGCCAAAGGCTGGAACAAATGTACTGACTCTTGTTTCAAGCTCTAAGGGGGAAGAATTGGAGCTTTTTATAGTTGGGTGGGATTTACTGGCAAAGCTTTTGGGTGCCCAGCAGCAGGATCAGGGGGAATCATGTGGGAGGGGGCTTCTGAATTCCCTCTCGTGTTCCAGTGGCACAGGACTGCTACGACTCAGGAGACAGACGGCTTCCAGGTGAAGAGGCCGGGAGATGTGAACGTGCGCTGCACTGTCCTGCTGATGCTGGACTACCAGGTAGCACAGCAGGGAGCAATTCCTCCCTGTAGGGGGTGGGCAGGCCCTGGCACAGGGTGCCCAGAGCAGCTGTGGCTGCCCCTTCCATGGAAGTGCCCAAGGCCAGGTTGGATGGAGCCTGGAGCAACCTGGGATAGTGGGAGGTGTCCCTACCCGTGGCAGGGGGTGGAATGAGATTTCTTTAAGGTTCTTCCCAACCCATTCCACGATTCCTTGCTGGGAGCAGCAGTGCTGGGCATGTGCCACTGCCTGTGTCTGGGGCCACCTCACCTCTCGGTGCTCTTTGCTCAGCCTCCCCAGTTCAAACTGGATCCGCGCCTGGCTCGGCTGCTGGGCATCCACACGCAGACACGGCCCGTCATCATCCAGGCCCTGTGGCAGTACATCAAGACCCACAAGCTGCAGGACCCCCACGAGCGGGAGTTTGTCATCTGTGACAAGTACCTGCAGCAGGTGAGGGACTGGAACAGCAGCAGCTGGATCAGTGTCCCCGTGTGGGCCGCCGGGGGTGGCTGTGCCGAGCCCCTGCTCCTCCCTCAGCCCTGTCTCTGTCACAGATATTTGAGTCGCAGCGGATGAAGTTCTCTGAAATCCCACAAAGGCTTCATGCCCTGCTGATGCCCCCTGAACCGATCATCATCAACCACGTGATCAGGTGAGGCTGCTCCCCGTGAGTTCCTGTCTCCAGGAAGGAGCAGGAGGGATGGATGAGGATGGGAAGACAATGTGGTATGTCCTGGTCTTCAGCAGCAGTTCCCGTGTTGCCCATCACTGTGCCTTTGTACAACGGCCACCACCTCTCTCATTGCCACATCCCTCTTCCAAAGGCACTCCCACGTCCCTGCTGTCCTTTGCTGTGGGTAGAAACCTTGGAGAAATCACTCATTTCTTTGCTTTTGCTGCTTTTGGGGCTGAGGCTGACAGTGGCATGGTTTGTCCCTGTCCCTGCCTGCAGCCCATTTGCTGCAGCATCCCAGAGGAGCTGCATTTGCTGCTTTCTTGTACTAGTCCCAGATTTTGCCTTCTTTTGGGAGCTACTCCCTGATTTTGGCTTCTTGTGGATGTCCCCAGTGTTGACCCAAATGACCAGAAGAAAACAGCCTGCTATGACATTGATGTGGAGGTGGACGATACCCTGAAAACTCAGATGAATTCCTTTCTGCTCTCCACAGCCAGTCAACAGGAAATTGCTGCTCTGGATAACAAGGTAGGAAAAGCTCCTTCAGGTCTGCTGTCCTTGTTGCTGGGCAGGGATGTGTCTCTGGATGGGACAGGAGTGCTCTGTTGTTTGGAAGCTGCAGTGGGATGAGCCGTGCTTACAAACCTGTGGCTGTACCTGGAAATGTAACTTTTAAAGCAAATGGTCTATGGGAAAATTGTCAATATTTAGAGCAGGAAACTGGGAACTGAAAATACTCAACCAGAGAGTTTAAGAATTTGCCTTCATGTGTTGGATCTCTTGATGTTTCTGACTTCTTCCCTGTTCAGCAGTTCTGTATTTGTCTCTTTCAGATCCATGAAACAATTGAGACCATCAACCAGCTGAAGACACAGCGCGAGTTCATGCTGAACTTTGCCCGAGATCCTCAGGGCTTCATCAATGACTGGCTCCAGTCCCAGTGCCGGGATTTGAAGGTAAAAGCTTTGTCTTGTGTAGAAGGTGGTCCAGTTCACACTTTTCCATCATTAGAATGAGCTCCCACAGAGAGAAAGAGGCAATTTCCTCCTCAGAAAGCGAGGCTGGGATTTGAGTCATTCATAAGAAGCTGACCTGAGTGCACTGAGATGTCTGTGGGGAAAGGGGAGGGGATGGGTTTGCTCAGCACAGCCAGAGCTTTTGCACTCGCTGAGCTGTTGTGTCTTTGTGCTCCCCAGACAATGACTGATGTCGTTGGGAATCCCGAGGAGGAGCGCAGAGCCGAGTTCTACTTCCAGCCGTGGGCGCAGGAGGCCGTGTGCCGATACTTCTACTCCAAGGTGAGTGTCCAGTGTGAGCAGGGGTCCCTCTCCATGCCTGTCCCTCCTTGGGGCACACAGTGCTGGGGGAAGGTGGTGGTTACATCTCGCTGCCAGTTTGAGCACACCCTTTCCCAGCTGGCTCCTGTGTGAACTGGATGCTCTGGTGCTGCACCACCTGAGTGTTTTAATGCTGCAACTTGGCTCCTCTTGCAGGTGCAGCAGAGACGGCAGGAGTTGGAGCAGGCCCTGGGGATCCGGAACACATAGGCTGCTCTGCTCCTCCCCAGGCAGAAGCATCACAGCTGTTTGTGGAGACAGAGCTGCAGAGCTCACTGTTCCAGCTCACAGAATCCCACTCTGGCAGCGAGGCCCACGTTACTCATCCTGGCGTTGTTCCTGCTGGGGCAAGTCCAGGACATCTGGGGTCTCGTGGGCTGTGGCAAGCAGACAGGCTCCAATGAGCACACATTTCTACCTGGTTTTCTTCCTGACTGTTGCCTTGTCAGTCCCAAGGCTTCCACAAGCATCCCCGTGACTCCGCACTGCCCGTAGTGTCCCCGGTAGCCAGAGTGACTCAGAGCATTCTCTCAACCCATTCCTCCCCAGCCAGAACCTGGCTGGGCACTCAGAGCTGGCTCTGAAGCCTGGCTCTGCTTTAAGGTGTGGCTGGGCTCTTCCGTGCCACGTTTTACAGCCCGTGCCAGGCGCTGTCGTGGGCAGGATGCCATGAGCTGACATACCTCCCTGCCCTCACCCCCTCCTCGGAGGGTGCTGCTGCACTGGGCTGCCTCATAGGTCACTCTCCTCCTTGAGGAGGTAACTGAACTGTGTAGAGAATTGCTTCTTCCCTTTCCCTTCTTCCCTGCCCCATTCCCTTCATGTTCTGTGACGGACTGTCCCAGGCTGGGATCACAGGGAGACAAAAGGTGTTGGCTTCCTGCAGGGATGTGGAAGCCTTGGAGTGGTGCAGCGCTCTGCACTTCACACACCTGCAAGTGGGTTCCAGCAAACCCTGTGGCTGCTCATTTTCCCTGGAGCAGGGAGAAGGAATGCAGCAGCTGCCTGGAATTCTGCAGGGACAGTCTTGTAGGCTCATTCCTTTGGGACCGTTGTCCTGTGTCACTTGCTGTGGGGACCAGAGGCTCCTTCATGTGGATCCAAGGGTGTAACAGGACAGTCTTTGGAAATGGACTTTTTTCCAAGCATATATGTGAGTTAGCAGGTATTTACATGCTGAAGCTCCTGTGGTTTTTAGTCAAGTTTTAGGCTGTGGGGCTGCCATAGGGCCCAGCATGGTTCAGGAATGTACAAATAGATTTTCTCCACTGTGAGGAGTAGCAGCCCCAATGCCTCCTCCTGGAATGAGCTACTGGTGGTCAGGAGAATGAAATAGCTCCTCTTCACCCTGATCCCAGTGTTTCTGCTCGGGACTGTAAGGCAAATGGACTCAGAAGTTCCTCTGACTCTTGGAATAGCTGCAGGATCATGTTACTGACAAGCCCTCACCCAGTTCAGTGTGGCTGGGGAGCTGCTGTGAGTTGGAGCACCTGGGTGGCCCTACTACTCCTTGTGTCTGTGTTACTACATGTCTGTGAGTAATAGACTCTCGACTTCCCCTCTCCTTTGCTCTTCTGAAATGCTTCTCTGTGGTACTGGGGTGAAGGTCTTGGTGCTGGAGAAGCAGCCCCTGACTCCTCAGGGTACTCCCACAGGAGGGATGCTGAGTCCTACATAGGCAAACGTAGCTGTTGCAGAGTAACTGCTTTTCTTAACTGAATATTACGGTTTTTTTCCATGGACCAAATTTTTTTTTTGTACTGTATCCTTGTAGACGTCACCCAGTTTTAATAAAAGACTCCTGTGAAGGAAGCTGTCCTCCTCCTTCCGTGCTGACAGCCACACTCTCCCAGCTGCCATGGGGGATGAGACTGGTGACTCCCAGAGAAGGGACAGGATTATCTCTGCTTTCTTCTTTTCAAAGCCAGCAGGGTTAAGTGACTGGAGAGAAAATGTTCTTCATATTTTGGCCATTTATAGCGAGCCCTTCATGAAGAGATCTCCCAGCTTGCAGACTCTGCTAAGCCTTTGCAAAATGCTTTTGTGGTAAACAAAGTAACTTGAGCAAACTGAAAATCCAGTGGCCAGGGCTAATAAATACTGAACTGCCCCATGTCCACTTTGCTGGATTGTGGCAGCCAGTTGGACATCCCAGGGGAGTAAGGCAGAATTTGGAGGAAACTGTATTAAAGTGTACATACAAGGGTTTAAAATTATGTGAAGGGGGATTTATTCTCTTCACCCTGCTTGTTTCTAGAACGTAAATGCCTTGCTGCAGACCTGGGAGCCCCTGGGGCAAGGGAAGGATCCTCTGTGTGATCAGGAAAGTGCTGCTGCCTCAGGCTGTGAGGGGGGCAGGAGCCGAGTCCTGGGGGCTGTTCCTTTGTGGTGGGGAAATGGCACTTTTTAGCAAGAGGGGGACAATGAAATGCTTTAATGCAGAAAGGCTCAGGAGTCACGAGTCCCAGGCCTCACGGGGTCTGCAGCTTCCTCACGAGGGGCAGTTCTGATCCCTGCTCTCTGGGACAGTGACAAGACCTGGGGCAACGGCTGGAGCTGTGTCAGGGGGGTTGGGATGGGTATGAGGAAAAGGGCTTTTTTCCCCCAAAGGGTGCTCAGGCACTGAACAGGCTCCCCAGGGAATGGTCACAACCCTGACCCTGCCAGAGCTCAAGGGGCACATTTGGACAACGCTGTCAGGCACAGGGTGGGATTGCTGGGGTGTCCTGTGCAGGGCCAGGGCTTGGCCTCAACGATCCCTGTGGGTCCCTTCCAACTGAGCATATTCCGTAATTCTGTGATTCTGTGACTCCTGGTTCTGCGCCCTCCGAGCTGCTCCAGGGCAGCGCTCTGCACCTGCCGCGCACCGGCTGTGCCCGGAGCGGTGCCCGGTGCCCCTGGGGCGAGGCGGGGCCGGGGGCGGGCCGGGGCCGCCCCTGCTCCGGGCAGCCTTGAAATAGCAGCGCCGGGATCCGCGCCCGCAGTGCCCCGGTTCCGGCACCATGGGTGGCAAGAAAGTTTGCATCGTGGGTTCTGGCAACTGGTGAGCGCCGGGCACCCGGGTCCCCTCGGCGAGCACAGCGCCGTCCCTGTCCTCCCCTGTGCCCCCCCGGCACCCCCGGTGCCAGCCGTCCCCCTTCCTGCAGGTCACAGGGTGACCTGTGATGCCCTGGGCTCCGCAGTGCCCACAGCCTCCCTCTGCCCTCGCAGGGGCTCGGCCATCGCCAAGATCGCCGGCAGCAACACAGCGAGGCTGAGCAGCTTCGAGAGCCAGGTGAACATGTGGGTGCTGGAGGAGGAGGTGGACGGCCGGCGGCTCACGGACATCATCAACACGGAGCACGAGAACGTCAAGTACCTGCCGGGGCACAAGCTGCCCCCCAACGTGGTAAGTGTGGGGTGCCAGCATCGCCTCTGACGGCCGGGCTCTGTGGAGAGGAGGCCGGCAGCTCTGGGAGGCTGCTGGGACCCCGGCGTGTGAAGGCAGGGGATGCACCGCGCTGGTCGGCGCTCCGTTGTGCCCTCCCTCTGACCTTCATCTGTGCTTGGATGAGCTGCAGCCCTGGCTGCTCTCACTGCCCACCTTTGCCCCTGCTCTGGCATCCCACAGACTGGGCTGGAGGCCATGTGGCTGCCTTTGAGCTGGCATCATCCCACTCTGCTCCAGCCCCTCTGCCCTGCCAGCTCTGGCAGGGACCTCAGCATGGTGACTTTGGGCCCTTCATTCCCTTCCAGCTTCCCAGTCCCTAATGACAGTCATATTTTATTCAGGTGGCAGAGCCAGACTTGCTCAAAGCCTGTGCAGGGGCCGATGTCCTCCTGTTTGTGGTGCCCCACCAGTTCATTGGCAAAGTCTGTGACCAGCTCAAGGGCCACGTGAAGAAAGAGGCTGTTGGGATGTCACTCATCAAGGTGTGAGCAGGAGCAGCACTCACCAGGGTACTGGGCCAAGGCAGGGGAGCTGGAAGCAGCCTGGCTTGGAGGGGCTGCTAGGGGAATCCAGGGATTTGGGAGAAGAAATGGGTAGTGGGGGGAAGAAGGGAAGTGGAGGCAGAGTCTTTGTGGGGATTTGGAGGTGTTGGTGGAGAAGAGTGAGGGCATGTGGGAGATCTCAGGTGCTGAGGGGAGCAGGGCACAGCTCTGCATGTCAGGATCAGCTGGAGCATTGCAGCACAGGGAATGGCAGGATTGGTGTCCAGGAGGGGCTGGTGCTCCTGGCCTGGTTGGCAAGGTGGTGCTCTGTCAAAGGTTGGGCTCCATGTCCTTAGAAATCTTTTCCAGTCTCATTGATTCTGTGATCTCTGTCCCTGCTGTCTCCCAGGGTGTGGATGAAGGACCAGATGGGCTGAGGCTGATCTCAGACATCATCCATGAGAAACTGGGAATAGAAATGAACGTGCTCATGGGGGCCAATATTGCCAGTGAAGTGGCAGAAGAGAAGTTCTGTGAAACCACCATCGGTAAGGAGCCAGCATCCCTCAGCATCCCTCAGCGTCCCTCAGCGTCCCTCAGCGTCCCTCAGCGTCCCTCAGCGGCCCTCAGCATCCCTCAGCATCCCTCAGCATCCCTCAGCATCCCTCCTCGTTAGCAGCTTTCCTTTGTGATGAGCAGAAGAGGCAAAGGGCAGAACACAGTGCAGCTCAGAGTCCTGCTGCCTCAGGTGAACTGGCCCTGTTCCCTGGGAAGACAGGAGACTCCATAGGAGCTGGCTGAGCTCATTCTCAGGGTTTATGATGGGATCACTAGCTTCATTAACAACAGAGCTGTGTAGCCAAAAATTCCTGTCAGCATGGACCCAGCATCAGGCAGCTGCCTGGAACAAATTAAAGGAGTGGGCACCAAGAGGCCCTTTAGGAATAAGTTCCAGCCTTGATTTTCTTGGGCTTCACAGGATGCCCACCTGGATCTCATGTTATTGCCAGCCAGGGCTGCTTGGAAGTTCATCTGGTGACTGTTCCAACATCCTCCACACTGTTGGGAACTGTGCACAGAGCCAAAACAAACAGAACTGTTTGCTGGGTCAGAAGATGTGGCATTCAAAGTGTCTGTTTTATTAAACAACAGCAGACACGCTGGGCAGAAGGCTGGGGAGGTGGAGCAGAGCCCACAACCCCTGCGAGCACACAGGACCCTGCAGGGACAGGGAGGACAAAAAGCTCCAACCCCAAATTTGCAAGCTTTGAAGATGCCTTTAACCTACTGAGCATTCAGTAGGTCATTTCTGCCTTGCTTGACACAGCAGCAGGGATTGTCCCTGTCTGCTGGGAATGCCAAGGCTGAACGTTGCTTATCTGTCAGGCAATGTGTGCCTGGCTCTGTGTGGACCTGCAAATGTTTAGCAATGTCCATCGGTTGGGCAATAGGCTCCTCTCACTGGATGACCTTCATGAGAGCATGGACCTACCTCAGTGTCTTCCCCATCATCTTCTTCCTCGTCCCTTTGTCTCCTCAGGCTGCAAGAACATGAAGCATGGGCAGATGCTGAAGGACCTGATGCAGACACCCAACTTCCGTGTGTCAGTGGTGCAGGAAGCCGACACTGTAGAGATCTGTGGGGCTCTCAAGGTGGGTGTGCAGGGCTTGGTCAGCAGAGCCTGCAGGGCTCTGCAGGGAGCTCAGGGGAGGGGGGATGATGGGCTCTGGCACAGACAGCAGCAAGTGCACACAGGCTCATGGATGCAGCCAAGCCCTGAGCTCCGTTGGGAAGAGATCCCTCCACACTGCCATTGTTTTCCAGAATGTGGTGGCTGTAGGAGCTGGTTTCTGTGATGGGCTTGGCTACGGCGACAACACGAAGGCTGCCGTGATCCGCCTGGGCCTGATGGAGATGATTGGCTTTGCCAAACTCTTCTGTAAAGGCCCTGTCACCCCCTCCACCTTCCTGGAGAGCTGTGGCGTTGCAGACCTCATTACCACCTGCTATGGGGGCCGCAATCGCAAGGTCGCCGAGGCTTTTGCCAAGACTGGCAAGGTGAGCAGAGCTGGAAGGGGCTGATGCTGATACGTGTGTGGAGGAAGCTGTGGCAGGGGAGGTTCAGCTTGGATATCAGGAAAAGGTTCTTCACCCAGAGGGTGGTTGGGCTCCCCAAGGCTGCCAGAGTTTAAGGGGCATTTGGACAACGCTGTCAGGCACAGGGTGGGATTGTTGGGGTGTCTGTGCAGGGCCAAGAGTTGAACTGGATGATCCTCTTGAGTCCCTTCCAACTCAGGATATTCCATGGTTCTGTGATACCTACATCAAGCTGGTGAGCAGGCAGGGAGGTGATCCCAGTTAGCACTGTGGGTTCTGCCTGCACTTGGGTGGTGCTGCAGCCCAGCTCCAGAGCAGGAACATGGCACAGCAGCTGGATTGCAGGTCCAGCTCCTCACTGCTGGGTTCTTTCAGTCCATCGAGCAGCTGGAGAAGGAGATGCTGAATGGGCAGAAGCTGCAGGGTCCCCAGACATCTGCTGAGCTGCATCGAATCCTCAAGAGCAAGAATGCAGTGGAGAAGTGAGTGCTGGAATCTCTGTGTGCTCTGTTGGGGTGGGACCTTTTCAGAAGCAGCAAGAGGAGAAAGCCCCTTGGTGTCCCTGCACTGCCCATGTCACACCAGCTGGGCAGGAATGGCCTGTTGTATGGGCCACAGTGCTACTGGCCCACCTGCTCCTGCGTGCCACGACAGAAGTCGAGGTGTTGCGACTCTGCCATCTCTGGTGACTTTCCTTGTCTGCCCACAGGTTCCCCCTCTTCACTGCCGTGTATCGGATCTGCTACGAGGGAAAACCTGTCACTGACTTCATCACGTGTCTCCAGAACCACCCTGAGCACATGTAAGGGGCTCTGCCTGCAGACCACAGGCCCTGCTGAGAGGTGCTGAGAGCTCCTGCCCACACCAACCTGATCTGCTGCCACAGCCTTGGATGGAGTCCGGGTCTCCTGGGAGCCTTTGCAGACGGCTGGAAGGGCAGAGGTTCCCTTCCCCAGCCCTGGACACTGCTCTGGACACTGAGCCCGGCACAGAGGTACCTGCTGACCTCTTTCTCTCTTTGAAGGGCTCATTTAATTTCTGCTGCTGTCTAAAGTCTGCCCTGACCAGGGCTGAGCATCTTCCTCCTTCCACTTCCTCTTGCCACGGTGGATTCAGCTCTGGGAAGGACTCTGCCATAGATAAGGGTTGGGCACTGCCTGAGAGGCCAAACAGTGTCCCAAGTCCTCCCTTTTAGCCCCATGGGGCCACTCTGGGTGACACCAGCTCTTCCCTACCTGCTGCTGCTTTTGCATTCCCTGTCTGGTGGAGAGGGCACAGTGCCCTGCCAGGCTCCACCTGGTGAGTGGAGTTCCTCAGGACTTCCAGAGGCGCTGAGGATCTTTCTAAGTAGCACCAGCACAGACAGGGGCATTCCTTGCCAGCCAGGCATGTGCTGCTTTCCCCCAGCTGTTCCTGCTGACCCAGGGACACTCTGGAGCTGGTTTATTTAGAGCTTTTGCTCTCTCTATCAGCCCTGGCCCCAGCCCTGGGGAGCTCCCCTGTTGTCACAGGTTTGCCTGGGCTAATTCCATGCCCGCTGACTTCTCTCCCTGTCTCATTTGTTCTCTGGGGCTTGGCACTGTGGGGACCAACTGCCCCCGGGTCTGTGTGAGCAGCTGCTGTGACCCCTGGCTCGTACCCACAGCAGGCATTTGGGTCACCACAGAAATGCTCCACAGCCACACTTTGCCTTCCTCTGGCTCGCTTCAGCCTGTGCTTTAGACCGCTCTGTGCTTCCATGTGTGGCTGTCCAGGAGCTCAGGAAGGAGGTCTCACCCTTTCCCTCGTGGGGATGCTGCAAGCTGCCCACTGGCACAAGGGCAGGAACTGGCATATGATCCACAACAGGTACATGGAGATGGCCAACGTCCCAGGACAGGATAGAGGTTTTGGGCCTCACACTGAGCCTTTGAAATTTGCCCCTTGTCTGGCCTGGTGCCACGTGTCCCTCTGCTCCTCTGAAGCTGGTGGTGTTTGCTCAGGCCAGTGTGTCCAGCGGTCACTGATCCTACCTGGGCTGGAAGGCTGGAATGCTGCAGGGCTCCCTGTTCTCCCCCATTCAAGTCCCAGAGCCAAGGGGTCTCTGACTAGCAGTGTACCTTTAAAATAACAATAAACATGGAGAGGACAGAGGAGATGCTCTCTCTCCTTATTCTGCGGCTCCAGTGCGTCGCTGTCGCTGGGTTGGTGCCTGCTGGACTTGCTGAGTGCTCAGAACAGAGCACTGCCCGTTCCATCCTGGCTCTGCACCTTCCCGTGCTGGCCTAGAAACAGCAAGAATGTTCCTGTAGGTCCTTGTTTAGCCACAACGTCACACAGTGTCCCACTTGCTTTGTCTTAGCAACGGTTCCAGGATTAAAATTTGGCCGTAGGACTATGGCGGGTTGGGATTGCAACATTGAGCGGGGTCCAGAGTCCTCACCTGGGGCCTGCAGGAGCCGGGCCAGGACCCCACTGTGCCCCACACACCCCAGGACTCCCCTCCTCTGATGTTTGGGCTTCCCAGGACACGCTGTGGGATTTTATTCATCTCTTCCCAGCTGCTTTTTCCAGACTCGCCTTTTCCCTGTGTGTCTTTAAAGGAGCCCCGTACTGAGTGACCTTTCCAGGTCTCTGAACCCTCTGCTCGGTGTCTTACGAGGGGAATTTAATCTGCTGGCACTGCACTTGTTTCTGTGCCTTTTATTAGCCACGTTTTCTCAGCAGGCACTCTGCGACCTTTAAATTCAGCAGAGCTGTCATATGGGGGGAGCCAACACGGCTTCCTCTGTTGAGGAGCTTTATTGAGCTTGGAGGGAGGATAAAGGAAGCCCAGTGTGTTCCTGCAGGGCTGGCACAACTTGTAGTTCTCTTTGTCTTCAAGGGCTTCAGGAATCCAAGTGTTTGGATATGAGGCTCATGCAGGCAAGAGGGTCCCTGAACCCTGCTCCCTCACACAAACTCCCGTCAGCACCTGCCCGGAGCTGCAGCAGGACCAAGCAGGGGTTTGTGTTTAGCTGGGAGCTCCTCTGAGGTGGAAATGCTTTGTGCATCTCTGTTGTCTGTGTTTCTTTGACCCTGCAAGAGCCCAAGTCCCTGCAGACCCTTGCTGAGGGTCGCAGGTCTCACGTGGGGGAACCAGCACACGGATCTCTTGCTTTTAGACACCCCACACTGGAGCTGGATTTCCCGACCTATAAAAAGTCTTCCCTTTGCCATTTGGAATTATGTTCTGCAGACTCAGCACATCCCAGTGCTGCAGCCCTGGGAGCTGCTGGGGGAAAGGAGGATGAGGAGGGGAGAAAGAGTCACTCTGGCAGCTTTGGGGCTCGAGAGAGCCCTGAATAGAGCAGGGCTGGGACAGCGGAGTTCAAATGCTGGAAAGGAGCTCCTGAGGGAGCAGCTGCCCCGGGGTGGGAGAC
>JACBWW010000130.1:148474-190970 GCA_020086605.1 Lanius collurio
AAAGCCCATAAGTGTGGCTGCTTTTCCAGCCCCAGGTTCCTCCACAGCTCTAACATCAGAGCAGCAACAATCACTTGTCTCAGAGTACAGGAACAAAACATCTCATTTTTTGGAGAGTTAAACCCAGCCTACCAGTTCTGATCCTCCCTCTGATCCTGGCTTAGCCAACTCAATCCAGTAGGTCTAGAGAAGTCTTCGAACCCACAATTTCAACAGCAAGAAAACAATTAAAAGGCCTGGATTGTGCTGGTTGTCTCAGGGGCAATAAACCACCCCCCTTTCCCCTTGCAGAAGGCTTTGGTCAACACTTCGGAGGGGTTTGCAGCACCAAAAGAGGCAGCAGATGCTGGCCTGGTCCCTGGTGACAGCAGAGATGAGCAGCTGGGACCTCCCCAGCAGCCTGGGGCGAGGCAGAGCAGTGGTTCTGGGGTAGCACAGTTCAAAGCTTGGCTGGGAGAAGTCTCTGCCTCACCCAGGGCAGAACCTGCATTCTCCGTGCTCCAAAGTGGCTTCTGGAGTGCATCAAGAGCTGCTGCACTTGCCTGGAGTGAACCGTCACTGAGTGGCACCAAACCCCGTGGTCCAAACCTGCTCTGCCTTGAGCTGATCCCAGTAAAAGCCAGTTTGTCACAAACAAAGACACCTCTGCAAATATCAACAGGACTCAGGGGTGGCTTTCTGTACTTCTGAAGTACAAAATGGCTTGGAATGAAATCTGCAGCTCTGTTTTTGCCCTGGTCTTTGGCTTCATCCCTTGTGCCGTGCAAAGCCTCTGACTGGTCAGGGTTGTGCCCGTTTCGGGTCTGCTGGAGGTTTCTGGGGAAGGGGTTTTTGATTAAAGATCACTTGGGAATGTGGAGCTCAACACAACTAGATATTGAAAGAGAAGTTCGTGTTTGCTCAAGGCCAGCCCAGGGCCTTACTCCTCTCCTGTCCACTGGCCACCGGCCACGTGGCCGTTCAGGCGGTTGGAACCATTACTGGAAGTGCTGAAAATTCCTTTTGTGCTGTTGGAAGTCACATCCTCCTCCTCGGAGCTGCTCTCCACGTCACTGCGGTCATCCTTGGATACCTAAACATTGCCAATAGAATTGGGGGGTGGGAGAGGAGAAGGGGAGTTAAAAATTGACAGAAACCAGCAGTTAGAAGGTTGTGTCCATGTGATGAACCACCTTCACTCACATCTACCTCCTACATTTGAGTCTGGGCCAGCTCAAGCTCCCCAGAAGGAGCCTCTGTCATCACACTAGGAACAAGACAGACACTGAAAAAGACAATTTGTAAAGATGAGTTCCATTTTCCAAAATATTCTGTATATCTGTGAAAGCACTTCACTCCTGCTCTCACCAGATGAGATTGTATTACAGATCTAGCGTTGTTCTTGTCTTCCAAGAGCTCCTCTCTAGATCAGTGAAAGGCCATTTTTCTAAACAATTTGTTTTGAAGCAAAATTTTCTCGTGCTGCAATCACAGGTGGGTCTGACAACCAAAAATCAGGAATATGTCCATTTGAGAGAGAACACTTTGTCCTACAGGGAGCAGCTTTGCTATTTTAAAAATTAACCAGCTTTATTTATAAAATCACTGCTCGAACAGAGCACCTCCATTTCCACAGCCTGTGCTTCCCACTCAGGAACAGGAGCTTGTTTGGACAGGGGGATGGAGAACAAAGGCAGTGTCTGATCCAGCAAACACCCCTCAGAACAGGAGCCTCAGCCCAGGGATCCAATCTGCTTACAGAGTTATGCCTTAGTTCAGAGACTGCCTGCAAATCCAGCTCAGTTTGACTTTAATGTGGATTTTGAACCTTCCCAGGAGGACTTTGGTGCCAGCTGCCCCAAGTGCCACAGCAGGGCCCTGCTCCAACCCTGCAGAGCCAGAAGGGGAAGGGAAGAGCCCATAAACCTGGCCCCAACTGCAAACACACACCTTGGGTGGTGGCAGGTGCCAGAGCCAAACCTCCCCAGCGCAAGCTGGGCCTGGGGAGCAGCCCCTGCTCTGCCCAAGGCAGCTCCTCACTCCCCTCCCTCTGCAGCAAACAGCCCTCAGTAACTCCACGTGCCAGCACTCTGGCTTGCAGCTTTCCAAGGATTCCAGGATCTCACTCTACTCTGCTCTCTTGGAGTCAGGGTTAGGGCTCTCCAGCAGCAGGAAGTGGTTGAACTCCAGGGAAGATCTGGCTGGAAGCCAGGTGAAGTTAATGATCTGCAGGAATTTGTTGGATGTCCTGGTTTCTGCCTGTTGCCAGAACTTTTGCTATCTCTCCCCAATCTCCTGCTATATTGAAAGTTCAAAGGGTCACTGGAAGGAAGCAGAAATCCCTTGAAATTTTTCCCGTTCTTGGGGGAGAAGTGACTGTTTTAGTCCTTTTCACAAAAAGGAGTAAATTCCTTCTGCCCTCTCCTCCTCAGTGCGGTGCTGATGAGGAGCAAAGACAGAAATCAGAGTGTGTGGGTGTGTAAAAGCAGAAAGTGAAGGTTGTGCAGGTAGGTGACAGCAGGTAAACAGACCCCAGGACACTGCTCTGACCTTTGGAAGAAACAGTACTTTAGCACTCTGTCAGGACCAGGGAGAGAAGGAGAAGGCACCAAAACCCCAAGACCAGGGCTCTGCTTTTGTCTTGGCCTTGATGCAGACATGTTTCAGTGAACAAACAGAACCACAGGTCACACTTACATGCACAGGGTGAAACTGTCCAGCTCCAATCTGGCACAGAGAAAAGGAGAAAAGAATGAAGAAGACAGAGCTTAGAGTCCTTTCTCTGGCTAGGTCACCTGGACAGGAGAGAACCAAGGAAAGGGAAAAGGTGTAGAACTCAGGATACAGAAACAGCTGCAGAGAATGAAAATCAGGCATTTGTAGCAGCAGCTGTGGGGAACAGATGAAGAGCTCGTACCCTGAAACCTGCTGGCCCCCAGAGTGAGCCAGAACATTTATATTTTTCAAGGCAACATTCCACATGTAGGGGCAACTGAAGTGAAACACAAAATAAATGCAGAGCTGTCAGAGAAACCCAGATCAGAATATCAATATCTGATAGGAAAAAGCATTTTGATTCAGAGAATCATGGAATGGTTTGGATTGGAAGCACCTTAAAGCTCACCTTGTTCCACCCCCTGCCATGGGCAGGGACACCTTCTGCTATCCCAGGTTGCTTCAAGCCCTGTCCAGCCTGGCCTTGGACTCGATGATGTTTAGGGCCCCTCCCAACCCAGGCCATTCTGTGATTTTTGACAAGCAGCAAACCCCACTGCATCCCTGGGAGCCCTTTCCCTGCGTGCTGGGGCTTGGTGCCTGCACTGGCAGACAGAGCCAGTGAAGATGCACAACCCCCAGCACAGCCCAAGGACCACGTGAAGTTGAGAAACATTCTGTGTGTTCATCCTGCTGTCCAAAAGAGAGCCTGCTACCACCTTAAACTCCAGAGTGCCTAACAAGTCTGCCATAATCACTATTTTAGGACATTTGAATGTACTGGAAGATTGAGTTATCTCCCTGCATGCCTGGGTCCCTGCCTCTGAACACACCTGGGAACTCACAAGTACAAAGCAATCAAGGTGAAAAACTGCCGTTTTTGTGAACTCCTGATGCAAGTCTCTCAAGAACCAACACCAGCCCTCACTGAAAAGCCCAATTTCTCATGATTCCTTAATAGGGCTTGTAGGAAAGAGGACCCAGAAGCCTCCCTCTTACCTTGCCCCGCACCAGGGCCTTGGAGGCTGTGCGGATGATGAGGTAAGACCAGATGATATGCAAGACCTGCAAGGTCACCAGGAGCCCGTTGAACAGCCACCAGGAAGGGTAGGGACCGATCAACTCCCAGCTTTCAAACAGGGTTGTGTTCAAAATCCTTAAAGAGATCCAGAAACACATTTCAGATGGGCTGTGCTGGTGCAGGGCTTCCAGCTCTGACTGGAGGTGCCAGGCCAGATGCACAATGGTTTGTGTTTCACTGAGCATCTGCTGCTCTGCTCCTGCCAGAGTCAGGAGACTGAGTAAAGCTCATTAGGAACATTTGAACTGAACAACAAACAGAACATGTGAATGTGCTGCAATTTGGTTACACACACGGACCTGCTGCCAATTTTCTTCTCCAAAGCACAAGCATTTATTTATAACAACTTCACAGGAAGTGATGTCAGGCTGCTCTGGTCACCAAAACAACCGTTAACACCTTCCTGCTTGGGCAGCTTTCACACGGATTTAAAGATCAAAAATCGTATCAAAACCAGTGTGGGCACAGGAGCAGGGCAGGGATTGTCCCTCTGTGCTGGGCACTGTGAGGCTGTGTCCTGTTCTGGGCCCTCTCAGCAAGGGATATTGAGGGGCTGGAGCGTGTCCAGAGCTGGGAACAGCTGGAGCAGAGGAGGCTCGGGGGGACCTTGTGGCTCTCCACAACTCCCTGACAGGAGGGGGCTCAGGGGGGGTGTCAGGCTCTGCTCCCAGGGAACAGGGACAGGACAAGAGGAAATGGCCTCAGGATGTGCCAGGAAAGGTTCAGGCTGGACATCAGGAGGAATTTTTTCATGGAAAGCAGGGTCAGGCCTTGGAAGGTGCTGCCCAGGGAGGCAGTGGAGTCCCCATCTCTGGAGGTGCCCAAGGAACAACTGGACATGGCACTCAGTGCTCTGGTGGGGATTGGTCACAGGCTGGACTCCATGGTCTTGGAGGGCTTTCCCAGTCTCCAGGATTCTGGGATCAGGAAGGAATTTTGTTCCCAGAAGGCCTCCCTCCCTCCCTGGGTGCTCTTCTCTTCCCTTGGAGTTTTATAGATTCCTCTGGCCAGACTGGAAGACTCAAAACTGCTTTATGGCCCACGCTTTGTGTTTCTTTCATTACTGTTTTGCTGTTCTTGTTGCCAGGAGTTATTGCCAGTCCTTCAGCAATTTAATAAACACTTTAGATTTTATGATGCAGAGAGGTATGGAGAGACCTTTAACAGCCACATTAATTTCACACAGCTTTTAACATTTCACAAAGAAATGTTCCAAAAAGGTCTCTCAGAAAAGCAAAACAAGCCTTTCAAACAAGAACCAAAATCCCCCAAAAGGCAGCTCCAGAAATATTTAACTCATAGCAGGTTTATGAAGGAATTAAATGCAATTCCAGAGATCTGTTGATATTTTACATTACTAATTACAGGAGGGAATACACAAGAAGTGAAACAGCACAGGGTCTGCAGGACTGCTGCAGCTTGCCAGATTCCTCTACAAAGCTGAGGAGTGACATTACAGCCAGTGGAAAACACATTAAAGATGTACAGGATGCTGAGCACTGGTGTGAGGTAGGAGCATCCCCCCATGACAGACAGCAGCTGCAAAAACAACTCTCTTGTCTGTCCCTGGAAGGAGCCTACAAAGAAATAAGAATTAAAGCTCTTCTTCATCCAGAGTCCTTTGGTGCATTTACTGGAAAATAAGCAAGAGCTTTAACTGCAACCCTGATCCTAAAGTCAGGGGATTGTTGCTGCCTACCAGGCACACAAAAAGAATGGAGTGCCAGGTGTCCATGGAAATAAATACATGCAGTAAAATGGTGCAACCAAATTGTCACCACACACAATAAATGGACAACAGCTCATTAACCAAAGCACCTCTCCAGGTCTGACCTACTGAGGTGAGAGGGAATCTCATTATGGGATGATTCTCTCTAAGCCATTTATCCAGGGTTTTACCTCCCAAGAAATCTCAGACCTATTTCAGACTCTGAACAGGCACGACACAAGGACAGGACAAAAGTGTCATCAGAATCAGAAACTGCAGTGATGACTAAGCCAGATACAAACAAAAATTACCTCAAGAGACTGTGCCTCACTTGTAATTATTTCTAGAACTTCTTCAGAGAAGCAGAGAATCCTTCAAGCCTCTCAGAGCAGATTCTGGCTGACTCTGTCATCACTGCAGCAGGGGAGGGGCAGCTGTGAATGGGATTCTGGACTCTTCTCCCAGTGCCTCAGCTGACTGGGGAGAGATTTCTTCTCAAACCTACTGCCCCAAACAGCACTTGGGCCTTGTGCAGCTTCAGGCTGCTTCGAGGGACAGCTGTAATGCTTGGGAAAAGTCTAAAACAAAGGCTCTGCTGAAAGGATTGGGAGAACAACCAAGACCTCCCAGCTCCAGGTGCTTACCAGAAAGGGTAAATGCCCAGCCGGGTCACGATGAACACAACCCCAAAGAGCATGAAGAAAGCATCACACAGACGTTGGTACTTGGCATAATTGGCCAGTTTTGCAGCCTACAAGAGACAAGAAACATGCAAATATTATTCCCTTTGTGCACTCCTGTCATTACCCATCTGGAGAGCTGCAAGAAACTCTCAATCACATTTGTACAGTTTGGAACAAAGAGGGATTATTATATTGCATTACTATTTTTATACTATTATTCATAGGGTCCTACAAGAACAATGGGAGAGACTATTTACAAGGGCCTGGAGTGACAGAACAAGGGGGAATGGCTTCCCACTGCCAGAGGATATGATCACCCTTCCTGAGAGGGGGCTGAGGCCCTGGCACAGGTTGCCCAGAGAAGCTGTGGCTGCTCCATCCCTGGAAGTGCCCAAGGCCAGGTTGGATGGGACTTAGAGCAACCTGGGATAGTGGAACTGGAAGATCTTTAAGATTCCTTCCAACCCAAAGCATTCCATGGTTCTGTGACTCTCACCATTCAAGCAGTTTGGAGGAAAAGCTGACAAGGCTTTGTCAGCTTTTTCTGGTCAGCAGCACAAATTTCATGGCACATTTAATGCAGTTTATCAAGAATGGGAATGTCAGCTTGTTCCCCTGAGATCACACCAGCATTAGGGATGCAAAGATTTGACAGGAAAATCACCTCCAAGAGGAAATCTGAAGCATCGTGGAGGCACAGCACCAGAGTTCCAACCCGCACCATGTTATTCATGTACGAGAATGTGATGAGTCCAATCGTGGCCAAATGATGGACAAACATGATCAGGAAGTCCTGGAAACACAAAAACCACAAATGAAGACTCTTTGGCTGTCACACAAATGCAAAAATTTGGAACAGAACCACCCAGCCGAGTCCCCAGGGTCCCGGGATTCTTTCGGTTCAGGGTCTGACTCCACAGCAAGCCCAGCTCTTCACACTCCCACCATCTCCACAAAAGCTTCCAGAAAGGTCTCTCAGCTTTGGTGCTGCTGCAGTCAGAGCTCTGCCTGCTCAGGATCAGCACAGTCTCTCTGGCACACACACAACTGTACCTGCAGACTGCACAGAAATGATTCAGAGGACAAGATAACCCTTATTTTTGGCTCCTTGTGGTTTTACAGACACACTGCTGTCCCCTCAGCTCCTGGCACACATTTAAGTTGTGTCAGTGACCAAACCCTGCCAGGGCAGAGCAGGCACAGAACACCAAGAAACTCAGCAGGAAGAACAAAAAATGTTTACAATGCACAATATTCAAGGGCTGGTTTGCACTTCAGCCCCCGGGTTCCTGTACCTCCCCCTGCTGTGGTGGGGAATGTCATCCACTTGATAAAGTCAAAATTAACCATTACAGAGTCCCAGAGGTTGTTCATCACTCCCTGTCTGCAGCTCCACTGTTTTCCATAGTGCTTCACCTGCTAATATTTCAGCACAGAAAAAAGCCTGGGTAAATTTGCTTTTTTTAACAGCCAATGCAAAAATTTGGATAATTTGCTGCTTTGCAGCTCATGTAAAGGAAGCAATAAGCCAGGATTTACTGGGGACTGTTCTCCAAGAGCAACAATAACCAAATCCTGGAATGCAGCATGACAGAATTAAATCTGAGCAACTGCAACCATTCATCATCTGCTCCTCACACAGATGAGAAATTCCTTTCAAAGCCCCATTTGTTACTGCCCTAGCATTTGCCATTTCCTCAGCAGCTTCAGCAAGGTACTGCTCTGAGCAGCTCATTTTCCTGCAAGCCTTCCAGTTAAGTCTAATTTTGGGAATGATTTGTTAACTTTTGATTAACAAAATCAATTAACTTTTGATTGGGAGGTATTGAGTGATGCTGTTCTTTCCCCTGGAAGGCAAAAGGAACTCAAGGATACCCCAGGCTGCAGGTCAGCCTTGCTCCTCCCTTTTCCCCAGCACTGCATAGAGCTGACAGGAGAAGGGAGGCTCACAAAGGTGTAAATGAGGATAAAACATAGTTATCACTACATTTTGGCCCTCCTGGCCAGGCNAGAGCAGCTGCCCCAGGCCCAGCGAGAGGAGAACACACAGCTAGAGCTCTAAGATGAAGCCCCTCTGCACAAACATACATGCTCTCACAAAATTTAGTGAGGGTGGTGGGTTTGTCCTGGTTCCTCCGATGCCGAAACCAGCGCTGGATCTTTCTGACATCCCAGTCCAGCTGCTTGGACAAGCCTTCTAACCTTTTTCCATCGGGAGACTGAAGGAAAATGAAACAAATGTCATTTCTCCCACTCCTCAACCTGCTTTCAGTCCTGCACTATGACAGAGATAATGCACAGATAACAAAAAGCACACCAGGAAGGGACCACAGAGAGCCTGGAAGCAAGAACTGATTCCCACAAATGGTCATTCAGGTTAAACCTTCATAAGCCACTAATTACTTAATTACTCAGAATGGTTTTGGTTGAGCATTTCCTCACCTATTTCATCAGTTGACAGCACGTTAAGACAAAGAATGAGACTGTTCAGTGTGTTAATTTGGGGAGAGGACCTGTAAAGTCTCCTGTCCTACCTGCACATCAATTCAAGCAGCCCAGAACTCAGGAGGAGCACAGCTGAAGATGTTTAAGGGTTGCTACTCACAGCAAGGACAGGGAAACTTTGAAGTAAGAGTTGCTTTAACACAGTAGATATTTGTATATTCCAAAAGAGCATTGCAGAAATTGTGGTATTTCTGTTATCAAAGTCTATAAATGAAAATATATTTGAAGACTGAAATATTTCCATGACAAATACAGATATATCTCTGTTCTCCACCTGGGAACTCCACTGGGATTTTGTCTGAATGAACACAAATGGATTTATCAAAGTGAACCAAACCTGGTAACTCCCTCTACAATGGCCCAGGAATGAGATAATTCAGACCAGTTCTGCCAGGGAGCTCTACCACTGAAAGATGATAAACACATTTTACTATTTGAGTTGCATACAAACCACGAAAGCTATGCAGAATGCTGATTTAATACAAAATCATCAGTCTGTCCAGCTGAAAAACAAAATCAGAATCATTTGATTTTCAGCGCTGAGACCACTGTCAGTCACTCCATCACTCCACATCTCTTAGCACCTTCCTGGGATTTCATGGCTGGGGCACTGGGAAAGCACCTGCCTCCAAGGGGAATTCAGAGCCCCCAGCTCAGAGCAGCAGTGAAATCCTTCCCCTGCATCAAGGCCACCCCCAGCCTGACTCTCCAAACCCAAGAGCAGCCACAGCACACTGAGACAGTGAAAGGTTTCATAAGCCAGACAAATTCTGCACAGCCTGTGACCTCCTGGGTTTTCTAAACATTAATTTCAAGGACATCCCCTACATTAAAGTTCTCCCAACAAAGGGCATCAGATTCTAGGGGTTTTTCAGTTCACACATCATTCCAAATGCCTCAAAACTTTAATGTTCCTGCAAGGCAAGTTTTTTGAGGTTTTTATAGATTTTCCCTTTATCTTCTCCAGTAGATGAGGTTCAGCATCACCAAATCTCAACAGAAAACCTTCCATTTTGTTATCTTTAATGAAAATCTATTGCACTTATTCAATATTGAATAAAATACAGTGGGATTATGTAATTCTGTAGTGGTGTAGGCCCATGAGCTTAAGGGAAGGGCCAGGAAACAACCCAAAGGAACACCTCCTGCCACCATTAAATGTGCTGCCCTTCATCAGGACATATTTCATTGACTGAACACTTCCCTGAATAACCCACTTCCACTGACAGCTGCTGTCCAGGTTCACAGTAAATGGCAAAAATGAGAGGAAGACATTCACAATAAAAGCAATAAAATCAGAAAAGGAACTGAGCTCAAGAGGAAGAGGAACACTTTCCCAATAAGAGTGGCAGATGCTGGGAAATGCCTTGTTAAACCAAGAATCCCCACTGTACAACTTGGACCAAAGGCAGGGAACCAAAGGAAGAAGCTCAGACCTGTCTGTAAGGTGAACATTTGTATTCCAAGGATGGAAACACTCATGGCTCAGCTGTACAGGGAATTTGCTACCAGAAGGACAAGCCAGAGGCAAAGTCAAACCAGAATGAGCCCACTCATGGATGCACAGTGTGAAATGTGCATCTCAAACCAGAAAAGTGGAAGCAAAAAGCCCCCCCTGTGACACTTCCAGGCCTCTGGAATGGAGGAGGAATTTGAAGCGTGACTCACCTTAGTGATGGATGTAAACACTTTCTCTAAAATTGCATTGGGCTGGGCTCTGTGAGGTCCACTGTCCTGAATGCCAAGGTTTATGGCACATGGCTTGGCAATAAACCTGCAAGAATTCCCCAGAAAGAGCTGGATTAAAACAAGATATTTATTTCCCTCCTTTGCCTGAATCACAGGGAGCTGGATTTGTCAACAACTGCAAAACCTGGTAAAAAAGGTTTTGAAATCTCCACTCCACCAATTCCCAGGTGAAGAAATTTCTTTTATTAGTCCATATGGTACCTGCAGACAGCACATACTGTGCACACCAGAACAAAAAATTAAATCTTAATGTCCTTGGCTTGTAAGGATCCCAGTGTGCTCCCCAGGGGGATTCTCATTCCTCAGCAATCAAACAATAGACTGATAACAGTCTGCTGTGAACAGAAATGCTGGAGATGAAGCCCTAAAACAAAGTATCTTGTTTCCAAATTAGGCCTTGGTGTCACATAGCTCAGAAAAAAGGGAAGTTCAAGTGACACAGCTCCCAGAAGAAACTTGGGGTTTTTTTTTCCTTCAGGACAGAGAGGAAGATTCAAGTCCCCCAGCCTGAGAGATCCCTGATCTTGGGATCTCATCCATCCCACGTGATCTGTGTATTCCAAACTTATTTAACTTTGCCTGGATTTTATAGCACAGACTCTGGAAACAAGCCTGGGTTTGCAACTAAAACGAATTTAAACATGTTCAAAATTACCAGGTTTTGCTGCACATTCGTGTCACAAAATGGGTTCAGGGTTCCAAGGGAAATGTCTGCATTACCTGATGTGTGAATTGTTCCTCTCCTGTTGGTGGGCAAAAGCGGGGGTTGAAGGAGTAATATTTAGTATATTTTAATCAGCTATTTTGAGAAAGAACCCGTTTCTCAAAACAATTTTGAAAAGGACACAACATTTGTACCATTAAAATCATTTTGCTTTCAAAGAGAGATTGTTTCAGAGAGAGCTAAGCCAAAATTACACATATTTAGGAGCCTCCCAGTGCCACCAAGCAGAAAATGCTTTTTCCAACCACAATTGTTACAATTTCTCCTTGTGTTTAAAAGGAAAGATTAAAATTCATGAGAATCGTGGCTCTAAATGCTCCAACAGTAATTATTCTCAGGAATACTCACTTAGTGCTTCAGGAACAAATATCTGTGGCAGTGTTTAAGAACAGTCCCAGGCTGTGGGGTTTTCCCCTGAGGAATTACAGATCAGCTTGTGACTGATCCCAAAGGAACACCCAGATCTCAGAAAACACTAAACAAATGACAGACACAGCAGGCTCAGGCTTCCCTGTCTGCCCCAGTCCTTCCTGTCTCTACTCAGGACTGAGTCCAAGCTGTGCCCAATCCCCACCCTGTCCCCAGCCCAGAGTGCCACATCCAGGCCTTCCTTGGACACCTCCAGGGATGGGGACTCCAAACCTCCCTGGGCAGCTCTTGCCAAGACCTGACCACCTTTTCCATGAAGAATTTCCTCCCCATGCCCAACCTGCCCCCTCCTGTCAGGGAGTTGTGCAGAACCAGAAGGTCCCCCCGGAGCCTCCTTTTCTCCAGGCTGAGCCTCGTCACTCCCTCAGCCTCTCTTTGTGCTCCAGACCCTTCCCAGCTCTGCTCCTGTCTCTGGACATGCTAAACTACATTTCAACACCCACAGCTTAAAAAAAAAATTAAAAAAATTTAAAAAATAAAAAAGGAAGGAGTGATTTCCTTTGAGGTTGGCTCCAAAGGCTCACGGCTTCCTCCATAATCCAGACCACCAGGCAGAAATCGTGTCCTGAAACATTTGGCAAGACCCCCACAGAAATGTAAGGTATTAAAAAAATATATAAAGTATTAAACATCTTCATACTCTGCTTTCCTACAGGCTATACCACAAGTGCAGCACAGAAGTGCACATGTGCCATTACAGGATTACAAATAGTTTTATTTCATTTTCTGGGACACAGTGCTTAACAGCTCTACAAACAAAAAAAAGCCACCAAACCTGGCCTGATGATACTCAGTTTGGATGGTTACCTCATATCAGAGAGGAAACCTAAAAAAATCTAAAAATCTGCACATTCACAGAATCCCATGGAATAGCTGGGGTTGGAAGGCCCCTCTGGAAATCATCTACTCCAACCCTCTGACAAGACAGGGTCACCTAGAGCAGATTAATTTAATAATTTATTATTATTAAGGTCTTCTTCTGGTTTGAAAACAAGTAAAGAGGACAAGGAATGGTTAGGAAAGCTCAGACTGATCCATACAAAGTCTGGGCATTATTGTAGAAGGCAAAACCTGAAGCATCAAGGAAAGAAGAAACAGATTCTGCCCAGGAAAACAAAAGAAATAAGGCCAACAAAACTCAAAACTTTACAGGAAACTGGTCCTCAGAACTAGGCCTGCTTCACTGAGAGGCTTCAGGATAAATAGGGTGTTTCCAGAAATCAAGAGGAGGGGAAAATAAAAATCAAGAGGAAGGCACAGGCTAGGGACGCTGCTCAGGGCTCAAGCATGTGGGTGAAAAAAAGCAACCCAAACCCCAGAGACTTTTGCAGGGGCACTGAAACTGCCAGACACCAACAGACACTGGGAGAGGGACGTGGTCCCAGTCACAGAAATGGGAAGGAAAAAGAATGGCTGGGATTTCCTCACTTTTAAGGAAGTCTGACCCAGTCATAACGGAGCTTCTGGACCTCCTCAAGCTCCAGGCAGGTGATGCTTGGCCTTCCATGGGGCTCCTGACCAGGTGGGGAATCCACCTGGACAACGTTCCTGAGTCCACTCCATAGCCACAGGGCAACTGCTGGGACCACTTGCAGGTGGAATGTGAAGTGGAAGGTCAATCCTGTGCTTGGTCAGGAAAATCCCAAGCTGACCTGCTTTTTAGGTAAACTCACACTTTAAACTGCTGTGGAACTTCAAATTTTTGGTCCAAGAGCAGGTTTTAAGATGTGTTTTGCACTGGATCCTACAGTGACAAAGTTCTGCACAACCCCCAAAATAGGAAAAAATACTGCCCAGACAGTAGAATTTCCATTCTTGGGGATATTCAAACTGAAGAGCAGACCACAGGCGACCTGAGTTGCCTGAATGCTGGCCTTGCTTTGAGGGGAGGATTGAGTGAGGTGGCCTTGGAAGGTTCCTTTTAATCTAAATGATTTTATGATTTCACTGAAATCTTAACAGCAACAAACCATACCCAAGGTCAACTTATTGCCACACCTTCCAGCAAGAAATTATCATCACATAAACACTTCTGTTAAACCATTATCAACAGAGATCAGCTCACACCTGAGCCTACCTGGCCACCTTTTTCACACTAATTGTTAATGCAGACTGATTTTAAAACCAATACCAATTTTCAAGTCCACAGACTCATATGTTATAACAAATAGTTCTCAGGCATGTTGTGCTTCACAAAAAGGCAGAATCTGTCTTTATGGAACATTCCAGTTCTGGTGACTCTCTATTACAGCTCTGAAAGGAAGAACAATCTCCAAAGTGAGATTTATTAAAGTGCACTCTTTGACATGGTATGTGTCAGAGTTACAAGTGTTGTAGCACAAAGCACTTCCTCACACTGAGGAGCTGCAAAAGGAGAGAGAAAAGCAGCAGCAAAACGAAAAGAGCTGCATGAGTCCATAATTCAGATTCTGAGTCACCAAGTCCAACTGCCAAATGTGTGTCAAGAAAGACATTTGACACAAAAATCAAAGCCTGAATTGCGATAAATGCACCACAGGAGTTTATTGAGACAAAGCTGAACTTTAACGACATGTTCAAAGTGGCTGGAGGAAACAGAAAGGATTTTATTCAAAGATATGTACTTTTAAAATAAACACACTAGAAACAGCCTGGGATGTGCTATCACAATCTGCTTTCACTTTGGGATACCACCGAGACACAGCTGAGATCAGGAACAACCCCCTCAGGAACCAGACCTTGGCCTCTGAGTTTTGCTCTGCAGGCTCAGGAGTTAAATCATCATTTGACTCCACCCTAAATTAACATCACAAAAGAAATTTCATAAACCAGAGAGATACTATCAGGACAAAGTAAATGCTGCTTGGAGGACTGTGCCATCAGCTGTAGTTGGATGCACTGCATTTCCCCCAACAACTCCAAGAAAAGAGAATATTCTGAACCTCTTCCCCAGACTGACACTTGGACCAGGGACCTCCCTACAACATCCTTTTCAGGGGTACCATTGTGTCTCACAACCTCCTTTCCTTATGTCTTGGCAGGGTTTGGCCAGGACCAGCAGCACACCAAGCTGAGATGGGATTTTGGCAGTGTCACATGTGTTCCTGGGTTCTCTGCACTGGTTTTCTGAAGCCTTTTTTTCCTAAGGGCAGAAAGATAGGATGGGGAAAAAAGAGCCTCTCAAGTTTCTTTCCTTTCTGCTGACCTGCTTCGTTTTCCTCCATATTTGTCATCTTTTTACTTCATCCCAACCACCTCTTCTTAATTTCTGAAAGCTCAGGAAAATTCACACCTCTTAAAGAAAACCCACAGAAAAAACCCAACTCAGTTCCCACTCACTTTAATCCTGCAGCCCTTTTCATGCTTAGAAATACCTATGGAATCATGGAATGGTTTGGGTTGGAAAGGATCTTAAAGCTTATCCAGTCTCACCCCTGCCACGGGCAGAGACACTTTCCACTAATCCAGGTTGCTCCGAGCCCATCCAACCTGGCCAACTTCAGCCCTTTCAAGGCAGAAATGTAAGATTAAATCAATGTTTAATGAACCACCTGCACAGCAATACAGAGTGTCTTGGTCCGTTTCACCTAAAGGTTTCCTAAGTAAGCCGCTTTACTAATTAGTATCTGTGCCACCCACACACTGCGTGTGGCTGTGGGAGATCCACACGCGGATCTACCTCTGCCCCAGGGCTAAGTTCGCATGTTTATGGATGCCCAGGTAAATGAGGAATCCCGTATTACACCTGTTTATGGGCAGAGATGACAATCCGCGCTCACATCCATCGTGCCTGAGACGAGGGAGAGACAAAAAGTATTTAATAATCCATCGGGCATGTGAACGAGCCCTATTTCCTCATGCAGGAACTCAGGGAAAGTACAATAAAGCACACACGGAAGCCAAGTGCGGAGCAGCAGCCGCCGCCAGCTCCGTCCGTCACCCCAGCGAGGTTCTCCTGGGCAGGAGCAGGAATAAAAGGGAATTCCTATATAAAACACGGTATTTCTCTTGCACTACCTCACCACAGGCAGACTGGAGGGGCCTCTCGTTATCCGGACCCAGGGCAGCGAAGCCTCCACGGGCTAGTGCATGTCGCGACAGACACGACTCCCGCGATAGATTCCCGATTACACAATGTCCCCTTTCCACGCACGAGGGGCCTCACGGAGGCCCCGAAGGGCGCGGGGGAGCCCCCGCCAGGCCGCCCCCCGGCCCGACCCGCCGCTCGCAGACCCCGGTGCCTCCCGGCCCCGCCGCCCCGGGAGCGGCCCCGCGCTCACCTCTCGAAGAGCAGCCGCACGGCGAAGATGCCGAGCGCCAGCGGGAAAGCGGAGAGGACGTGAGCGGCCCGCGGGTACTGCAGTCCGCTGCCCGGCGGACCCGGCTCGCCGGCCAGGTCCGCCCACGTCACGTTGTGCGGGAGCCAGAACCGTTCGTTCCAGAACCAGGCCCGCAGCGCCGCCGCCGCGGCCGCCGCCATCTTCCGCCTCCCGCCGCCGCGCTCGGGCGGCCGCCACAGACACGGGGGCGCGGCCGAGCGCCAGCACCGCCCCCGCCCCGCCCCTCGCACCGCCCCTCACGGCCACAGCGAACCGGGGAGCAGCCTCTGCTCCGAAGGAGCGGGGCTTGGAGAGACCGCGCCCCTCATCGCCTCCGTCCCCCGCCCCGGCCCTCCCGCCGCCGCCACAAGGGCGGGCGCCACCGACACGGGCGGGCGGAGCTGGAGGAGGCCGCCCCTCTCACCGCGCGGCAGCGGCCCGTAAAGGGCGGGGTTGGGATAGACCGCGCCCCTGTTTTGCATCACCGATCGCCTTATTGCATCGCCCGCCACAGCCCACGGGCAGTACGGAGCTGGGATGAGGCCGTGCCCGTTATCGCCTCGTCCCGCCCCTCCCGGCGGCCGCAGTTCTGGCGGTCGCCACAGCCACCAAACGAGGCCAAAACGAGGGCCCGTCCCTCACTGCGGCCGCCGCTCACGGGGGCGGGGCCGATGCTCTCGGGGCTTCCGCCGGGCCCCCCGCGCGGCCCGTTAGTTTGGAGCATGCGCAGTGCGGCGCTCCTGCCTTCCCGCCCGTGCGGCGCGCGCGGGCTCGTGAGGGAGAGGCGCGCGCACGGCGCCGCCATCGCCTCAGCGCTCCCTGAGGGAACAGAACTGGAGTGACAGAAAAGGGAGTCACAGAAAACACGGCGACAGAACCACTGAGTCACAGAATATCCTGAGGTGGAAGGGACCCGCAAGGATCATCAAAGTCCGACTCCTGGCCCTGCACTGGACACCCCAACAATCCCACCATGACACGGCCGTAAGGTTGATGCTTCGCGCACTGCTGAGCCCTCGGGGTTTCCACAAGCAGAGAGGAATTCTAACTGGTAAAAGTCCTCAAGGTAGTAAGACAGGGCAGCAAACGAACCATCGCTAGCGTAATGTCTCTTTTGGCACCTGTCCAGTGGAGAACAAATTAAATGGCCCATTAAGCACTCAAACACTATGATAACTAATAGATTCAAGGATAGAGTAATTTATGATCTATTCACCTGGGGGGGGGTTTAAATCAATGACTTCATTTAGAGGTACCCTAATTTCTCCTTGAAGATGTTCAGCTGGTCTCAGTGACCAGGTGTGGGTCCCTGTATGTCAGAGACTCACAGATGCCTCAGATTTAACTAGAATTAATGATTTTCTGATTACAGTCTCTGGGAAGTGCAGCCAATATTGCTTTAGTATCGTAGCTGGGAAGATACTGTAAAATTCAATTGCGTTTCCTAAGAAACAAGCAGTTGGCATATTCCATAAATCCAAGTCCACAACAAATAGTCTTCCCTCCCTTTTCAAACAGCACAATTTCCAGTCAGAGAGATCTCTGGTTGCTTAGCAATTTGAGGAAATCTGATACTAAATGGATTTTGTTAGGAACAGAGAACGGTGACAGAAAGCAGCTTGGATCTGCACCTCAGCTTTTTTAGCTTTTTCTCTCTCTGTACTAAGCAAGTCTTACTTCCCCATCTAAAAGAAAGGAAAATGAGCATTAGGTTGTGGAGCTGCTAACACCTTCCAGCTAGGCAGCAGGCTTTTCCCTACTCCTTCCCAATATCCATGTCACACACGAGCATTTCCTCATGCTGCTGCAGAACTTTGACTGCATTGCTTCTGGCTCTTATACCCCTCTATCCCAACCAAACCCATCTCAGGCTCAAGTGACAATAACTTAAATAAAAAGTAGCTGATAGGAAGAGGGAAAAAAACCCTCAGTTGTCCTCAGCTGCCCTCGAGAGCCACCTGGAGCCAGAAATGGAAGTGAAAAATCCCTGCCTGTCCTTATTCCTTTTGCCAGTCCTGCTCTAATCCCTCTTCCACACGCTCTTCAGTCTGAGAGCAGAAACTGCTCATTTGAGTCAAGCAGGAAACCACGGACACACAGTGTCACCTAGTGGGGCACCAGAGCCAGCCCGCGCTGCCTCCCAGCAGAAGCACCGGGATTTCACCCATCTTTTCCCCTCCATTTTTACAGATGGAGAGCAGCGCTGGGGAGAAGGGGGTTAGATGCTGGGGGGGGGGAGAGCTGGACATGCCCCAGGAGCCCCCCGAGCCTGGGCTGAGCCCCCGCTGTGGGCAGCAGGGGAGGGGGGTCTGCCCCTCTGTCCTGCTCAGGTGAGACCCCACCTGCAGAGCTGCCTCCTGGCTGGAGAAGAGAAGCTTTGGGGCATCGAATTGTGGCCTTCCAGTGCCTGAAGGAGCTGCAGGAAAGATGGAGAGAGACCATTTACACGGGCCTGGAGTGCCAGGGCAAGGGGGAATGGCTTCAAACTGCCAGAGGGCAGGGATAGAGGGGATATTGGGAAGGAATTTCTCCCTGTAAGGATGGGAGGGCATTGGAATGGATTCCCCAAAGGATGCTCTGGATCCCTGGAAGTGCCCAAGGCCAGTTTGGACAGGGCTTGGAGCAACCAGGTCTAGGGGAAGTGTCCTTGCCATGGCAGGGAGTGGAATGGGGTGAGGTTTAAGTTCTCCCTCAACCCAAACCATTCCCTGAGTCCGTGACAATTCTAGGACTCTTTAAACACTGCCTCTTTGTGAAACAAGATAAATCCAGACTTCAATTATAGTGGAAATGACCAAACTTTATTAAAGGTTTTGTCATTAGCAGAACTGTTAAGAAAGCAGAATATTTTACACCTCAAGAATTGTTAAGAACTAATTCTCTTGAGAATTCAGTACAAATAAAAGCTAATTTAAAAAAAGGGCCTCCTCCCCCCCATTCAAGATTTTATTTGTAAAATAATGAATTCAAGTTAAAAAATGTTCTAATCTTCAACACTGGCAATTGGAAAGTGTCACTGATTCCAGAGATTTTTGCAATGCAGCACAATTTCACAGCTGTAAGGAAAAGATTTATGGCAGCTTGATATAAGTAGGATTTCAGAGTTGTCAAAAGGCCTTAAGAATCTTATCTGCAGTTTAAAAGGATGAACTCCAAGTAAAAAAATGACAACAAAAACAAAAAGAACAAAAAAAAAACCTCCAAATGTGTGTGAAATGCAGAAGTAATGCCCTGCAGACTGCTCCAAAGTGTTCACTTGTCTTTTGCAGAGACCTGGCAGCCAGCACAGCTCCTGGGAAAGCACTGAAATACATATGGTCCAGTAACGGGCACCATTCCAGTTGTGCAGGGACTCCTCAACTGATCACAGGCAGGTTTGAGACAGAAATTCACATTGCACTCAGTTTAGGATGCTTTAGTTGTTGGACACTACACACAGAAATGTTTTTATTATTAAAAAAAAAAGCCCAGTTGTGCCCTTTCCATGTATTAAAGTGCATTAAGTGACCATTTTAAAGCAGGCCAGAAAGTCCCTTTGAAGTTGGTCCCTAAGCACTGCAGCAGCATTTGTAGTGGTAGGGGTGGTGTGTTGCAGAGGCCCTGTCCCACACCACCACAGCAAGTGCAGTGCAAGTCCATAAAGTGTTAGTGAAATACCTATTGAAGCTCAAAGGGGTAAGACAGTGGAGAACAGCTCTGTTCTCGTGCTGGGGACAGACACTACCTGCTGGAGCCCTCCCACAGCCAGACACTTGTAACATGGACCTAAAGAATTTGCAAGCTTCCAGAGTTTTCTAGTTGAGATAATTTGTATGCAGATTCCCTTAATGCCAATGTGCAGTGCAGCATCACTTCATCCAGGAGAGCTGTTCGTTAAAGCTAAAAATACCCATTTCAAAAGGCCCAGCACCTTGTAGCAAGTTTTCTAGTAAAAGGCCAGTTTATTCTTCATCATCATCATCTTCATAGTAGCGATTCCTTTTGATCTGTTCTTCCACAGATAGATCTTCCACATCTTCACCCTCCCAAAACCCAACATCTTGGGATTTGCGATTCTGGTTTGGAGATGACTCCTTAGCAGTCACAACGTTGGCTAAGCTGGAATGTTTAGGAGAATTTGGTTCCAGGAGTTCTTCCTTTGCAATTTCTGGCTCCTCCGTTGCATGTTCTTCCTCATCTGTGTCTGCATTCACCTGGCCATTCTCTACAACTTTATGCTCTACTGTTTTAACACCAGACAATTCCTGTTCTTCCTCCACATTTTTATCCTCAGCGTCCTGGATGTTCCTATACTCAACCTTCTTTTCCTTTTGCTTTTTCTCCATGACAACCTCTCTCTCCAGTTCCTCATTCCTTTTCAAGGTCTCTCTCTCTGCCTTAGAAGGAGACTGTGAATTCTCTGTTTTATGGCCTTTAACAGATATTGTTCTAAACGAGGCTGCAACTGTAAAGGGGCGACTTCGCTCCTTCAGCGAGGAAGATCTTCTTAACTTTTTGAGATCCAGATCCACATCCTCCTGCACATCTGGCTTGGAAATCTCTTCTTCTGGAGGCCACTTGGGTTTAAGTACTTTGATGCCCTCATCTAAGGCACTTCCTTGGATACTTTGATCAGATGGAGGTGGCCAGGCAATCCTGAGCTTTTTTGTTTCTGCTGGTCTTTCTTCTCTTTCAGGCACAGCTGAAGCTTTTGCTTCCATACTTGCTGCCAGAACTCCCACTTTTGCAATCGGGGCATCCTCTACTCCTGGGCTTGGCGGAGTTTCCGGTGCATTTACACCATGGACGGTTTTCTCCGGGGATTCTTCACATTCAGTTTTACCTGCCCACAATTCCTTATGCTGCTTGTGTCCAAAGCCCTCATCGTAATTGCCTTTGGACTTGAAGAGCTGATTGAAGTGGGGCTTGCAGTAGATGTTCCCTCGCAGAGACGCGTAGGTCCCGAGGCTGTTCAAACACAGATCAAATGTTAGCGCTCAGGGCCACTGACATGGGTGTCTATTTTAGTTGTGTTACAGAAGAGATTCAATTTCAGTCTTCCACACCTTCAGAAAGACAAGCTTACAGCCCTCAGGGTTTGTATGGCTCTTTCTAGGAATTCTTTATAAAGCCGGACATTATATTTTTCTCCACATAAAATTACATTAAGAGTTTAAAAATGGCATCAAGTGCACCAGGCACTGGCAGAACTAGGCTTGCATTATCTCTCCTACACTCCTGCACAAATCACTGGATTATGGTGAGTTCCAGCTCAGCTCAGCCTGAGCAGCACCTTCCTCAGCTGTGAGAGGAAAAGACACTTCCCAGAGGGCAGCCAAGGGAGCAGTGTGCATACCTGAGTTTGCTGTTGCAATAGGAACAGCGGAAGCAGCTGATGTGAAACACCTGCTGGTTGGCAAAGAGCCTTTCCATGGGGTACACAGTCTTCTGACACCCAACACAGGTTTCCTTCATTGGCAACTGGAATTTCTACAGGAGGAAGAGAAAGTTTGTTCACTGGAAAACACATCCACTGCTGAGGACTTGGCGAGAGTTCATGCACAGCTTCCTGATCTCCCAAGAACTGCAGAGAGTCGCTCTCTAATTATGGTGCAGGGGGGTCTGGTGGGCAGCAAGAAGCTACAACAGGCCCCTGGGATTGCTGTGGCTTGACAGGGAACCAAGATTTCACCCCAGTGAATCCCACAGCTGAAGCATCACTTGCTGAGCAATGGTTGGGTAAAGAACAATGACAGCACTAAAACTGAGCCAGTTCCCCAAAGCTGGCTCATTCCTTCCTGCAGCCCCAGTTTTTATTGATAGGAGAATGATGAAACATTCCAGTTGATTACAATCAGTGTGAGACTTACCAAAATAACAAAAATAGTGCAGAAAAAGAGAATCCTGAAATGGTTTGGGTTGGAAAGGACCTTGAAGGTCATCTAGTTCCAATCCCCTGCTATGGTCAGGGACACCATCCATCAAAAGAATTGAAATAGCCTCAAAAGGTGCAGGGTGGGAGAGGGAAGGGGTGAAACAGCCTGCTCAGTGGTTTGAAATTATCTATTTTTGTTAAATCTTTCCTCTCAGAGAGGAGGAAATAGTCTCAGCACCAACACAACAGCAGGAAACACTCCTGACTTCACTTGTAAACAATTCCAGCTCCATCCCAAAGAAACTACACTCAGGTTTCAGGACTCACAGCCCCCCAAACTTGCTCAAGATTCAAAGTGAGCAGAGCTTTGAGGTTAAACAGCTAAAATTCTTATGTGCTTAGGGAATTTCCTGAGGGTTCAGTGCAAGGATAAACGTGAGCACCGAGGAGTTGAGTGTCACTGCTGTGCTGTGCAGCAACGATCACGCGTTTGTTTTTCAACAGCATCAAGGAAGCAAGAACACTGTCCATGAGAAAAGGTCACTGGATGCCATTTATTTCTTGAAATCTATTACCACTGGCCAATAGGGAGGACACTTTACAGGATAAATTAAATAACACAACATTGGCATTTTGAGGCTGCATGTTGATTACAAATGATTTAGCAGCCCAGGCTCCACTCTGAAGTCTGCACAGACACAGTGTGGCTTTTCCTTGGCAAAGAATTACCTGCTACAAACTTACAAAAAGCTTTACGGAAAAATCTGATGACTAAAGAAAAAACAGGAAGGTCACAGGAAGACATAATCACAGAAATTTATTTATAACAGTCTAGAAACAATGGTTAGGAATGAAAGTTCCAGTGTGTAAGGGCAGATTGCTGAAGATGGAGCCAGCTCAAGTCACTTTGCCACCACCATAAAGTTTGCTGCCAATTTAATTCCATTTTAATATGTATTTCAGGGTTTCCAGGCATTGGTTGAAGTTACAGTAGATTAAAGTTCCAATGATGACAGCTTCACTAACAAAATTCAGAATTCCTTTTGAAAAAGAATCCAAGGTTTTAGGTGCTGCCAAAACTCTGAATCTTGAGTCACTAAATGAAATCTCAAAAAAATGAGATTTACAGATGCAAACAAAAATCTAATCACCTGTGTTTGCCACATGGAGCAAGGCAGCAACAATTTGCTTGCCCATCAAAATGTTTTCTCCCTGAAAGCTCAGTTTTGCATGATGGCATTGGTTTTGCATGGTGACACAACAGTGCTGGCACGTGCTTCTGCAATCACATCCCCATCCAAGGAGAGGAACTTACTTGCACACAATGAGCCCTATGTCTGTGGAGAGGCGTTTTGGGCTGTGAAGAGACAGAAATTCCTTTCTGGGATACTACAAATAGGAGCTACAGGAGGAAGATGAGGCCCAATAAGTATAAAAAGGACTTGAGAGAAAGCTGAGAGTTGAGCTCACATTAGGAGGGAAGTAGAAGGCAGGAGGAGAGGTTAGGAACCAAGAACAGGAGACAGAAGCTGGAAGAGACAAATAGGAACCTTGCATGAATAAACAGCAGCTTCTATCTCACAGTGCAGCATCTAAAGCAGTAACTGGGCAAAAGGCTAAAATGGTTTTGATAATATCAAGAGAGAGCAGAGAGCACCAGGACATGCAGGTTTTGTGTCACAGACTGGGACCACACAACTCTCACTGGCAGCTCAAATTTCCCATACTGGCATTTCTTCCCTGGCACACTGGGAAGCCAGATCTCCCCAGTGTCTGAGCTCAGGGCTGTTCCTCCCAAAGATGGGGAAAACAACAAAAGCCCAGTTGTTTCCTCAGGAGTGAGCCAGGAAGTTTGTGGCAGCCTAGGGAATCAGCATCCCAACCCCAGACAGCACACGTGATGGGCAAGCACAGCCTGACCGAAACATCCAATGCTGCCATTTGTTATCTAATCAGATTAGCAACTACATCCCTGTCCCAAAGTTCTCCATCTGCCTTTTTGCTCCCTAAAGAAACTCTAACATCAAAGACTCATTACTCAGAAAGCCATACCTGATTTTATGGAGTCAGGCACCACAGTGCCCTCACTATAAAGTTACTCCAGTTGCAGTTACCTTGGGAGCAGCTGGAAGAAGAGCAAAGCAAAGTCCCAGCCTGACAAAAGCTCTGGAGATCAGTACCAGGACCTCAGGGCCCATCTCCAGGAGCACAGACAAGCCCTGAGACCATCCTCTGCTCGAGCCCTTCTGCCACACTGAGGAGAAGCAGCAGGGCTGTAACAGCAACAAGCAACTCCCACCCATCTTTGGAGAGAGCCTGACCATTTTGAGGTGCTTTTCCACACTGAATTTAAGTGCCCTCACAATCACATTCTGATAAGGACAGAGCAGGTATTGATCCAGTAACTGCCAGAACTTTATGCTTAAGCACATTTAGACTTTTCTGTATTAAATAGGGGTGTCAGTTGGTTTTAACCTTCACCAGTGCTTGAGACTAAAAAGCTGCATTACCTTCACGGCTTTCGGTGGGGAGGTCTCTGTCTGCCCAGCTGCTTTAGCACCAAGGTTCTGCTGCTTTGAGCTGACAGGTTTCTGAGCTTCTGCCTCGCTCTCTGACTGTCCAACTGAGGGAGCAGAGGAGGGAGAAAAGGCAATTACAATGGCTTTAAACTGTGGGCAGGTTATGCTCACAAGACCCACCAGAGTATCAGTTCAAATTAAAAGGTGAGGGAGCTACACTTAAAAGTGTTCAATCAGGGCAACAAGAGTTACAGATGTCTTAAAATTACAGCTGCAAATTAACTTCTAAAAATGAAAGAAATTCTTTAAAAGTCTGTGTTAGGCACAGGACAGATTTTTAGTACAAGGCAGTTTTTCCTAATTAATTATTTGATAGTGCTCACCATGGCCATCCTCCAGCAGACCGGAGTGCAAAGACAAGCTGTTCTCACCTACAGAAACCTGCAAGAGAAAATGAGACAATGAGAACCTTCTGAGATCTGAACAATCATGGTCCCAGGAAGGCACCAGGCAGTTTGAGCACCGAGAGGGGCTCAGGAAAGGACTTACTGATTTTGAGGCACAAAAGGCTCCAGCTGACTGTCAAGAGAGTCCTTGCTACAAGGCAGACACCCTCACAGGATTCACACACACAAACATGAGATTTCTGTTTCCTTTTACACCTTTATTAACCCTCAAATCTTTGTTGATTTGCTGCAGTTCCTCCCAGGTTTTCTCATTTACAAATCCCTTGACCCCAAGTAGCACTTTTACTGGAAATCTTGGAAATCTCATGGCTCCCTCCAACATTTGACCAATCTCTGACATTTAAACATTCAGCAGAGATTGTGCTCTTGGGAAAAAAACCCCAAAAAAATAACAGCTGAATTTTAAAAAACCTTTTGTTGAACCATAAGCCTGTTCCAAGGTTGGGACAAACATGCTGGATCTTCCTTGTTCATCCTCCTTCAGAAACAAATTAGTAATTTTAAAAAAATTTAAAAACTAGAGGAGCTGGATCTAAACCAGTTTCAAATACCAAACAGAATCACAGCATTGTTTAGTTTGGAAAAGACCTTTAAGATCATCCAGTGCAACCATGAACAAAACATGCTACAGATAAAGCTCTTGACTCCTTATTAAACTTGGCACTATTGCTATTAAATCAAATAGTTTTAAGTAGCTACACTAAGAAACTAAAGTACTGTAACAAGATTAACTACAAATCATCACTAATTCACCTTAATGATTGAAAAGTCCGTTGCAAGCAACTGAAATTTGTAAATTAGTGAGTAAGGAGGAGGCAAGTTACATGTATTAACATCCTCTGGTCTGTACCCCACTGTCCTGGGCAGAGCATGAACATGTTCTGAGGCTGCTGAAGTCACACATGTCTGGCTACTGACATGCCACAGGTGCAGTGTGAAAAATGACAGAGTGAAGTATCTTTTGTTTCCTTTTTGCCAGAGGATTCCCATTTCTGACATGAACTACAAGCAGTTTTAATTAGGCTCATTTCCAAGTTCACCACGTCCCTTCCAAAGGGCAATCCTGGCTCCCAAACAATGCTCTATTCAGGTTCTCATTGCACCTGGACACCTCAACAAGTAACTCTGCAATTACAGCTGAACACAAGAAATTTTATTCAAATCTTCCATTCACAACAGAGAGATATTCTGATTTAACAGGTGCTCTTTTAATTAACTCACCTTGGAGCAGGAAGCAGCCTCGACCAGTCAGACACGAAGCTGCTCAGCTGTCTCTGAGGAACAGCTGAAAGCAAAGATTTGGCCCCTTGCCCAAGGAAGGCTGAAAAGCTCTAAAAGCCCTCCTGGCATTAAGCTGCCACGTGTTCAGCCTGGATGGAATACACAGTACCCCAATTATTATTCAGCTACTTTTATCCCGTCTGCTGTCCCCAGTTCAGGGAACAAATGCTCGAGTCCAGTTTACAGAGCCTCAAATTAGAGCTGAAGCTCAAAACCAGGAACAAACCCAAACTGCCATTCTCAGTTACCCTAAAATTTAGCCACTAAATGCAGAAGAAACAGTGACAAACTCCATTTACTTGGGTCATCTAAAGCTGCTTAGGGTTTTTTTTTAATTGGTGTGGATTTTTTTGTTTATAAAAAACCCACCACGAAACAAACCTACCAAGACAGAAAAACTCTCTCAGTAAAACTTATCTCTAGACATTCTCTTCCACAGACACTTGCTAGCTTATAATTCAGAGACAGTCTAAAAAAAAAAAAAATTTAAAAAAATCAGGAATTTTGCAGCTTGTAACTAATCTGCATCAGCTGCTCACGTTCAATTCCCAGATGGCATGTGGAACATGGACCCAGTGTATCAGCTGTGCTTCCACAGCCACTTCCACTTAAAATGAAGCCCTTGATCTCCACCAGCATGGACAATCTTACCTTCTCCCCATCCTGACAGGAATTGGAGTCCTCAATTGGTGCCATATTCTCCTTCTGCCCAGATTTGTAATTCTTGAGTTCACTCTCACTGGCTTGAATCTCACTCTATAGGACAAAGCACTGGAAAGGTGACAAGTTCTTTCTCCTAAGAAAATACTTGATTTCTATTTTTCTTGAAATGTTTTAAAAACTACTTTTCGAGTACATGGAGGGATAATTAAGGGAAGTGTCATAAAAATGTATAGACACTTGTTAAGCAACATTCTAATGAGGGAACAGGATTGGGCTGTAGAATTTTACTGTGTTCTAAGGAAGTAATGCCAAACTTTTTCCTGAACAACTCTTTTCTTCCAAATTCCTGTTTAAAATCAACTCCTAAATATTCCCTGCTCAATCCATGTCTTCCTTTTCAAGAAATGTTAACTTTTCACTTGGAATGACAAGTATTTCCAGACAAGTATTGCCTAAAGTACAGTTAATTGCTAAATACAATTTGACATAAAAGCAAATCCCACATTTGCTTCAATTCTAGTCAAAACCCTGACTCTGTTTTCCTGAGATTTTTGTTCTTAATAGACTGACTTAAGACTTTCACAGAAGGATCTTTCAGACTTTAAAACCAATAAAATCCAGTGAAACCTCGTGTTTCTTTCATTACCACAGGACACAAGATCATTGGAAGCCTCGTGCTTTTCACAAGGCATCTTCTCTATGACATGAAAGAGGAAGAACCACATGCCAGCACCAGCATCTTCCTGCACTTGGAAACAAGTCTCCACAAAAGCAGCCACATCCAAGAGGTTTGTAACTGAATGTTGGAATTTTCATGCTTAGATCTGTTTTTGCTGCCCAGCATCTTTCCCTCCCCTTCCCACATCCAGCACTGATTGTTTCTCACCCCTACTCAAACCAAGTGTCCATCAGTTTTAATACAGGCCTTATTACACCACAGTGCCCTAAAATGGTTGTTTCCAAGAGAGATTCTGGCTTTCCTTTGTAGCCCAGATGTGAGAAGGGCAGCACAAACACCACACTTCCTTATCAAAGAAGCCCTGGTTGCTTTGCCAGCAGAGAAGGAGAAGATCCAAAGGTTAGGGCTGCTGTTAGAGCAGACAGGGGTTCCTGTTTGCAGTGCCACTGTTCCATCTTGTGCTGCCCTTGTCCATGTGCCAGGTCAAAAGGGGAAGAGATTGTGCCCAAATGGGGCATCCTGAGAGCATCAGGCTGGACTGACACTAAACCAAGAGCATTGGGGGGGTCTGAAAACAGGAGCCTCTGGAGAAATGGCAAATCTCTTGCCATCAGGACAGAATTTAGTGACTCAGCCTCCACTCTGAGCCCCAAACTGGAAAAGGCATCAGGAAACGAGTCCAGGAGGCAGAAATGGGTAATTAGGTTAATCAGATTTGTTGCAGTGGCTGCAAGGACTTTCCATGCATGCAGGGAAGGTTTTAGTGATCCTCCTCCCACAGCTGGAGAATCTGGCCCACGTGCAGATGAAATTCAGAATCATTTGAGCTGGGAAGAGGCCCTTGGCTCTCCACAGAGACTCCTGGGAAGCAGGCACTCCTCTGAGGGAGGACCAGCACTTCGGGTTCTCATTTCCAGGGCAAGTTTCTCAACTTAAAAAGGCCTTTCCTCTTCAAATCTATTACTCTGGTTAATAAAAGTAATACTTGAGCAATATAAGTTCCCACCATTCAGCAAAAGTATCAGAAACTTCCAGCAAATGTACCTAAGCAGTTTTTAACAAAAGCTGAGATTCCTGAAACATCCTCAGCTGCAACACTTCATTAATTGTTCAGTTCCTGATCAAATATTTGCAAAACAGGCAGAGGTTCATTCACTACAAGAGTCTAATTGGATTCAGAGAGTGGCGAGAAGTCCTGAAGGGAGATGAAAACTGACTCGAGATCCCAAAGCTGCAGGCTAAGAGAGCCAAGTCCTGAGCACTGAGTGACACAAAGCCACTTCATCTCACCATGCCTCAGTTTCCCACAGCTTAGAGCTGATGGAAAACATGGAATTGAGTTGAGTTTTCTTTTTTAAACAAAACCAAGAAACATGCAGAGAGCTACAGACACTCAGAAAGAGTGCTCTATGCTTTAGAAGGACTTTGGTCAGGGTGCCAGCAATTAATTCCTTGGAAAACTTCCAACATTATTCCAGGAAGATGCAAATGTATTTATTTCTTCCTGCAGTATGTAGAGACAACTCTTCATAAGAAATTACTCCTATGTGCACAGAGTTGTTTTCCAAAAGAACAGCATTACCCTCAAGCAGCCTGGTTTCCATAAGATCTTCTCTTCAGTCTCAGGCTGGGACAAAAATTCACTTCCACACAAGCCAAGACTTACCATGGGAATGATGCCTGAGGAACTGCCCTGCTTGGACACAGCTGCCTGGTACTTGGCCAGCCTGTCCTTTATTGATGTCTCCGATAAACGGGGCATGTCCAGGTTCTTCCTGGTCTCTGCCTTGTCTGGGCTGACTCCTGGACTGGTCTCTACAAGATACCCTGGTAAAAAAAAATCCATTATTCACATTTGTTCTCAGAGCACTCACCAAGATCCTTCTTGGGGAGAATAAACATTGCCATTCTCTCCAGGATCGTGCCAGTGAGGACACAATGTGTATCACTAAGGAGTGAGACCCAAGGGAAGGGCTGGAGATGTGTCAGGGGAGGGTTAGGTTGGATATCAGGAAAAGGTTCTTCCCCCTGAGCGGGGTTGGGCACTGAAGAGGCTCCCTAGGGAATGGTCAGGGCCCCAAGGCTGCCAGAGCTCCAGGAGGTTTTGAACAATGCTCTCAGGCACAGGGTGGGATTGTTAGGGTGTCCTCTACGGGGCCAGGAGTTGGGCTGGATGATCCTTGTGGGTCCTTTCCAACTTAGGATGTTCTATGAGTATTTATATTATCAGCTATTGGTTGAAATCCCAAAAGACTGCAAATGGTTTGCTAGAAAAAGGTCTCCAAACAAATAAAAATACATAACTTTATTTAAGTCAAAGCTCATGGTAGCTCCCTGTGTCTGGCCAGGGTAGAAGGGATGAGGATTGAAACACGGAGGAAGAAGGAACATTGACTGTCTGTGCACTGCTTCCTAAATTATCTTGACTATTCAAAGTAGTTCTAGGACTGAGACACAGGGAAAGAATGGGTTGAATTCCTTAACTTGTTGGTTATTCCCTGTGCCTTGGTTTCCTGTGCTTCAGAGCAGAATGGTTTAAAACTCCCAGCAAGGCTTCACCCATTAAATGGGATGCTGATGGAAGGTGGCTGCACTTCCTTCCATTTTGGAAAGGCAAAAGTTATTTCTTAGAATCCTGGAGATTGGAAAAACCCTACAAGACCAGCAAGTCCAGCCTCTCTCCGATCCCCACCTTGTCAGACCAGAGCACTGAGTTCCATGTCCACTTGCTCCTTGGCCACCTCCAGGAGAATTTCTATTGTATTGTATAAAGTAGATTTATCTCACAAACAAAACCCAAACCAACCCCCCCAGACCCCAGCCCTGAGGTTTCCTGACCTGCTGTGCTGTGGCTCCTCTCTCCTGGGGCGGCATCGCAGTCCTCGGAGGAGAGGCTGTTCTCTGAAATCCTCCTGCCCACGGCCGCCCTCCGTGGCTCCCGGGGGCCCTGCTGGGGACAGACCCTCCCATCAGCTGCCTGGACACTCAGGGGTTGCTGTGGGTAATCCCTTAAGAGGCACAGGTGTCACTAGCAAATCTGCTTTACTGGAATAAACAAGTCTAGCAGGTGACATCTTATTTAACCAATATAAAGTTTGATCACCGAGTACCTGACCCTCGGTCACCTGGAAAACACTTTCTTGGAGAGGTCAGTTGGTGCCCTTTGGCAGTTGTCTTGGTTGGAAAGGACCACAAAGATCAGATTTTTAGGTTGTTCCCACAGCATATACAAAACTTCAGTCTAGATTTTTGCATTTCGTGCAATTTCTGTTGAAGCCAATAGTCACAGTCATTGTAGGACCATTTAAAATCAGAAAAAGGATGCAAGGAACCACTTATCCAAAATCTGCATTCATTTTCAGCCTCAGAAAAAGAAATTAATAGTTTTGTAATAAAAGTTATGTAGAGTTATTTGTTTTGATTTGGATAGTTCATGCATTTGGTACCAAATAATTTCCTAATTAGGTCTGAGAAGGCTGAAGCTTAAGCAGGAGAGTGTTAGAGATAAATATTCTCAGATCTCCAGGATAATCACTCTCTGCTGCAGAGTTGGACAGGGTGTCCTGTAGCACCACAAAGATGCTCTGGCTGCCTCAATCAGATTTTATTCTTATTTGTTGAGACCAACTCCCCAGAATCTCAATCTCAATGAAAGAAAGCACAAAAAGAAACTTCCACAGCTTTGATAAAAGTTTGTGAGCACAGAGTTAAACTGGACTCCATCAAGGGAGGATGTATTCACAGCCGAAAGTCAACCTATAAAATCCTAGAAGGTGCTGGATCTTTGTTCCCTCTCTAGTAAGAGTTAAATCACAGTTGGAAATTCAGATTGAGGCTAGTGTAGAGAAAAAGGCAGGTTTGGCAAGATGCTCCAACCACACATTTCTCCCCAGTTCCAACGACTTTCTTATTTGCTGGTCACCAAACTGAAGGAAATTCCAAAGTTTTATTTTCACAGAACTGCAGTGTAAGATAATCACTGTGAAAAATCAGGCTGCCTTCCATACGAACAGCAACTTTACCAGGAAAGGAAAATGCAGCTGGAAAACCTCTTTTTCCATTAGCACGGGAAATAGTTTCTATTTCTGTGGTTTAAGACTTTGGTAACTTTTCTTACTGGAAAAGAGCTTTAGCTCTGACAAGTCTTGCACTGACCAACAGGCTCAGGTCTGGAAGTGCCTGCACACTTGTAAAGACTTGCAGGTTCCTCATTCTGTGAAAAGTGGCCTTAGATGATCCTTATTCAGCCAATGTCCCCTTTAACATCAACCTGAGCCCACAAGTCTGGGGTTCTTGCAGCTCAGAAATTCGGGGTCCAAAGGGTCTAGCAGGAAAAGCTCAATCAGCAGAAGCAGCTAAAGAGAGAGATAAGGAGTGCTCCAACTGCACCACTCCAGAGCCCTGCCAGCTCCTCCTCCTGCCCTTTGCCACCTCACATCCACAGGGGTTACAACTTCACCTGAAGAGCCCTTCTGTGGGTGAGCTGCAGAACACAGAGATAAAATCCCAACCACCAGAATACTAGAGCTTTTGAGGTCAGAGATATTTCAGTAAATCTACAAATACGTGTAGGTTTTATATCAGCAGTTTTATCTTGGGGGGAAAAAAAGCAGAGTAAAAGAAAAAAAAATGTTTAACAAAGGAAAAATGAGAGACTTTCCCCATCACAGCTGATGGGCTGACCAACTGCAGGGAATCAGCAGGATCATGGCTCACAGAAGGTAACTCCTCTCATATGGAGGAAGCCCCCTGAGGAGTTTGTCACTTGTTGGCTGGGCCACAATTCCCAGGGCACAGCTTCTGCTGCTTTGGAAATGAGATAGAATAGTCCTTGTTTATGGAAAGCTTCAAGTTCTCAGACTTGGGCAAGTGCAGAAGCACCAGGAGCACAGGTAAAGCTTTACCTGGGGCACAGAGCTGGGCAAAAACCCAAATTAAAGTTACACCTATTTCACTACAAACCATCTGTGTCAGACATGACCCTGCCACGAGGTCACCTACATGCCACAGCCAGGTTTTGCCTTAAAGGAAAAACACAAACCAGCCTGGAGACTTTTTCAGAAATGGTGCAGATCTGATTCTCCTCCCTCTTGGGTGTGCTTTCACTATTACTTACAGGAGGAATCCTGTGGACATCAGGTCTTTTATCAGTTCCAGTCTTTGCTTAGTGCTGAACAATCCTGGCTGCCGTGCCTGCCCCTAATGGGATTAGGGCAGTTTGTTTCCATGAAAATGCCATAAAAGAAGATCTGCCCCCTATCTATTGCAGGAGACAGAGCATGATCTGAGTGAATAAATGAATAAATTATGAGATTTTACCTATAATTCTAAAAATGAGAGTAGGGTTGTTTAGAGTGGGAGATGGAATCAGGAAATCCAGGCTCTAACCTGGATCCCTGCCCCAGACCTGCCCAGCAGCCATCAAAGTTGATTTATCAGCACTGCCAGGAGCCTCCAGCCACGGTGCTGCTTAGTTCACACACAGGTTTTGTCAGCAGCACCCACACAATAAAGTAAAAGTCCAAGGAAAACTGCCATCTCTCAGCTGAATTCACACTTGGACTCAACGATAGAAAGGAATTTTCCACCAAAACGGTTCCATGAAGCCTCGCTCAGGAAAAAGCACAGGAAATAAGAGGGAGAGGCGACTGCAGAGCTGCCGTGGCTCGCACCTCAGCGAGCCCCTCCTGTGTCCCACAGCGCCCAGCTCCCTTCCCTGCGCTGACTGGCAGCATCCTCCCTTCCACAGAGCAATTCCCGCAACCAGGAATCGAATTCCAAACACGCCCCCTTCTCCCCCCCCCCACATCTCAACTTCAGAACATTCCTTCTCCCTTCTGCAGTAACAGATTAACATGGAATAGGATTTTTGAACCGAACACGACCAGTTTTGTGCCTCCTGGATGGTGTTTACTGCGTTTAGTTGGTTTGAATTGCTAAACTTGACAAACTATCAGTTTCAGATTCACTCAGCTCCAAAACAATTTATTCCCCAGGCTGAGATAAAGTTACTTCAAGCCCATCTGCAGAATTCCTGGGGAATTCTGAGTGATTAATCCTACAGCAAGAGTTCAGGGAAGGTCTGTCATGGGCAGCTCTCATATCATGACAAAGACTCCAAAAATGCAAGTTGTGAAATGACTTCACACAGACCCAAAATCCCCTTTAACACCGAGTTGCTCCTCTGAGCCCTAAATTGTTACATATTAAAACAACTTTTTTTTCCAAAATGTGTTTGTTTTAGTCAATAATTCAAGAAAACCACCCGCAGTAAAACAAAGCCAGGAGGAGAGGAAACTATGAGAAAACTGGAAAATCCACCAGCATCGAGGCCTCGGGACTGTGTTGCAAGTCCCCAGCATATGCAACTCATTTTGGAGTTAAGCAATTCCCCCCGGGACACGCCGGCTGCAGTCCACATGCGGGATCAGATTTCATGAGCAGTTGGAAGAAAAATGCGAGCCCTGAGCATTTGCAAGTCAAAACTAGTGAGGGCAGGAGCTGCTCTGGCCATCTCGGCTGCGTTTTCCCCCAGTGAGGATTTTTTTTTTTTTTTTCCGATAAGAAATATTTTGCAAGACACAAAGACGAGGGAAGAGCAAGGAAAGGATGGGGGTATTTCACGATGTGTGTGAGCTTGTGCGACTCATGCTGATACTGATATCAAAAACTCTCACTGCTTAGTGCTTCATCTCGACTGCAACAGTCCTGATTGCTGAGCTCACTTCAGTGACCTATTCTTTTATATATTAAAAGGTACATAAATACCTACATATGTATTTTTATGCAATTCACATTTGCATAATTCGTAATCTTCACACGAGACACAAACAATCCTAACTCACTTTACAAAACTTAATAAATTCCATCCTTATTTTCCCCTCTTCCACTGAGCCCTATCAAAAGCAAATTCACTTTACTCCACCGAGCAACCACAAGCTGCCGTAACTCCGAGCACCCTGCACATACTTGTGCAGCTCGAGTAAGTTACTAACACCACGATGTTCTGTTTTCACTAAAACAATGAACGCAATATTTGCAGAGTCAATAGTTGGAGCCACTCCCTCCGGGATTTTCCTGATGCCGCGGAGGCAGCAGCTTTAGCTCCTCCAAGATTTGGAGGGACAGATCCTTACCTTGGGCTGAGAGGCTTCACCCTTCTCGAACATCATCTTGAGCTTGGTCAGGGGCACGTTGTACTTCTCGATCCTCCCCGGAGACTCCGACCTCTCGCTGCCTTCGGGCTTTTCCATCTCACGGGGCTCTCTCGCACAGTTTTCCATGCTGCCGCTCTCCCGGGAGAGGATGCGGGGCTCTGTGCTGTCAGCAGCCGGACACTGCGCCTGGCCAGCGGCAGCCCCCGGGGATGGCGAACGGGTGCGGCTGCTCCCGACCTTGTGCCTCACCTCAGCGCAGCTGCTCCGGACCGTTTCCTTCCCAGACTCCGCTCCCAGCACCGGATTCTCCCACTTCTTCTTCAGCACGCTCAGATTCCCCCTCGTAAAGTGAGCGGGCAGGTTTTCTGTGTTCTGCAAGGAACAAGGAGTTAATTCCAGCTCTCCCAAGCACTTCCTTTCCATGCAGGAGGAAGCTCAGCACCGATCCCCGCTCCCGGCCAGCTGTGAATAGTTACAGCTGTGCCACATGGAGAAAGCATCCAGGATAGGGAAGGAAGGAGGGGGGAGAAGAGAAAAGTCAGGAGTAAGGCAGGAAGTGAGCAAACAGGAATGGCCTTATAAGGCAAAAGGGAGTCAAACCCCAGGAGTTAAATGCCACACAAAAGACCTGAATCCACATATGAAGGAAATGGGACTCAAATCCACACAAGGAGGGTCTCTAGTCCCAGAACAAGGAAACAGGAGCACAACCGGCCATAGGAGAGGGCTGGTGTGCCAAATGCTGCAGTGTCTTCAGAAGACAACAGCCATCAGGCCTTCCAAAAGTACAAATTAGCTCCCAGAACCCACTAAATCCTTGGAGTTACCTGTTTGTGCTCTCAGGTAACAGCAACACTTCAGTTCCCAGAGACCTGCCCAGGCTTTTACACCACACAGCCAAAGCTGAAGCCAAAGCACCCACAACAAACATCCTTCTGCTCCAGTTTAAAAACAACCAGTAACTTGCTGGGATTTTTGTTCTGTTTCCCTCAGCCCGTTGAAAGCACCGATGGGGACACGCACATGAGTCCCTGGTGCTGCCTCACCCCCAAGGGAGGGCCCGGAGCAGCATCACCTCACATCCAGCTGCCTTCCACACCAGTTCTGCCCCGAGCAGTTCCCTCTCCCCAGAGCAACAGCCCAGCCCACGATGGAGCCATTCAAATCCAATACCTGCCACCATTGCATGTTTCCTGGCTCTCCCTTACGGAGACACTCCAAACTCATTGCAAGTGGAGCAGGGCTGCCAGGCTTACAGGAATTAACTGGGATTAGCGGCTATATTAGGATTTAAGTCTCTCACCCTATTACTCTTCTGGTCACATTTTGAATGCTGCTTTGCAAATTGACTTGAATCCACCTACACTTCAAAAAAAATCAGTGTGTTTGCTGACTGTATTGAAAAGAAAGTATTAAAATTATAAGGGAAGCATTGTAATGGAACAGAAATATTGGAAATTGTGCCGCACGTTTCTGCAGGAACCCCTCTGGAATCCCAGCAGGCTTCCTAACACAAGTCCCTCCTGCCTGAGACTTGCCTGTTCCCTGACCACAGGAAGATAACAGACACAAACAACGAAGAAAATTTAAGACTGAAAAGTAATTTTTAAAATGCTTATTTTATCTCACCTATATCCCAAACAGCAAAGAGTAGCTCCCCAAGCATTAAAGAAATCAAGGCAGCAACTTTCCTATAGATCCTGAAAATACTGGCAGAGCTTGAAAATACAAACTACCCCGAGGACCAGGACAAAGCCCTGCACCTTCGTGCCTGGTGTGTCAGCCAAGGTTCCCTGACCCCCTAAGTGCAATGGAGTGTACAGGAAGGAATGTGGGGCTGTAACAGAGCCAAAAAGGTTGGTGCTGCCTCATCCAGAGGCATTTACAGCCCTGGAAGTCACTTCAGAGAAGATCCTACAGCTCTCAAAGACACATATGTTGAATTTCAGGGAGGCTTGGAGGCTCCTTTTAAGCACTTTTAAATTTAGTTAAGAAAGGAAGAGGCACCACACAAGTGCCTCCAGCTAAGAACAGGAGATGGGTATTCCTGGCCTGTGGTTAACTCATTTTGCCTTTTGCTTCAGAGAGAATTGGTGATTCAACACAGCTTTGGGCAAGAAACTTCACTTCCTTTCCTCCACATTGGGAAAAAACAGGGAGCATGAAGCAAAAGCAAACCCTATATCTAAGCCAGGTTTTCTGCAGCAATTTTGATATTCCAAAAATCAACTGTCACAGCAATATTCATGCAGGTGATCCATCCTGATTGCAGGCTGTGCTTATTCCCAAGGAAACAAACACTTATACAAAACACTTACACTTCTCTTCTTCTCAGCAGCAGCTTCTTCAGCAGCTTTCTGGTACCTTTGAGAGAGTGAAAAACAAACAAAACCCAAGTTTTAACCAGAATACTGAATGCTCCTGAAGACAGCTGAGATTTTCCTTCCCCCACCAAGGGTTCTGTGCACCCTCCTCAACTAAAACTAGGGGCTGGACAAACAGCAGCAAATAACACAAAGCCAAGTGACAGACACATTTTCAGTCATCCAGTTTACAATAATAACATCCATTAATATTTTTCATTCCCTAAGCACTCTGATCCCCAAATAGAGACAGTTTACCTTGGAATAGCTGCATTGTTTCCGCCACCCAGCTGTCTGCTGTGCCCCCCTGCAGGAATAACTCAGCTCTTTATAGAGCAGCTGCTGAACCAGAACAAATTCCAGCTTGGCATACGCCAAAAATCTCCCCAAGTGCCAGTGGGTTTTACTCTTCGGGCTGGGAACTGCCCCCATTCAGCACTTGCCTCCCGGGCAGCTGAGCCATGAGGCAGCAGCGGGAGGGGGAGTCACAGCCCTCCGAGATAAGCCACCCTGGATCATGAATCAAAGTCCTTTAAGGAGCTGAAGGAACTCCCAGCAACCTGCACAGTCCTCACTGGTTACTACACTGTGCAAGGTGATTGCATTTGGCCTTTGAAATATGAAAATAGACACAAATTTTGCCATTTTAAGGAGAGCTCTGCCTTTCAGAGAGAAGGAATCCAGTGTCTGCTTGGGCAAAGGGTGTTTCTGTTTCCCTTATCTGTGGAATTCTGCTTTTGATACAACAGTGAGTGTGTTACAGGCTGTTGCTGCTCTCTGAGTGTAAGCTCCTCTTTAATCCATGCAAACACACTAACCCACATCTCTGCACTGTAAAGGGTCCAAATTTGAACACAACGTGCTGAGACAGTGACTGGAGGAAGAGGGATCAACAGTGTGAGAAGAAACAAGGAGGAACACTGATGAAAGTTAAGCAGCACCTGGAAAACAGACGATGATTGAGGAGTCCCAGCCCTCCCTCTGTGAGTCAGCCCAGCACAGGGCACTTTTTGAGTCTCTGCTGTTGCCTTTTGTGTCTCTGACCTGACAAAACTCATTACATGGGATGGAAAAAAATGTTTTTACATATGAATATTTAATTAACAGCATTTTTAAAAGTCACACTCTTCCTTGCAGGCATCAGGGTGGCCAGAGAGCAGGACTGTAGTTTTTCCAAGGAACTGACCCAGTCTATGTAGAGGGACACTACTTGATTAAGGAATAGCAGTTTGGATTACTTCCAGTAAGCCTTTTTCAAGGGATTATCAACATTTAGCAAGATGACCAGGTTCTGTAATCAAGCTTCAGTGAGTGAATAAATTATCTTAACAAGGTGGTGATAGCACACAGCTTCTCCCTGGGCCAGAGATCCACAGAGGAACTCTGGAGCTGTGGGTGTGTAACTATCCCTCTCCTACAGATTCCATAAAGGTTACCCCACACTCAAGATCCAAATACTCCAAAACTTTGTTAAACTATTAATGCAAGAGCCTCAGAGACTCAGTTGCCCAAATCCCATTGAAAACCCCAGCTGTAGCCTATATAATTCCTTAAGGAAATAAAAGCCTTCCCAGGAAATGCATTGGTTACTACCACTCAGCTTTCTCAGGGTATACAATATTTATGGTTTGAGTGTAACCCTTTATCCATCTGTCAGAGAAAAGGGAAGCTTAATACTCCTTTTCTACCTAAGTCAGGAGAGGTTTAGGCTGGATATCAGGAAAAGGTTCTTCCCCCAGAGACTGGTCAGGCACTGAAAAGGCTTCTCAGGGAATGGTTGCAGCCCCAAGGCTGCCAGAGCTCCAGAAGCGTTTGGACACCGCTCCCAGGGACACCCAGGGTGGGATTGTTGGGGTGTCTGTGCAGGGCACAGCAACTGTGAGCACAGCAGTCCCAGCCCAAGGTACCAGCTGTCACCCACACACAGCTGGTGCTCCCTGGCCCCACAGCACTTACTTGGAGAACCTCTCTGCGAGGGCCGAGGACTTGTTCTTGTTGACCAGGGAAAGCTCTTTTGCAGTGATTTTCAAAGACTGGGAGCTCCATTGCCTTCTGTTGAACGGGGAAGGCTCCATCTTATCTCCTCAAATCCCTGCTCAGGAGGAAGGAATAGTGTCAGCAATAGGACCTGTGAGCAGAAAAGAAGTTTCACAAAGTGATTTGCTCCTGCATCCCTATTCAGGTGCTGCAGCACCCCAGTGCCACCAATCCTAACCCCTCAGGATCTCGTCCATCAACTGACTTTAAAAAGGCAGCAGATGACAGTTATAATTTCCTCTGCAGATGCCATTGAGATGGTGCCCTGATAAAGCCACAGCACAATGGAGGGGGGCTGAGAGCAGCGGGAGCTGAGGACATGGAGCTGTTACTGGAGGACACCAGAGTGACACTGCCATGTCACACACACACACACCAGCTCTAGAAGCCCCAAAGTGCCCTCACTTGTTCTTGTTTCAAACCAAATGTGCTGGCATTTATGTAAGAGGGTTTGAGTTACGAAACTAAGAGGATGTAATTGCTATACAAACATTTTTCATTCACTCTTGTGTTCAGTCTCAGCACAGCAGCGTTTCCTCTGTGTGCTCAAACGAGTCTCGTGCTCATGGAGGCAGCTGTGCCCCTCCTGTTGCAGTAGTTACCATAATATCAGTTAATAGTATTAAGTACCTAAAGAACAACTCCAACTACCCCATCTTGCTGGAAATGGGAAGAGATTTTGTCCAGCTTTTCACCACAGAAGCCAACAAGACTATATCAGATTTATTTTCTACATAGTTTTCTTTTGTGGAGGAGGAAAGGAGGGGAGATTGATTTAAAGAGTTCTCTGATAAGACAAAAATAAAGCCTGTAGGGCAACGCCTTTCCTTTTTTCCTCTTTTCTTTTATCCCTAGTCCCATGTCACACAATGCCTGTGGCAAGGGCACGAACTGAGCCTGCAATTCCAACTCCAGGCAGGCTGAGCTCTTCCTTGTATTTTCCATTAATACCTTTAACGGATTTGCACAGTCACGGAACTCTGGATCCAGCCTGAGTCCAGGTCTGCTGGACCACTGGTCACACAGAAACACCCTCAGACAATGTGGGGTAAACAGGCAACCAAAGGGAGGAAAGACGACGTTTCCAAAATCCTCACACCTACAGAATGCACCTGCTCAGAAATGTGGGATGTGGGACTCTACAACACCTCAGTCCAGGAGAATTCAAGGGTACAGGCAGAGTCTGGCAGTTCCCAGTGCTGGAATGGGAGCCCTGGGAGCAGAGAAGCCTCTCCAGTGCTGTCCCCTGCCTGGGGACACAACAGGTGGCAGGTGAACACGTCTCTGTCCTGGGAGATGCAGTCAGGGCCCTTCTCTCACATTCCATAAATCCCCTGATGGCCTGGAGAGAACAGCACACCGTGACAGGACGTGTTTGATCAGGACAGGGATTTTGGTGGAGCTTTCAGACACGCAAGGCTGAACTATCACTGCAAACAAGTGACACTGATGGGGATGTGGAGACACATTGAAACCACTTATCCATGTTCCAGGTGCAGCCATCTGCAGCCTCAGCCTCTGAAAGGCACACAGAGCCCCTTCCAACCAGCAAGAGAAACCCAAACTGACTTATTTTCTGAAATTCCTGCCTTTTTGAACACATTCTACATCACTAAGACCCCTGCAAACCTCCATCCAGGCTGTGCTGAGAGTGCTCTGCATTTGACTGGCCTTTGACAACAGCACAAATTACCATCCACAAAGACAAAGGATCTCATTTCCATCTTCTGCCTTTTTAAAAAATCATATTTCATACACAAATAAAACCAGTATTTCTGTGACTGCAGGATGCAGCCCCCAATCTCAATCCTCAGAATACACACAGAGAAATTACAAATAGAATTTACTGCTGGAAAGTCCCCCAAAAATATTTCTGTCCATGTTAAAAACCGATGCTGAATGAGCCATGTCATGCCACAGTTTGAACTTTGTTTTATGACTAATCTTAAGCCAAAGGGAGCTCACCTGAGGCCCCGCTGAATTTAAATGGCCTTTCACAGAGCAGAGTCAGCTGTGCCCAGGAAACAGGAGCGGGGCATTCATCAGAGCTCCCCTGGCACAGGGAACAGGTGCTCATTGACACATGGAAGGGCAGTTCAGGAAAATACAGAGAAACAAAACTGAATGTAATTGTTTAGAAAATAACCCTGCTCGGGATGCCTGAGCATCCCCCTGCAGCTCCTGCCAGCCCTGCTCAGGGCTGCACCTTCTCCCTATTGAGTTTTCCTCTTTCCCTGCCATTCTCCATCAAAACCACAGATACACTGAGTTAATTTGGCCTGTTTAGGCAAAAATCTCTTTATAAAGGCAGTATCTGCTGCTGGGACATTCAGCTGGAAAGAGAAGCAGCATATCTGGAATCTCAGTTGCTGGAAAAGACACAAAGCAGAACTCTGACATGCCTTGAAACTTGTGCTCCCACATTTTTATGCCAGTCCACATTCTTAGCCCTTTCTCATTCATCTACAGTTTTGGCATGGTCAGGTATCTCTGGGCTTTCTTTGCTGCTCTTTCTGAGTGGTTTATTCAGAGTAATCTCAGAAAATACATATTAAGATTTAAACAGACTACAAATGCTCTGCCTACTGCAATGGAGACAGGTTCTGTGGAAGGTGGCACAGAGTCCAGAGGAGATGGAGGAGGAGACAGGGATGCCAGAGACGTGCCAGATGTTAGGGAAGGACCGTGATTGAGCCACAACGCATCAAATCTACCTCAAATAACTTTATCCAAGAGTTTAACAGCAGAAAATATATCTGGAAAGATCCTGAAAAACAACTTACCAACGCTTGCCCGAGGTGGAAGTGGCCTATTCTTTACAAGTGGCCCCAGGAACGGGCCACCCGCGGGCACCGGGCGCCAACCCCGGGCACGAACCCGCCGAGAGCCGGAGGCAGCGGAGGGCGCGGCCCCGCACCGTGCCCCGGGAGCTACGAGCCCCCGGGCCGGCCTTCCTGGACGGCCACGGACCCCAAACCGGGCGGCGAGGCAGGACGGGCCTCTGCCACCGACCCCCGCCGCAAAGGCTGAGCCCCGGCGGCCCCGGGCAGCGGCAGGGGCGGCTGGAGCGGGGCCGGGCACCGGCAGGGGCGGCCGGAGCGGGGCCCGGCTGCGCCCCAGGGCTCGGACTCACCCGCGGCGAGTCCAACTGCGCTGCCAGGGAAAGTCCCGGTAATCCTGCCCCCCGCCCCGCGCTCTTATACCGGCCGAACCGGGGGGAGGAGGCCCCACCGCACCTGTCCCGGCCCAGCCGGTAAGTCCCGGCACACCTGTCCCGGCCCAGCCGGCAGATCCTACCGATCCTACCGCACCTGTGTGTGCTCTTCCCTCCCCGCCCCACGCACCTATCTCGGCAGAACCGGGGAGACCCCACCGCACCTGCAACAACGGGGCCCAACGCACCTGTCCCGGCCGAACCGGCGATTGCACCTCCGCGCCCGCCGCAGGAACGGGCAGCGCCTCCGGCCACGCCCCGGCCACGCCCCCGGGCCCATTGGCCCTGGCCCCGACAGCACGGGACACGCCCCGGGACACGCCCCGGACACGCCCCTCGCGTGGCTCTCTACCCCCCCTCCTTGGCTCTGTACCCCCCATCTTTGTCTCTA
>JACBWW010000130.1:200961-215715 GCA_020086605.1 Lanius collurio
TGGCGCGGGAGAGGGAGGGTTTTGTCGTTCCCCGGCGCGCCGGTTCCAGGCGGGACGAGGAGCGCGGCCCGGCCCGGCCCTGGAGGTCACCGAGGAGGGCGGGCGCCGTGTCCGCTGTGGCCCAGGATGGGGCTTCAGTGGCTCACGGCGTTCCACGGGTTTGGTGAAGCGGTTTCAGACTTTGCTGAACGAACCCGGGTGGCCGCTATAAACTTTGCACCGAGTTTTGTCCCAAAACGTGCGCGGAGCAAAGAGCTGCCGGGGCCGGGGGGAGTAACGGGAGCCGGGCGGGCGCTGGGCTGTGCCTGCCCGAGAGGGTTCAGCTCGGGGGGTCCTGCTCGGGGGATTCTGCTCAGCGATAAGGGTAAGGTGGTGCTGCTGGGCTCCCCCACGAAGATGTGCTCCGTGGTTAAGAACCTCTAAATAAAGCAGTTTAGGAATCACTGTCTATTTCTTAAGTGAATCAGTTCAGTTCCGAGCTGAATGTTCCTTGGCTTCACGGAGAGGAATAAAAGTTGTCGTGAACGCGGTGACAGGCCTTGAGAATTAGGGCTTGCAGTGTTCTGCTGGAAGAGGAACTGCTGAGGCTGATGGGAGGCATGAGCAGCTGCCTCATCCCGGGCCGAGCGTGGTGAGGCCCTCCGGGAGCAGGAGGTGGCTCCTGCGAGCGGCGGGTGCACGAGGCAGGTTCTGGAATGCAGCGATGGGGATGTGGATGGGAGCTGGGGCATAGCAGGGAGCACATGGCTGCTGCTGCTGGTGTGGATGGGAGCTGGAGCTCATCAGCACTTGGGGATTTTTAGGGAGTCCTAAAGGATAAACTCAGCTCTGTCTGATCTTCCTGTGATAGTGTTGGGAGTTTCTGTGATCTTCATTCTGGAAACCTCAATAATATTTAATTCTAAGTTCCTGAGGATCATCTGGACTTCCTGAAGGTTTCTTTTCACTGCCAGGGCAGAGAGCTGGAGTTCAGAGCTAGGTGTCCTGGAATGCTGCAGTCAGATGCTTGGGAGCAGACAGCAGCTTTATCTGGGGATCTTTGGGGATGTCTGGAAAATAAGGCACAGGATGGGTGGAAGTCCCAAGGTTTTCAGGGGTGTTGGCTGAGTTGCTGTAGCTGCTAATGTTTGTTTTAGACCTACCTGAGGTGTAAATGTGGTGATTGTGCCGACCTCTTCACAGTCTGGGTTGGGGAACTGGGTTTCCTTCAACATCCTTTAGTTCCAAATCTCTGCAGTAACGGCTGTGTAAGGGCTGTATAAGGCTCGTGCTGTTTCATACGTTTATGTTTGGGGCAGGCCTTTTTTCTCCCTTGCAGCCAGGACCTGTGTGCTGTTAACAATTCATTATTGGGTGCATTGGAAATATTAATAAATACATTGAGAGAAATGGAATTGATGATGGCTGCTGGGCCTGCTCTGGGCTCCACTCAGATGGGTATGTGCTCCTAATTCCATCTCTTTGTGGTTTATTGGGGCAGTGGGAGTCTGTGTGTTTCAGGTGGGTGAAATGCTGCCCATGATGTTTCCCGGTTAGAAATCCAGGACTCTGGGAAGTGCTGAGTGTTGTTGGCCCTCTGGAGCAGGTGAGGCTCCCAGTGACCCCACACAGCCCCTGTTCACACTCCTCTGACACAGGTAGCACCTTCAGACAGCACAACTGTGCCTTGGCTTTTCCAAGGGATGGAGGAGGCCCCCCTGGGCACGGGGGGCTCGTAGCAGCTGATGGAAAACCTTGCAGCTCCTGGTGGGAGCGATGCTCCTGTGACCACTGCAGTTTCTGTGAGATTGAGAGTTACCTGGGACACTGAGAGCACTGAACTGTTACCTGAAACCTGCCAGCAGCTCCGAAGGAGTTCTGTGTGTGGGTTGGGCACCAACTTCTCCTTATCCAGCTGAGTCTGCATGAGCTCTGAGAAGGTGACGGGTGACTCCCCTCAGAGAAGGTGGTCACGCTGTGTCTGAGCCCCCCAGAGGGGTCCCTACCTGCCTGTCCCCAGCCAGCACAAGGCTTCTCTGGGCTGCCTCCCGTAGCTTTGCTGACCTTGGGGTTTTTCCATCTGCTTACATTTCCATTTCTGGAAAAAGGTTAGTTTCTCCCCTCACAAATTTGGTTAAATTCTCTTCTTGATTTTTTTGCTTTGATTCTGTTTCAGAGAAATCTGTCACAAGCTCTGTGTTAGGATTTTGGTTGCAGAGTAATTTGAGTTAAAATTGAATGTTTTAAAACTCTTGAGTGCCTGTGTTTTTGTTAGCTTAATTGAATCTGGTTAAATGTAATTTAGATGTAATTACAATAAGAAAAATATCCTTTGCCATTTTCAGAATGAGAATTTTCTTCAATAGCCAGTTTTTGGGAGTTGCTGGAGGAGAATCTCTGATCCACATTTGCTGAAAGTAGTGTGAGTGAGAGGGGAAGCTGTGCTGAGGAGCAGAGCTTTGTCAGCTTGTGGATCCCAGCGAGTGTTCCCAACCTTTGTCACTCTGTAAAGCTTTAACCTCGTCATGAAAGTTCCCGATAGCAGCTGGGAGGATCGAGCTGCAGCCAATCCCACAGGCTCGGCGTTTGTAGCCTCAGTTAAATAAGCAAGAATTGATGTTTTGGCCTTTTCTTCTGAAGAGCCGCTGGACAGGATGGAGCAGTTTTGCTCCTGGAGTGCAGTGTGAATTTCCCAAAAGCTGATGTGGATTAGGGGCTTTTTATCCTCCCCAGTCCATGGGGCTTTGCTGTTGAGAGGAGTGGGAGCAGGGCTGGGTCCTGCTGGGCTGTTACAGCTCCCTGTTTGTAGCACAAGTGGCCCCCACTCTGTTCCAGGTGTGTTCGTGATCCATTCATCCCTTCATCAGAATTGCTTTTAGTCCCAATCACCTCCAGAAATGCCGTAAACGCCCCAAAGTGTTTCAGTTTCACTTTATCACATTTATTCCTTCAAATTACTTTAGGTCTGAGCTCAGTGCTACCCTCAGAGATGTAGGTAGTGAGGCACAGTTTATTTTTAGAAAAGAATGAATCATGTCATGGATGTGTCTCTTTTCGCTTTGTTGAAAAGTAAATTTACAGAACTGGGACCTGCTCTGGGTCTGTGAGGAAGAGCCCAGGTGGGGATGTGATGCTGCCCCAGGAGTGACCAGAAGCTGAGCAGAATTTAGTTTGTAACTGCTGAACTGCAGTGACAGAGCCTGTGGGTGCAGCAGGTTATTGGGTTTTTCTTTGCAGGTTGTTTAGCTGGGGAACAATTACTCTGAAATCTGCAAAGGGAACTGCACGTGTGTCCTTTTCACCCTGAACTGTTTCCAGCTCTGCTCCTGGGCAAAGATTAACGGGAGGGGAAGACTCTGTTGCTATGTGGATTAAATCAGTTGTGCGTGGGGGGTTTGAATCTCAGAGCTTTGCAAAAACCGTGGTCTTTGTTTTGCTTCTCACATGGTTGTCTTGAACCTCTCCAGTGTTTAGAGGCTTCTTGTTACTGAACTGGGGCTTGTCCTTGGAGCAAACAGCTCTGGCACGAGGTGTGACCTTGGCAGAGGAATTATCTCTAAAGCTATTGCAACTGCTTCCTTATCCTTGTGCTGTGTGTTTGAGGGCTGGTAGTGAGTTACTCCTTAACTTCAGAATCCAGGAGCCTGGCCTCTGAAAAAGCCAACTTGCTTATCTGTGCATTTGTGGATATGAGCTGGATTAATGGCTTTTACCTTTTAAAGTCCAGCAAATTGCAGCAGTGAAGTGGAGCATCGTTCAGTGGCTGGAGGAACTGTTTTAGCTGCCTGTGGGGTGTTGGGATATTTTGAGGGGTGAATTTTTGCAAAAGGGTAGTTTTATTCACTATCCTATAACTATAGTTGTTATTGCACCATGTGAAAGGAGCAGAAGCTTTTCCTCTGTGCTGCTGCTGGATTCCTCACCCAAATGCCTTTGAGCAGCTCTGGGAGAGGGACCTTGAAGGACTCTTATCTTGTGCTGTGGGAATGAGTGTTTCTCTGTGTCAGATGCCAGGCTGGAATCTTGGAGTTCTTCTTGACTGTCTCATTTGTAACCCTCTCACTCTGATTATGGTCCTTGTTGCCCAGACACAAAGTGAGAAGATCTTGTTCTCTCCCCAGCAGGCTGGGAAGGTGTGTAAGTTTGTGTTGGCAATTCAAAACCTTTAATCTCCTTGGTTACAAGTTTAAGGAAATGATTAGTTTCTGTTGATGTGGGTAAGATTCCTGGGGGAATGGGGTAGCACTTGGGTAAGTTCAGGAGGAATCCTGGCACAGCACAAGTGATGCTTGGTTAGTACAGATGTCACTAATTCCGTTAAGTTATACAGTTTCTTCTCCTTGACATATGTTTTTTTACCTTCCTTTCTAGGAAGGGGTCTGGAGGAGGGAAAATTTCTCTTTCTGGTGAAAGGGGACTGGAGCATTATGACAGTCAAGTCTTTAAAAGCTTATGAGTTCCCAGAGTCCTTGCCGAGTAGCCGCTGCCTCCGCTGATGTTGTCGGATGTCAATAAAGAGAGGTTGAAGGCAACACTTCTAATGGAGGTAGAAACGAAATACTTGGAAAATACCAAGGATTTTCCTGTTTTCATTAATAAAAAAATCACATAGGTGCTTAATAGCTGGGTAGACACTTGAGATGTGGAACTCTAGAGACAATCACTAAATTCACCTGTATTTTCTGGCTTGACTTCTGAGGCTTCTCTGGGTTGCTCTAACTAACCAAAGTGTTCTGGTCTCTTCAGCAGGTAACATCGAAAGGTGCTGGCTTGAACCCCAATGCAAAAGTGTGGCAAGAAGTGCCCCAGGGCAGTGGTGAGGCCGTGCCCCCCACCAATGGCACAGAGCACACGTGGCAGGAGACGGCAGCGGCCCAGGGGACTCCAGCCGAGGGTGAGGTGTTGGGACACAGGTCGTGATATGGCCCTTCCTGGGGGACACTGGGGGAGTTCAGCTGTGAGGGGCAACCTCTGGCTCTTGTCCTTGAGGTTGTCAGTGCTGATGGAGCAACGTGTATGGAAGGAACGTGAGAAAGCAGCAGGTGGTTTATAAAGGTGGTGGGTCTCACCAGTGGGCCTTGGTTTGGGAAGGTGTCTGAGCTCTGCTGGAGCAGGATTCAAGGGGCCAGTGGGCTTTGGTTTGGGAAGGTGTCTGAGCTCTGCTGAACAGGATTCAAGGGGCCAGTGGGCCTTGGTTTGGGAAGGTGTCCGAGCTCTGCTGAACAGGATTCAAGGGGCCAGTGGGCCTTGGTTTGGGAAGGTGTCTGAGCTCTGCTGAACAGGATTCAAGGGGCCAGTGGGCTTTGGTTTGGGAAGGTGTCCGAGCTCTGCTGGAGCAGGATTCAAGGGGCCAGTGGGCTTTGGTTTGGGAAGGTGTCTGAGCTCTGCTGGAACAGGATTCAAGGGGCCAGTGGGCTTTGGTTTGGGAAGGTGTCCGAGCTCTGCTGAACAGGATTCAAGGGGCCAGTGGGCTTTGGTTTGGGAAGGTGTCCGAGCTCTGCTGAACAGGATTCACGGGCCCGGTGATGACCAAGTAACGCGCTAAGAGGGGAGCAGGGTGCTGAATGTGTAGAAATGGATTCATGACATTGCTGCACTTGAGCATCCACTGGACCCTGTGAACAGGAAAATGAGGTCTGAGGGCACCTGCAATCCTGGGTGACTGAGGTGCTGCTGAGAACTGTCCAGGGGCATTTGTTCTGGAGCAGAGGCTGTTCAGTAGCTGGGGTGAGCTCCTCTCCATTCTGGCTGTTCCACTGCAGTCTTGTTGCCATCCTTACCACACGGGCAGTGGCCAGAGCTAAGGATTCAGCTGGTGTCACTTGTTTGGCTCAGACTTGATCCAGGGTGTAGCTGAGGTGACTCAAAGCATGGCAGAGGATGTAGAAGATTCTCTGCAAAATGGTTTAGTAAAAGTTAGGGATAAAGAAGGGAACATTCAGCTTATGTGGCCTTGTCAAAGGTTTCTGGTAAGTCAGCAGAAGTGAGGAGAGAGTGCTGGGTTTGTGCTTTGCCTGACAGAAACTCATTTGTCTTTTCATAACAAAGTGAAGCAATTGAGGCAGTGTAAGCAATTTTCATCCCTTGTTTTTAGGAACCTCGCTTAAATATTTTAAATTTCCTGTGAAAAGGCTGGTTTTTAGATTCTCTGCCACTTTGAGGATCAATTTCAGGGTCCTTTATTTACTTTTATTTGCTTTTCCCTGAGAGCCTAGTGCAAACCAGATCTTCCTGAAATTGGAGAGGTATAAGTTCTATCCCACACAAAGCCTAAGAAATATAGGCTAAGGTTAGGCACTCTCAGGTACAGCTTTCTTGAGTATTCATTTTAATGTTGCCAGAATTTTTCAAATGAGAGAAATACTGAAGCTGACAGGAGTTTTCCTGCTGCTGGTGTGTTCCTTTCCCAGGTAACATAGAGATCTCAGAGGACAGTTGCAAGCAGTATGAAGTGATGTATTCCCCATCCTGTGAAGCTACAAGGAATGGCACAGGGGTTGATGAGGCATCAGCAAATGGAATTGTCCTGGCAACTGAAGATCTGGGATACCAGATCTATGAAGTGTCTGGTGAGTGCTGAAGTTGAAATGCTGCTGTCAGTGTCTGTAACCCACCTGGAGCTGCTCTAAGTGTGGTGTAACCAAGTTGGAACTCTGACATGTCCATGTGTGTCCACATACAAGCTCCAATATGGCCTCAACTTGTGGCCAAACAGGGGCAAAGTGGGATCAGAGTCATTTTGAGAGTGTGTGGTCTGGGGGGTCTTCAAGCATCGTGGATGAGCTTTTCCTTTTGGTCCTAGCCAGTGGGATTCACTCTTGTATTCTGCAATGAGATGTGTCCTTGCCCTGCCTTGTTGCTGTGAAAGTGGGAGCTGATGGTGGCTGTGATCCCTTTCAGGTGATGGCAGCTCCACTGTGTCCACAGAAGACATTAGAGAATGTTTGAGAAAACAACTTGAATTCTGCTTCTCACGGTAGGTGCAGTTAGCTCACCTTGGTATAAACCCTTTACTAAAATCCTTGGCAAATATCCCTCTTCTTGGCTTGATTTGTACCATCATCTTGATAAAAACACAAAACAAGATTTGCTAATGTGCTGTAGCAGCCCTGTGGCACCTCCCAGCTGTTTTGGTCCTGTCTGTGCATCTGTGTCCTTGGATGAGTATGACTTCTGTGCTTCCCAGTCAAAAGATGTTGAGAGAATTTACTGTGTGGCACCAGAAGTCTTTTTGGCAGCTCCTTTTTGCAGACCAGTGTGTAGGGCACTGGAACTTCATTACGTTTCTAAAATTATCTTACTCTGCTCTGTGTTGATTTGCTGGGATTTGTTCCAGAGTGTGTTTTGGTTGTGAATGGTGCTGATGAATATCTATTTAAGCCTGTAGTTGTCCTCTTGTTTTAAGTTTTCTGTAAGCCAGGTTCAGGATCTTTATTAAATAATTTTATGTCTTTTTAGAGAGAATCTTTCGAAGGATCTGTACTTGATGTCTCAGATGGACAGTGATCAGTTTGTTCCAATATGGACAATTGCCAACATGGAAGGGATTAAGAAGCTGACAACGGATATGGACCTTATTCTTGAAGTTTTGAGATGTAAGTCTGGGACTTTGATATCTGTATCAGTAGCACAAAGAATCCTTCCATGCTTCAGAGAGATGTTGTAGTCTCTGAGCAGGTTATGGTTTGTTGTGCTGGTAAATGGTGACAGGAACTACTGAGTAGGAGGCTGTTCCAAACTCCTGAATTCTCATTCTTTGTTCCAAGTTCCATGAGAGGTCTGTTACTGCTGAGATATGCACTGTGTCTAAATTTTATACTTTAATTTCAGCTTCTCCTATGGTACAAGTGGATGAAAGGGGGGAGAAAGTCAGACCAAACCACAAACGATGTATTATCATTCTCCGTGAGATCCCTGAAACAACTCCTATAGAGGTAAATAAAGAGAAAGGAAATCAGTAACTCTGTTCCTGGTTTTGGAAGGTGCCTTCAATAGGGGTTCAAACAGCACCAGGAAAAGGTCATCTGGTGTTTAATTGGATTAAACATGGATATTTTTCTTCTAGAGCACATCAGTAACTTTTTCCACCTGGGTGCATTGTCAAAATAGTCAAAACAAAAACTTATTGCCATTGTCCCTTCCCATTATTTACTGCTATATTTAAACCTTCTTAAGTAAACTCTTTTTTCCACCAAAGCTGAGCTAGCTTGACTTTTCTGGAAGGAAGTTTGAACTGATTTCTTTTCAGATCCAAAAATAAATCAGTCCAGGGCATAGCTTGGAATTCAGGCTGAATTTTTGTCACAGCAATAACTTTACTTGAAGTCAGACGATTGTTTTGGCAGCAAGAAATGTTACTAAACATTTCTCATTCATTGAGCCCCAGCATGAGCTGAGCTCATTATGTCCAAGAAGGGAGGATAATAAAATTCCTCCTGATACTTGGCGAACAGAATGATTTAGTTCTTTGTTTTTTAAAGTTGTAGCACGGGGTGTTTGTCTACCAACATTTTTAATGAGTTTTTTCAATGCAAACACTGAGCAGCTACTTGTCCCTCTCTTTACAATCTGATTATTGCAAAGCTGTCAGGTTGCCTTGACTTAGAAATATTTCATGAAATCATTATTGCCTCTGTGACTCTGCTGATCTAAAGCCGCAATTTTCCTACCTGTTTCATATAAAAATATCACCAGGTCTACACAGATCTTGATTTTCTTGCCAGCTGGGCCTGCTCTGTTTTATCTGGGGAGCCCAGAAGGCTGAACTAGGATTTGTGGGTTAAGAAACAGGTAGAGAGTAATTTGGTCAGGGGAATAAAAAACCATCCCTGGTCATGGAAAAGCAGCAGCTGAGGAGCTGGAGCATAAACTTGGGTCACTTGAGTGTTCACTGTACAAGGGCTCTGAACTTCTCTCCCCAGGAGGTGAAGGCTCTGTTCAAGAATGAGAACTGCCCCAAGGTGATAAGCTGTGAGTTTGCTCACAACAACAACTGGTACGTTACATTCCAGTCCGACACAGACGCGCAACAGGTGAGGCTGCCTTGCTCTGACCCCCAGCTCTCATCCTTCCCCTGCTCAAGGAAAGTGCACATGTGCTTCCCTAGCTAAAAGAAATATTTATTTACTGATCCCTTTTGTTGTTTTAAGAGATTACTGGCAGGTTCTGGTTAATAAGACTAAAGTTGAGAGATTGTGGGGTTATAATTCCCTTGCCTGGCTCTCGCCTCGGTGCTCTCTGGCCATGGCTGGCACTAGAATCCTGAATTGGAAGTGTTAATGGATTTAGGTAGGCTGACAGGGAAGCACATGGCTGCACGTTTGTGTTAAATCATGGAACATCCTTTGGGAAGTAAAACTTTATCAAGATATTCTAATGTTGATCTTTTTTTTTGTATCTGCAGGCGTTCAAATACTTAAGGGAAGAAGTGAAAACCTTTCAGGGCAAGCCAGTAATGGTGAGGCTGCTTTAGCTGCTCTTTCTGTTGGAATTGAATTGTATTGTTTCTGTTTGGATGATGGCGACCATTTGTGGGGTGCAGAACCAAGGACTCATCAGTGGATAGTCCATAGCTCTGGGGGCTGGAAATGTGAACGAGGTCATGGGGAGCTCTGACAAATGACAGTGGCTGCTGGTTACTCACAGTGCTGCTTCCCAGGGGAGGTGAAATACATTCTGCTGTATTCCCCTCTCCACTTGCCCCAGAATCTGGGTTTGCAGAGCTCAGGAGAGGAATTCCTACCACTGCAAGTCTTGAGTTGGCTGCTGCACAGAGCAGGCTGGAGCAAAGTGTGTGGACTGAGAGGAGCTGTGATGATTGGAATCTGAACAGCTCCTGCTGTAGAAAGCAGCGTTTATCTTCAGTTTGATAGATCACCCAGCTAAAGCAATGTGTCCTTCCCCTTATCATGCTGTGGGATTATGATCTGGACTGATTTTATCAGTTTTTACTCATAAGCAGTAATCACCCTTCACATCCCTCCAGCAGGCAAGGAAGATTCCATGTTGTCCTTTTCTCCCAGCTAACACATGGCGTGATTTGCTGTCTTGCAGGCCAGGATAAAAGCCATCAACACGTTTTTTGCTAAGAATGGTTACCGGGTCGTGGATTCCAGTGTGTATCCCCAGCCCGTGCAGACCCAAGCCCAGTTTGCCTCCCCACTGTTTATGCAGCCTGTATATAGCCCTCAGCAGTACTCCATTTACAGCATCGTGCCTCAGACGTGGTCTCCAAATCCTGCACCTTACTTTGAGACACCACTGGTGAGTAACAGCTGGTGAGAAGGGCAGGAGGAGCCCAGCCCATCAGGGATAACTTGGTTAATAATCACTAGGGCTGAGCAGGCTTTCCAGGTTTCTTGGTCAGATCCCTCTGTTTTATGACATTTACTGTCAGGGCCCTGATAAAGCAGCAGTCTCACCATTGGCTGCCACTTATTTCAAGGAATTTTGGTGTGAAATTCCATTATCCAGCAGCTTGTGTTACTGGAAGAGCCCATAGCTTTTCCAGGAATGGGGGAACTCTGCTAAAGCAGATGCAGACTTTGAACCTGTGGGGGTTTGGCTGGAGTAGTGAGTTCACACCAGAGTAGATGCTGTAGCCCAGTGGGAAATTACAGCCATGAGTAACTGCTGAAGCTGATCATTAATCTGCAAACGTTTTCTTTGTAGCTCAGCCACTGAGACTGTTCTGTCTGTTGCAGGCCCCCTTTCCCAACGGTGGATTTGTGAATGGCTTTAATACACCAGGATCATACAAAACAAATGCTGCTTCTCTGAGTATAGGTCGCCCATTCCATAGGAATCGGTAAGATGGTTCTGTCAGGTGTTAGCTCCTGGAAAACTCAGAGTACTGAGGTCCTCAAGTGTTCCTTGCATGTCACCTGCTGTGCTTTCTGATGGGACTACATCATTTATTTTATCAAATGTGTGATGTTTTTCAACTTAATTAAAAAAACAAAGTAGAAGGTGGCAGCTTATATAATGGACACAGTGCTGGTGAGAACAAAAGTAACTCCTTTAAAAAGCCTCAGAGGAATTTTTGCAGACAAATAAATAACTTCCTCCTAAGGTCATACTTGTAATTGTTTATTATACACAGATTATAAACTCCTGCAGCACAACATAAGCCTTTCCTGCTGGGATCAGGCTTGGAGCTGCTGATTCCTGCAGTGGGAGTTGCTTGTCCCGACTGCTGAGTCCAACTGCTCGATGCTGGGGCTGTTCCTGTAATTTATTTGCTTTATCCCCATCTTTCCTGAGAGCTGTAAGGACTTAGATATAAACACTGGGGAGAAGGAAACATTTTGTATTGCTGGAGCAATTGCTCTGTGAATACAATGGGGTAGTAACCTGTGTGTGCGGGTGGGAGCTGTTTGTGTGCAGCAGAGGGTTGGGATCATGGGAACTGCTGTTGGTATTGTTGGAGAAATCAGTTGACAACTGCCAGGGCTGTGAGTGGGTTTGTGGTGCAGTTCAGGTCTGTGGCTGTTGGCAGAAGGGGAACTTCAGGGTTTGGTGTGTGGTGACTCAGCAGTCTTAACACAGACTGTGGAACTGGGAGCGTGACTCTGCCTGGAAGATGGAGCAGCTGCTCCAGTTGCAGCTGCTCAGCTCCCAACTCACATCTTGACAAAGGTGGTTTGGTTTCTTTTTGTTTTATATTGTGAACAATCTTAAAACCTGTAAAGCTCTTGGGTATGTGGATCCTCTTGGAAGTGTGGATGCTGCAACCGTGCAAGAACTGCGTGTATTCAAGTGCATTGAAATGCCTCCTTGTAAATCACATCTGCATAACCCTAAGCTTTTAAAATCCTGGTTATGCAAAGACTTCAATTTGTAAGACCTGGGTGCTTGAAGTTGCAGCTTTAGTCAGTCTGTGCAGGTCCTGCTGGCCCAGTGATGATCCAGTATCGCGCTAAGAGAGAACAGGTCACAGTTGGGGGCTGGGCAGCCTGTGCTCCCTGCTTGTCCTTCCTCCTGCTTTTCCTTCCTTCTACTCTCACATCATTTCTCCTTCTCTCTGCTCTTTTTTTTTTTTCCTCTCCTTTATCTTTCCTTGTCTTTTCTGCTTTGCTCTTCTGCCCAGACAAGACTGTGGCCTTCTCGATGACGGGTAAGATTATGAGATCTGAGGGCTGAACAGTGACTTCAGAATGTGCCATTTTGAGTCCATCATGGACAAAATGGAGGCATTTAGTTGACTTTGCTTCAGCTTCTCCCTATGGTTTGTGCTGATGGGAAACTTAAACTTCATTGGGCCTTTAAAACTGGTTCTTGATGCTTCTTGAAGCTGGGAAGTGTGAAGTCATCTCTGTTCAGCAAATCTCCTCTTGAATTGCAGAACAGCTTGTTTGGAGAGTTCATCCAGCTGCTGCTTTGGGTTTCTGTCCTGGCCTATTAAATTAATTTGTTTTGTGGTCCAGACAGTTAACAGTTAAGCATTGGAGTTTTCTCTGTAGCTAAACATTTGTTTAAGCTGCTCGTATTTATTTTGTGCTGATTTGTTGCAACATCCTTGTGGGAAAGGGAGATGGAGGGGTCATACTTTGGCTGGAACTAGGAGAGTTTCTTCTGATTTCATGGAATGTTATAATGAGATTGCACACTTGCTGTTTTTAAACAAAATCCTCCTACTCTCCTTAAGTTATGAGATGTGCAGAGTTTACCAGAGGATCAGTGCTGCATGGAAAGCCAGTGAGGGACAAAAGTGGAAAATAGTTGAAGACACCCAAATGCTGCTCCAGAAAACTGTTCCTTACCGTGCGAGATCTGAGGTTTTCAGGGGAATTCTGCATTTAAGACCCTGAGCCTGAACTTGCAGCAGCACTGAGTATGCAGAGCTGTGTCTGTGCTCAAAGGAAGCCCAGCTTTAATGCTGAATAATCGATAACAGGGTGAAATGTCTGAGGGTTGGGAACTGCAGAGTCAGTGCTGGGAGTTTGGGAATGGGAGCAGCCAAGCTGAGCCTGGCTGTGCATGGTAGGGCTCAGCTGCCCTGGCCTGATCTGCCCTGTTCAGTCACTCCTGGCCTTGTGTCTCAGTGCAGTTTGTTTGCCTGTGGCCAGATCAGTCTGTTCCTTGGCCTTGGCTTATTTCTCCAGCTCTATTTCCAGTGCCCTGTGCTGGTGCTGCAGGCTCAGACAAAGGAAAAATTCCTCTTTGGGTTCTTCTGACTCTTCTGTGACCTCTGGGTTTTGGGATTTTGTTTTTTTAGTTGTTTAAGGCTTTGGGGTTTTTTTCCCCCCTCCTGCATATCTTTTGGGCAGTAATCTCAATGTTTCCTACATTTGCTAACACTTGAGTGGAGATTGCAAGAAAACCATAACAGAAGGAATTGATGGAGGTTGTGAAGACAAATGCCTTTGTTCCTGACAGTTGTATGCAGGAAACATGAGTTCTGGTGCTTGCTGACCTCCTGCTTTTCTTGCCAGCTGCAAATCAGCTGCAGTTGGGGGTGGTTGTGGTGTGGCTCCTCAGCAGGGGATCCCACAGCTCCCACTCTGTGTCTGCAGGGTGAAGCCCCATTTCCGCTCATCCAGCAGCTCGGAGCACCCGGAGGGGCCGCCCGGCGCAGGGGTCCTGCCCATGGGGGACCTGAGCAGAACCAGCTCAAGGAATTTCGTCATGGAGCGACACAACAGCTCGTTGGCCGGGCACCAAGACCAAGGGTATTCCCAGAAGGATCCTCCCACGGCACAGCTGGAGCAGAACGGCGATTACGGCGTCGGCAGGGGCAGGTAAAGGGCTGTTGTCCTGTGTTTGCTGCCACACAGCAGCTGGGACTTGGCTTGTGTGAGCCAAAGATACCAGCCATCAGCACAAAATCCATTTCTGTAAGGAGCAGCCACGAGAAAAACCATGCTTAAGTGAATCAGGAGCAGTAAATGCTGACCTGGGAGCAGGAATGGTTCCAGCTTCACTCTCCAACTGGGAGTTTCTCTGACAAACAGCTGGCAGTAAGACAGTGAAGTGTCCTTATTTAAAAGTAACTGATTTGTCCCCAGAATGAAAAGAGATGCTGAAATAAAAGTTGGCATCTCTATTGCTGTAAATAATAAGTAAATCCTCGGTTGGGAATTTGATGCTCCTCAGTGTTTTAAGATTATCTCTTTTTAATTCAGGGTTTAGACACTTGAAAAGGCAGACCAGTGAGAAATGAGACTTATATTTTATTACTGTAAAATAATTGTCCCTATGCTCGGTCAGATGCTCATCCAGGGGGCTGAGAGAGAGAAGTTGTTCCCATATTGGCTCTGTTCCTGCTTCTTCCAAAGCTGGAACTTTGACCCCACCTGAGGAGGGAGAACATCCCAGAGCAGTGTGTGGGGAAGGCTCAGCAGGCAGCTCTGGATCCCCTCACTCAGAGCTGTGCCCACTTCAGCTGGGGGGATGCACTGACTGCTGTTCTTGTCTTCAAAGGAGGAACGTGTTCCGAGGTCGGAGGAGACGGGAGGACGACCGGGTTTCAGTAAGTTCTGCTTCCCTTTTTGCAGGGAATCACACAAAGGGCAGGGTGTTGCTTTCCAGTTGTTGAAGGAATGGCAGAGTCCTTAAATCCTCAGATTACATTGGGGACTTTTTTCTAGGACATTCCCTGACACTTGCTCAGGGCTTTCACTGCTCAGTGTTACAGCTCTAGTAACGGGTGTTTTCCCTCTCCAGAGACCTCAGCCTTCAGTAGAAACAAAGACTCAGACACCAAAGTTTGACTTGCTTGCATCCAATTTCCCACCTTTGCCTGGCAGCACAGCAAAAATTCTGGGAGAGCCTGTG
>JACBWW010000130.1:220695-294012 GCA_020086605.1 Lanius collurio
GCTGCCCACACTGGCACTCAAGGCTTTGCCAGCAGAAAAGGGCATGGCACTGCTTTCCTAACACAGCTGGGTTGTAGCTAAACCCTTGATGTTGGCTGCTTGGGGGTTTTGTTAACTCTTTTTCACATATACTTTCTGCAGACATTTAACTAAAGTGATAAAACTTTACTTGCTGTTTGGTTTTGGGGACTCCATGATAACAAAGATTTGAGGAATGGTTGCATTGCTCAAAATGTAACCTTGAACAGGTTTTTAAAAGAATTTGTTGGGTGTTTTAAGCATTTGCTTCTGAAGTTTGTTTCTTGTGGCACTGAAAGCCCGTTACAGTTTGACCCTGTGGTAGATTGTGCTGCAAACTTAAAAATAAATGAACTCTGTTGCTGGACTGGCTGCTGTGACATCCCACTAATCTTTAACAAGCTGCTCCAATAGCTTCAACTTTGGTGCTGCAGAGTGAAGTTTTGTGGGTTATGTAAGTAATTCTCTGAATATTAAATCCACTGCCCCTTTGTGGGTTTAATACTTGGATTTCTTAATGTGCATATCAAGGATTTGTTTGTGCAAATCACTTCTTCTGTCAAAAAACCCACGAGTACAGAGAATTTTGGGTGACTGTGTCCCCAGAAAGCTCTTGGGAACATATTTCAGGGGATGTTGTTGCTGAGATAACTGAGCTGTGGGAAGGGGGAGTGAGGCAGTGAGGTAATGTCATTGTGGAGTTCTTGAAAAATACGCCCTAGTTTGGGGCTTAAGCAGAGGGATTTTGAGGCCTGTGTGTGCATTGTTCAGCTGAATATAACCATGGGCTGTTGACAGTAAACAATATTGAATAGAAGCATTTTATTAAAAATGGCAGCAGGGCTCCATGTGCAACTGCTCAGTTGTTGCTCAGATAAGAACACTTGATCCCTTTTTTCCCACCCCCTTGTTGCAGCTTGGTTTGTCTCTGGGCTTGACTGTTGACTGTGTGAATATTCCTGTCAGGTTTTTTTTTTTTTGGGTAGGAACATCTCGTTTTTGGGAGAGGAGAGGAACTGCAGCTGCTGGGAGTGGCCCAGGGTCCCTGACCACTGAGCTGGAGGTGGCTCTGTCCTTGCTGGACAGGGGGGAGTACCTGGCTCCAGGGGCTGGGAGCACAGATACTTGTGTGCTGAGCCTTGCTGTGAGTTTTATGCAGGCATTTGCTACTCCTGACCACCACAGAGTAGAGAATTCATAACAAAACAGGGGCAAATCCAGCATTAAAGCCTTATCTGGCGTTGAGGTTGGGAAAGGTGCTGTGTCAGCGAGCAGGATGCAAAGTGGAGCAGGATTACTTTAATGTATGCTGGAAATAGAAATCAGAGTTTGCAGTGATGAGCCAGGAGAGTTTCTTAAGGAACAATCTGTGCAGACAGAGCAACAGGACTGATTATACCCCTGGATTATTCCTCACTGAGCCTTGTGGTCAGTGGAAGTAACAGAGATCCCACCCCTGAGCGCAGCGGAAACGTCTGCACGGGGCAGGGGGACGTGTCTCAGGGAGCATTAATTGTTCATTAATCAACACAAGTTGCATCTCACCATGTCTTGGGCCTTGGTGATGGGTTTGAGACCAGTTCATGCATTTCAAAGCGTGCAGTGAGAATTCCCTGTCCTCATCAGTGGGAGGAACATTTATCCCTGAATCTAAACTTGGGGAGTCCTCCTGTTCCCTCAGAAGGGGTCGGTGTTGATTCCTCCAAGGAGAGAATGCTCAAGTAACAATAACTGTGTATCAGCTGAGAATTGGGTCATGGAGCTGTGGGAAGTCTGGAACCTGCTCTTTACTCACGTTTTCCTTCTTTGCTCACTTTTGGGATATTTTTCTTTCTAGTGCTTTTCTTCATCTGTCAGTAACACCCACATTGTGCATCACTAATGATGGGAAGGGCTGTCTTTGTATTTACATCTGTTTCTGTTTGATGAGTGGAAGTGCCAGGGATATTAACTCTAAAGAAGACTTTTTCCCCCATTTTCACACGTCTGTGGGAGCTCAGTCTCACCTTTGGGTAGAGCTGCAGCGCTGAGCGAAGGTGACTTTGGCTCTGCCACACGAGGCTGTTCCTCAGAATGTTCTCAGTGTGTGCTGAAGGGTGCAGAGAACAAGGTAAATGTCCAATTTAATCCCATATTCGGTGGAAAATGTTAATATTAAAGCACTTGGCTTGGGGCTTGGGGATGTCTGGGTGTTTTCACACCTTGGGTGAAACATTCCAGCAGCTCCTCTCACAGCAACCTCATCCCAGCCGTTAATGGGGCTGGGAAACTCTGGAATATCCAGATTCAGAGGCTCTAATTAAGCACGTTCAGAGGGTTTGTTTCATGCAGGGCACGTTACGTGACTCTTGTGCTGCCCGAGTGCTGAGGAGTGTTCTGGAGGGGAGAGCTCTGGCTGTGGCAGCAGGGCAGCCTCCTGCCAGCCCCACTGCAGGGCCCAGCCCGGCTCTGCAGGGGTTAAACACCCACAGAAGGAGCTTATGTGGCTGCTGGGGTTTGTGTCACTGAGGGTTTTAACTAATAAAGGGGTGTCAGTGGAGAGAGCTGGAGATCTCTGAGTGTCCAGGGCAGGGCAATTCCACCTCGTAGGAAGGAGGAGCTCCCGTGAGCAGCTCCGGCCTTGGATGTCAATTCAGCCTTTTCTGGGTTCTGTGACAGGGTCACCACCCCTCCCTCCTGCCTAGTGGGCACAAGGAGCTGGTTTCTGTTTACTTTTCTAGCTAAACACACATTTGCTGTCTGGTTTATGATTCTGGGTGGGTGTTTCTGTGGCCCCATGCACCTGGCTTTGTTCCTTTTAAAGCTGATTGTCTCTTGCTGGAGAGCTGAGGCTCTGTCTGCAGAGCAAAGCTTTGTGTGAGGATTTTCAGAAGCTGAGGAAACAGAAGGATGGCAGCATGTGTGGAAAAAGGAGTATCAGCAAAACGGTGGAAACTCGGGGCTGAAGGCTGGCCAAATGGGATAGAACCTTCCTGGAAGAAAACATGTTGACTCAAGCAAGTGGGCAGAGTCTTTATTTTGTTTGGCTTGAAAATTTCTTACAGAATCAGGGTATTTCTCTGATCTTTTAAAAATTGTGTGTTTCAGGTTGCAATCTTTGATTGCCAGGCGCCTGTCAAAGTAGGTGAGGACCTTTTTTATGGATTAAGCAGCTGAAGCACAGAATTTAAATTACAGAGTCAAAGGAAGTGATTGTCTGAGTGGGGACTGGCTCTGTGGATTGTGCTGAGTGAGCAGAAAGGTTTCACTTCAGTTTCTTCCCCCACTCAGAGAGGAACTGTGGGCAAAGCACAGAAAAGGTTGAAGAAGAGCTTTATAAACACGAGCAAGTTGGATCTGATCAGCCTGTAGCTAACAGGACTTACAGGTGGTTTTTGTGCATTTATGCAGCATCTCACCCACAAGTCTTGCATTAGGCAAAACCAGCACTGGGAAAGCTTTAATGTTGCTTCCTTAATTTACCTGCAGGACTGGCAGCAGTTGGGTCCCAAATCTGCTGAGAAATCTGTGCAGGGCTTTGATGCAGCCTCTGCCTGCAGCCAGTGCAGGGACAGTTGGAGAGCTTGGAAGTGCCTGAAACCCTCCTGGAGCTGTCACAGGGAGCTGGCTGTGCCCACCCAGGGATCACCCAGCTTTGGTTGGCTCTGCAAAGATCCCAGTAAGGATCCCTCATCTGCTTTCACTGTGGATGAAATTGTATTTTCTTTAGCTTCACAGCCCAGGAAAAAGTGATGCAAGCACAGGCACAGGGATTCCATGCAATGTCTGTGTCACAGGAAAAGGAAATCCAGCTCCAGTCGTGACCAGGAGGAGCAAAGTACCAGATCTGTCACCAGTGCAGCAAACAGAAGGTCCACGAGATGATCACAGATTTCTGCTCTGCAGATGGTCAAAGCAGAGTGATTTAAGTGATTAATGGTTTGCAGAGAGGGAGTTAAATGCTGGAAGAAATATTTTGGCTACTGTGAGTGGGAGTCAGGTTCACTGTTGGTACATGATTGAAGCATGTAAACATGGGGAAGAGCAGGAAGGTTTTTGCAGCATCCAGACCAGAATAATAAAAAACAACCAGGAAAGTTAAAGAATGTGCATATTTTTGTGTTGTCCCTTTTATACTTAGGAAATGAGGACCGAGTTTGGGGCTCTTTTAAAAAGCTGCAGCTCTGACCCTTTGCCTTGGGGAGAGGAGGAAATTAGAGGCTTTAAAGAGAGTCCTGCACCTCCTCCCTGGTTGCTTCTGTGGAGCTTTGCTGGAGTTAGAACCAGTTTCCTGAGCTGGGTGGAGGGAGCATCTGGTAGCAATGATTCCCAGTTTGGATTCTACGTCTGTCAGTGCTTCCAGGATGGGTGATCTTTGCCATTTCAGCTCGTGCTCAGGCTGGGAATGTTCACCAGACCTGTTGGCCTGGCACAGCTGCACTGAAGCTGCATTTGGAGTTTGCCATGGTGTCCTAGATAACTGATCCTCAGTTTGCTATTTTAAATCCTGTAGCATGAAATATTGAGTAGGAAATGTGCTGGGTGGCAGAGGAGCTGCAGCTCCTCCCTCCACACAGCCAGGGAGGCATCCTTGGAGCCCCACAGGGAAGCACACCCGGAGCACCCCCGGGTTTCTGCTTCACTGCTGATGTGGTGGGAAGGGTGATTGCTCCTTCCTGATTCCCTCTCTCTCATTAGTGTTTGTCATGAAGTTTTCTGTTCTCTGGATTTATCGTGTTTGTTCAGTGGCGAGTTTCAGAAGCCAAAGAGTGAACTCATGGTCAGCATTCCCAAGGGATGGGCAGAAGCTGGAGAGTTCCTGTTTGCATTTCTTTCAAATACAATGTGCAGATAATTTCTTAGGATGGTTTTCTTTAAACCATGTGTCTCAGTTATAAAAAGCATTTCCTGAATCTCTCAATGAGTTGCTCAGTTGCTTTTTTGGACCTGGATTCATAGAGAGAGGAATTGAAGCATTTCTTTCTGTTGAGGCTGATTCAATCCAAAATTTTTTTGGAGAGCTTGTGAAATCAGGGAAGAGTCATCAGGCCAGGATGTCTCCTTCTATTAATTAGAATGGAAGACTCTTACAAATTTTGCACCATGTGTGAGGAAACATTGATTTATAGCTAACGGATGCTCTGCAGGCAGCAGCATTCCATCTGCTACATGAATTTTCCCATTGCATTTCATGAAAAGTCTTGGGAAAAGCCTCACACCTGTAATTCTCATCTTGAATCATGTACTGGGTTGTTACTCTTGCCTGATATTTGGTGTAAAATGCCTATCTCCATCAGTTTGTGTTTTTTTTCAAACTTCAAAGCTGAGAGTTTATGAGACACTCGTTGAAGTAAACATAGGCAGGAAGTAAGTTTAAGTTACACAGAGCTTATACCAAAGATAATAATGTAATAGTAATGTAACTTTCCTTGCTGTGAGCACCTTGTTTTACTTTGTGTGACTGATAAAAAGAAAAAGAAAAAAAAGCTTGAAGTTTTAACACTCCTCTGCCAACGTAAACTCTTTCTAATTCTTGTTGACTTGAGAATTGCTGATGCAAACTAGGTCTTCCTGGCCTCTGAATTCCACGGGGATGGGAGCCCACAGAGCCGACAGGGCATCCATTAACACACTTTATGGACCCAGGATTCCAGTTCGTGCCTGAGCGATCAGGGACGGAGCCTCTCGGAATTGTTCCCCAGCAGTCAGGCAACCTGCTTTCACCAGCTCCATGTCCCTAGGGAGCAAAAACAACCAGGAGAATTGTATCCCTGCCTGATAAAATTAGGTCTTCTGTAATCTCCCTTGGAACAGCCGGATGGCTGCCTGCCTTGAAAAACATATGTTTTAATGCAGGAATAATGCATTCCATTTAGGATGGCCGTGGGAGCTGGGTGCCTGAGTGCATGGAGCGCTCCCATTTTGCCTCTGGGATCAGGACTGATGTCAAACACCAGGTCCAAAGTGCAGCGGTGGAAGAGAATTGTTTGGGATGTTTTTCCTGCCTTTTGCTCTTTGGAGGGATATTGTTCCTGTGGCTGAGTCCTAAAGGAGGTGGACAAGCGAGCCTTTTATTGGAGATAAAGCGTAAACTGCAAAGATGAGTCAGTGTTTGTATTGCTGGATTTTAGCTCAGTGCATTAAGAAATGAACTTGGGAATAGCAACGTTGGTGTTCTCTAGTACAGGTGTGTAATTCCTGTCTCTGAGAGCAGCAGAGGTAACTGCTGGAGGAAGTTCTGCTTTATCCCCTCCCTCCTGCACAGGGGGGACACCCAGCAGAGCTTTCCAGAGGGAAGGGGCTGGCAGAGCCCACCTGGCAGGAGGGGAGGGAAGGCCCCGCTGTCGCTGCAGCCACGTGGGGCACACAGAGCTCTCTGTTCCACTGGGAATCGATCTCCTTGTGGCACTTCCCCCTCTCCTTCCGAGCTGCTCAGTGCTGTGACAGGGAGCTCAGAACAAGTATTTTCCCACTCATAATTTTCCATGTGCTCCAGTGCTGTAGGATCACTGTGGGTGGCTGTGGGGTGTGGGAAGGGTGACCAGGCAGACACGCTGTGTGTGTAGGACAAGCCATGGGAGATTTTGGAAGTGCTGGGCTTGGAACATACGAGCAAAGGGAGTTCTGGTGGGACACTTGGTTGGCCATAAATTGGAAGGATGTGATCAAAGCAGGAGTGATTCAGCAGAAAAGGTCGAGGGCTGAAAGATTTGGTTTCAGGCCATGTCCCTGTGTATGATTCCAGAAAGGGGTGTCAGGAGAGGACGTGCTTGAAGGAGGTTTTGGGTTTCCTGTTGTCTCACCCGCAGCTTTAATGCATCAGCTCCTCGTTTCGGGTGCTAATTAATCTACGAGGAGCCATTTCAGTTTGAAGCACCTTTTCTGGAAATGCTGAGATTTGCTCCCTGGGAGCAGCAGCACGTGTACATCAGGGATGGCCTGACACAGCTGCTTTCTTTGCCTGCTGGTTGCATCCCCATCATCAGCTTTGCCTGTGATTCTAAGGGTGCACTTCTCTGGAAACAGCGATCCCAGAGAGGTGCTGACCAGCCAGAAGGAGCCCCGAGGAGGGGAAGGAGGCTTTGAAGTTTTGTGCTCCCTTTCTAGCAAGAGGTAAGAGCAGAGTTAACAGTTGTACAAGGTCACTCTGTGGTGTGAGGAGGGCTGGCCGTTCCTGCCCTGACATTCCTGCTCACAATGTGCATTGTCACTGGGGTGAGGACAAGGAGAGTTCCTTCAAGGAGCTGGGAAGTGACATGGCAAATTCCAGGCTGTGATTATTCACCCTGTGATGGAGAGTGGAGTCAGGTGATGAGAGCGGGAGATCAAAGTCCCTGATCCTTGGTGGTTCTGGCAGAGAATAAACAGATCTGCACTTATTAAACTGTGCTGCCTTTCCCCCCCCCCTTAATTGAATACAAGCAGAAAATGCCTATTAAAGGTGTTCCACTTCTGGCATTCAGGAGATTGCTGTGTCCCGTGGGGTGCTTGGAGCAAGGTCCCGGAGGCATTTGTGGGGCTGCTCGTGGTGTGTGATGAGGAAGGGGGGAAGTTCACGTCAGGTAGCTCTGGCTGCATGTCCAGGCTGGAGAAAAGCATCTCTGTTGTGTGGTGTGTCCTCAAGAGCTGCATCCCAGGTTTCATAACAGAGCCTTGGCAGCAGCGTTGGCTCGGGCTGCTCTCACCTCTTAGCACCTCACTCCTTCCATCTTGGGGAGCTCCGGTGCTGCAGCTGCACAGAGAGCCGTGGCCTTTGGCAAACTGGGGAGGGCACGGGAGGAAGCTTTGAGAAATCTAAGCTGGGTTTCTTTTGAAAATACCAAACCTTTCATGAGGAGTGAAAGAATTGGTAGGTAACTGAATTATAAATTACTTTGAGACAGTTTTTTCAGGCTTTTGTGTCAGTCCTGACAAAATACTGAACACGGGACTGAAGCCCCTTGTGTCACAAAAAGGAGATCTCCAAATGGCCCAGTACTCATGTAAATGTTTTTTGAGACTGAGACCTGTGTTTATTCTTATGGCAGAAACTTTAAGTGATCCCTTGTGGATTAAAAAAAGAACAATTCTCATTGTAATTGGAACGAAAACCTCTGTTCTTACGCAGTTTGGGATTGGAAGTTGCTGCAGTGAAAAGGGGGAAGTATTGTTATTTGGAGTTCCTGGGCAGGAAGCGGGGGGAGATGCACAGGCTGAGGTGAGCAGCTCAGACACAGCCCAGGGCACATCAGACCCTCCGTGGCTGAGGGCATGTTGGCACTCACACTGTGACATGTGCACTCTGATTGCCAGCGAGTGGATGTCTCACTGTGCTGCACGTCCAGGAAGTTTGTCCATGATGGTGATGGTCAGGTTTGGTTGAACATGATCTAAACCCACTGTATTTGTGGGGTTTTTCCTCTCTGCTTTAAATTTTCAAGTGGTCCTTGAAAATGTCCTGATTTTAAAAAGTCATGTGGTGCAGAGAGAAGTCAATTACTGAGTCCCAAATAGGGAGAATTGTGGATGAAGGCGAAGCAAATGAGTCAGATATAAATAATCCTATTATGTCTTGGCTGCAGCCACACCTAGAAACCTTGAGCAAACATTTCTGTGTAGTTATTCCTGTGTTTGATACACTTTGCTTGTTAAGTCCTGTTTTAAAATTGCAGCATGTAAAAATTGTGTAGGGCCAGTTGCCATTTGTGTTAAGGACTTGGGAACATTTTTTTTTTTGTAATTTTGACCAGAAGCACAAAGACCTGAGTTAATTTGCTCTCATATTTCCCCAAAATCAGAAAAATCTATAACCCTGGAGCTGGTGTTGCCTTGGAAGGCTTTCAAGGCAGTTCTTTTGCAGTAGGCCTCCAAAAAAATGTCTGGCAAGAAGAGCAAACAGGAAGATGTAATTAGCCTTTGCCTTTTGTGTATCAAATTTTTGTTCATTGGACAGAGGTTTGGTGAAACACTTTCAGAAGTAGCTGGTTGTAGCATGGAAGCTGTAAGGAAAAGCATTTGGATCCAACAAAGTCATACCTGATATTCCTGTGATTCCTGTCCTGTGTCTTAGGGAGTAATTACTCACCTCATGGTGTGGGTCTCCTCTCTTTCGTGGTGGATAAGCTGATTTTTAATAACTCTGAAAAAAGCCGTTTTTCCAGATGCGACTTTAAGAAAAAAAAGAAAATTTGGACCTTTCTCCTCCCTGCCTCCTCTGATTCCAATTCTTCTGTTGTAGCTGCTGTACAGAGGGGCCTAAAATCTCCCTTGTTACCTGTGGCTGTTGCTGATTCCGAGGGATTAGCACCAGAGGTCGAGGTTTGGATTTTGCTTCTTGTCCAGACACGTTCCGTTTGCTTTGCACTGTTCTCCCGTGGTGCCTGCTCTCCTTTGGGCTTTGTCCCAGGAAATGGGAGCCTCTGGCTCAAGAGAGTGGCAGAGATTTGTCCTACACACACCTCCCTGCAGGAATCCCCTTCCTGTGCAGTGGGACAGCTGATGGTGTTCAACTCATTCAGCTTCCCTGTGGGATGTGAAGGTGATTCCTGGGAAAAGACAAATGGAAATCAAGGTTCATGTACTGGCAGCTCTCAGGGATGCATTTATGGAGGCTCACACTCCTTGACATTTTCTCTTTCTCACCTTCCAGATATTTAATTGGATTCAGCAAAGCACAAGGGAGGGAGACACAAAATAAGTGGATGATGGTCATAAGAGTTCTCCAGGATGCCAGAACTTGGCCTCTTCTCCTAGAAAAGTAATTACTTGTTATATTCTCTTGTTTAAAATGACAGAAGACCTTCTGAGGAATGTTTAAAATGACAGACCAGGTGGAACAGTGTGAGCAGAGATGTTGTATGGCACTGCAGGCTCCTCTTCCAGCAGAGACACAAAGATTTGGGCAGTAGGATAAAAGGAGAGAGTTGGCTGGAGAACTGGGGAAGGAGAAAATAATCTTTGAGAGTTGAGTTTGGCTTCAGGTTATGGAGGCTCTGACCCTGGTGGAGCTGGGAGTGTGTGCATGGCTTTGTGGTGCTCTCTGCAGTGACAGCCGTGGGGCTGTGCTGGTACAGCTGCTCCTGGTTTGGATGCAAACAGGCACAAAGAAATTCACAATATTGCAGTGGAATCCTTGACACCATGAGAGGAGTCTGTAAAATAGTCCAAGAAAGGGAGAAGGAGAGGAACTAGCGAAGTGGAGAGACCTGGGAAATGTCAGAGCTGGTTTTTCTATAATTCTGCTGTCAACAAGAGCTATTTCAGAATAGTTTTCTGTGGGTGAAGTGTGACAAGAAGTCCCCAAGAGGTACTGTCACACTGGGGTAAGCTTGCAGTCGTTGGATTGTTTCCACCATTCAGAGAGATCGTTTGAAGCTGTTTCGTGGATTCCTGGTTGAAAGGTGCATTTCTGCTCCCTCAGCACATTCTGCCCCAAGCAGTTGCAGACAGATCTGTCTTAACTCACTAAACCAGTTAATGGTGGAGCTCTGAGCACGTTGTCTGCTGTCTCCTGTGACACTGTTGGGCATGTCAATGAAAAGGACTGTGCTGGCTGTTCCAGGGAGTTCCCTCGCCGAGGGGAAAAGCTGACTTGGGTTTCCTGTGCTGTCCTTTCCCTGTGATTGTGCGGGGTGCGAATTCAAAGCTGCCCCGTGTTATCTGAGGATGGAAGCAAATCTGAAGAGGAAGAAGGCAGCAAGGCTGGGCAATGTGCCAACTGCTCCAAGCCTTTGTTAAAGACTAAAGGAAACCTGTGTCCTTTTAGGCACTGGTGCATCCCCAGGGCCTTGCTTGGCCTCTCTGGGAGGGAGGTGAAGGCAGCTCTTGGAATGATCCCACACTTCTGCATGCCAGTGTCCATTGGCTCTCGAGGCCCTGTTTGTGTTTGAATTCGAAGATCTCGTGCTGAATTGTCAGGATTTCCCACCTGTGGGTCTGTCAGGAGAGCACTGACCCCGTCCATTGAAACCAGACCATGGGGAAGGGTCCCTTACAGAACGTCTGGCAGCGTGTGACATCCCCCTGCTCTCAGGGTAGGACACATCCCCAGTGGCCAGGCTGCCTTCTCTCTGGGGAAGGTGCCTCTGGGATGTACTGCTCTCTCCATGGGGTAAATTCCTCATTCTCAGCTTGCTACACACAGAAATAAAAAAGGAAAGACAAACTCAAGTATCAAAATAAATGTGAATTTTAAACAAGTGCAACCAAGCAAATTAAAAATGGGCAAGTTTTCATGTTCAGATCTTTACCATTCCTTTTCCTCTGCATGAAAAGAAGATTTTGGAGTGATTTATGGCTGTCATGCCAGGCTTCTCAGCACTGCTGGGTACAGCACTGTCTGTCAGTTGAGCGGTTGATTTTGACAGGCTGCACTTCTGGGCCAGGGCTTTTTTTGTTCCTCCTTTTAGAGCTTTTAACATGAAATATTCAGTCCTGCCTGTGCACAGCACAACTGGTTCAGGTCTCACACTTCAGAGAACTGTGACCACGGTGTTGGGTCATGAGCACATCCTGCATTTGTGGCTTCTGTGTGGTTGTGCATTTTCATGGAGTTGGGGGCCACCCATCTGAGACCTGGCAGCCCCAGGAGGAATTTTGTTGTGTCTTCCTCCAGCAGAATTAGGGCCAGAGGAAACAGCTCTCCAGAGCTTCCTGGGTAAATGTGAGGCACTACAGCCTGCAGGTGTTTCTGTGGATGCTCAGACTGGTTGTCACTGCAGGTCAGTGCTGTGTTCAGTAGGAAAATCTCAGCTGGGATTCTCCAAGGAATTTATTTTGTTTCTGTGTTTTTAGTACAGTTCTGTGTTGTGCTTGTAGAATCCCAGTGCTAAGAAGGAAAGAACCCTGTTGCTTGGCACTGCTGGTTTGAATGATCCCTGCAAGAGATGTTGGAGAGAAGTGGTTGTTTCATTTCCCAAACATCATAATTTCTCTTGAGAGACTGTTACGTGGCGTGGCATGAATTTCACTCCTATGAAACACATGGAGTCAGCAGAGAAGTCTTGGAGAACAAACTGGAGGGCAACGATCCAACCTGGAGCCGTGTCCCCAGTCCTCCTCTTTCAGAGGTTTTTGCTTAATTGCACATTTTCTATTTGGACATTAATCCTTTAGTTTTTCTTTCTTGGCACAATACCTCGTCTTAAATTATTACTGTCAACACATCCTTAGCCCTTCCTGCCCCTCCACCCTCTAATTGTGAGTGCTGTCTGTGGTGCTTTGCTTTGCTGTAAAAGGCCATGGTGTTTGTAGCTGAAAGCAAAGCCTGCTGTGAATATCATATTTTATCCAAAAGACACAAGCAGCTCCCCATTAATATTATTACATTGACACCCTGGTTTTATAAACAGTGGAATGTTCTGTGGAATGGTTGTTATCCAGTGATTATGGCTCCATTAGGCACAGAACAGATGGTTCCTGTCCAAGTACTTTTTATGTTGTCATTTTTAGCAGGAATAAAAGGGAATGTTGAATTTTCATCTCTTCGGTGGTGAGGCTGGAAAGGTCACAAAGGCTGTGGTGGAGGAGCTCATATTAAAGTGAGGTTGGGAGACCAGGTAGGAAGTGAATTTATGTCTGGAATCGTGGAATGGTTTGGTTAGAAGGGACCTTAAAGCTCATTCCACCCTGCTGCCATGGACAGGGACACCTTCCACTCTCCCTGCTTGCTCCAAGCCCCATCCAGCCTGGCCTTGGACACTTCCAGGGATGGGGAATGGTGTGGAACAGCCTGGAGCAAGACAGAGAGCACGGCTGCTGGAAGGGGTTGCAGGTCAGTGGAGCAAGACTGCAGTTAGGATGATCCTTAGATGGGCAAACCACAGTGTTCTGTAGGATTTCCAGGTGTAGAAGAGGTGGAGATCCTGCAGAGATTGAGAGGGGGAGGCCTGGAAAGTCCCTGCCTTCCTTACCAGCCTACACATAGGTGGAATTGGGCCACAGATGTCCAGTAACTGTGCCAGGGTCACGCTGTAAAGCTGAAGCAGCAGCTTTGCCCAGTGCCCGTGTCCATCCCTGGCCTTCCTCCTCCTCCTCCTTCATCGGGGATGATGTGGAACCCAAGACCTCGGGGTCCCCACAAATGACTGGCAAGTCTAATTTCACACCCTCTGCAATTCCTACCTTGCTTTTTCAGGTCATGCATTCGTTAAGTTTTGTCTCGTTTTTTGGTAGGTTTGGGGTTTTTCTTGGTTGTTTTAGAGTTGTGTATTAAATTCTGCTCTGTCCATGTCTAGAGAGAATTTAGCTGGCAGGATTTTTTTCCTGTTGTGAGAACCAGAGAGTTCAAAGTTGGGCTTCTGTTTTTGATGGGTAAGTTGGGGGATTTACGTGTCTTTTTGCATAGTAATAAACCCAAGCTAATTCTGTAGAATTAAGCACTAATGGGAAATAAGGCAATCAAGTTTAGTTTGTTATTGAAAGTAATTCTGCTTCCAGCTTGGAGGGACATTGGCTATTGCTGAGAGAAACTGCACAGTCACCTTTGCTTGAAATTTAATGCAGAATGGAAAATTAAAATATGATCTCACTCTCATTAAAATTAAGTAATTGATGTCATCATTCAATTAAAGGATTTTTTAGAAGATTTCGACAAATCCTTTCAGGTCATTATTAAAACCTGACCAACTAGTGATCCTTAAATTGGAGGAAATGGGGTAGTTCTCTCTTAGGTAAGGGAGCATCTCAGGAAAATCCCCAAGTGGCAAACTCAGCCCTGAACTCCCGAAGGCAGAGCTCCCAGTGTCCTTCTCCTTTATGGAGATTCCAGCTTGGCATCACAGATTGCAGGAAATCTTTCATCTCTTGCTCTGGGCTACACAGAGCTGGAGTGGCAAAAGAGACTTGGGGTTTTGTGCTGGCTTCATCATTTTCAGAGTATGAATATTTAATTTAGGCTTCTTAAGGCTTTTAGCAGATTTGTCAGGCTGCTTGTGGTGGTAGTGTATGTGAGGACAACTGGAGAGAGCGTTTGGATTCACTTATGGTGTGGAAGCAGGGTTTATTTGTTTTCATTTCTTGCTGAAATACTTTTAAGCAGCTCATCTTGTTCTGTGAGTAACTTCCCCATAATCTTAACCAGAAAATAGAACCAGCAGTTCTTACTTTTCCCCAGTTTGAGCCCAGCCAAGCAAATGCTGTGTCCCATCCAAGCCATGCTTTCCTTGCCTGTGAAGAGCAGGCTGTGCTGTCACTCTGCAGAGGATTTCCTTGGCTCTGCCCTGTGGGCAGGAGCAGCTCCCAAACAAACCCTCAGCTCCTCCATCTCCGTGTGTTTCCCCCTCACTTTGTGCACAGAAGGCCCCAATACTGAACTTCTGCATCCCAAAGCTGTCCCGTGGTAGGGATCGTTCAAACCAGCAGTGCCAAGCAGAGTTTTGGTGTCCAGTGTCCAGCTTTCACTTGGTTAGGGCTAAAATCTGTTTATTTATACTGGGATTAGAAGTTTATATAAATATTTCATCATTTTGGACCCGTTTTTACAATAAGTTTGATCTTGGAGAGATTGCACCTTGTTAGTGCAGATACACCATGGAACTTCTGCCTGTTACCAGACATAAATAGTTCCTTCTTTGCCAAATTCAAGACATTCTGGTCAAGTGAGCAGCACAGGACACGAGGGCAGATCTGGTTGCCTTTCAGCACGTGAGAGCCCCTTTCGTTTGTGTACTTTTAGTTCTTGTCAAGTGCTGACTGTGTGCTCTTAAATAATCCTGCTGATTTCTCCATACTTCCTTCCCTCTACAAGCGAGACATTTGAGAAATCCGTTTATTTAAATTGGAAGAGGAGATATTACACCCTGAGAGAGGCAACGGGAGGAAAATTCTCTGTCAGAAGTAGTTGTGGATTTGGAGATGGCTGGTGAATAAGATCTTTTTTACTTTCATGCCTGTTTATTTTGGTTCAAGGTCCAAAATATTTTGGTGTCAGTGTGGAAGGGATGTATGTCCTCCCAGTTTTGTGGAGATACATTTTGACAGTGGTGATGTACTGACAGAAGGCAGGAAAATTCCATGTGTGAGGATGTTGGTGATTGAACAACAGAAATACCAGGATGATATCACAATATCCTGTGTAACGAGGGCAGTAAATTGACTGTTCCTTCTCTTTATGGTAAAAGGATGTTTTTTCTACTTAAAAAGGCCACTTTGCACCAAAAACTGAATGTCATTCTTTTTGAAGAACTATTAATGTGCTTTATTAATTAGGAGGAATGGGTGTGCTGGGAGAAAAGTGTATTCTCCCCTGAAGCAGCAGAATTCAGTGACTTTGGGGTGGGTTTGCAAAGTGCAGCGGGGTTGTTGGGCTGAGCTTGGAGGGTTCTTCTCTTTGCTGCTGAATTTGGCTCATTATTTTGATCTGCCACGCAGCTCAGAGGCTTTCACAGGAGAAGGATCTGGCCACATCCTGCTGAACAAAGCGCTGCTGGAGCAGACGGGGACTCTGCCCAGAGAGCCCTGAACAGAAGTTGCTCCTCGTGTGATCCTTCTTGTAAAGAGCATTGCAGCTGACAGGATAATGGGGTTTCTTAGGCCTGCTGGGGACGTGCCAAGAGGGTTTCCTTAGCAGTGCCATTCTTTGAGGAGCCGTGGATACTGATGTAAACACAACTGAAAGCTTCACACAGCCCGGACTGAGCGCAGGGCCTGGAATCTGCTGCTCATGCCATGCTGTGCAGGACATTTTTCTTCTGCTCTGTCTATTTGAATCTGGTTTCCCAGGCTTGTAGCCAGCTTGAATGGATGGTGGTGTTCAGGGCAGGAGAGCTGGCCTGGTGTCTGCATGGAGGAGCTGAACTGCTCCGTGGGGCAGCCTCCCATTCCCGGGGACGCAGAATTGTGGTTGGGATGGGGCTGTGCAGAGCAGGTCCCATGTATTGAACAGGTGCTTTGGTCCCCACTAGTCAGGCTTGAAGGGAATGAGGAGGAACCCCAAGCCTGGCTCTGAGCTGCTGCTGCTGCCTCTGTCAGGAGCGCGTCAGGAATTTGGTGGGAGTCTCCGCCAGTCAAATTACAGGTGTTGCACACTAATTGGAGGCTGGTAAAAGTTTAATAATTGTATTGCTTTGCCTTTAAGTAGTGGGATCCTGCTCTGGTGACTAATGCTGTTTAATAGTGACTGTACTCGAGTGAGCACTTGGGAGTGCAGTGACTCGGGGTTCTGTGTCAGATTTTGGGAGTAACAACTTATTTTGCTCTCTTGAGCAGCCTCCACTTTCTCTGCTGCTTTTTCTATGGGAAGGGAGTAACGTCCTTATGCATACACACTTGGTACTGGCTCTGTAGGAAAAGAGGGCACGAGGGGTGTGGGATATGTATCTCACCTCTTGATTTGTGAAAGATTCATTCTTGCATTTGATTTTTCACAGTGCTTGGTCAGTTCAATTTTTTAGTTAGGTTTTATTTGAGGAGGGATCTTGTAAATGCTAGTGCCTCCATCAAGTTCTCTTTCTTTGTTTCATCATGCATAATCATCGACTTCATCGTGCTGTGACTTGGAATAGCATTATCCCATCTGGAAATACATAATTACTGCGCAGGGTGAGGTGCCAACTGGGTTAGTTTCTGTGCTGTGTTTAAGGGCAGGTCAGAGTTGCTGAATACTTGGTGTGAGCAGCTGTGTTTGATCACTAGATAGGGCAATAATTGCTCTTCTTTCTCCTCTTCTTGCATCTTACTCAAGAATCTCGGATTTGATTAGGAAAAGTAACTTCAGGTCGGGTTGGGCTGAACCGGGCTGTGTATCCAAACTGTCCTTTGGTATGGCTGGACAAGGTGTTGCTGTGGGGTCAGGATGGGAGGAGAGCTACCAGCAAGGAGTCCCTGTGAAACATGGCTTGTGTTAAAAATTGAAGTCAGCAGAATTATTAAATATTGACACCTGAGAGCCAAGAAAAGGTGGGCAACAGGAATTGCACACAGGATTAAAACCCACGGTAACTTCTATTTTAGTCTCTTTGTTTTTATTCCTGGGCTAAAACCAGGCTTGATTTGGCAAATCATCTGTCCACACTTTGTCTCTGCCATGTAGAAAGTGCAGGCTGCCAGAACAGGCAGAGTTTGTGTGTAATCTCTCATCGTTGGGCTGGACAGGCAGCTCCTGGGAGAGCGTTATCAGCACTCACAGCTCAAATAATTCAGTGTGTACCTGGAGGGAGACAATGCTCTGCCAGCCTGAATCAAGTGCTGAATCACAGGGCTGTCACAGTTTAGTCATTTCCTGGGAAACTTTGCTTTTCAGTCTGGTGGGAGAGTGCGAGGTCTGCACTTGTGCCGGGGATTGAACACCTGGGAATTTCTGTGTCTGTGAGCGGGAGGTTAGTCAGCAAAAAGAGTTATTCAGGGCAGAATCACTTCAGCTGGGTTATTTAATGCTCTGGGAGTTGTCTTGCTTTACTCAGCTCAGCCTGTTCTGGGTACGTGTGTGAGGCACTGTGTGTGTCCCTCCTGTGCTGGTGCAGGGCTGGTGTTAAAACTCTGCAGTGCTCCTGCCTCTCAGCTCACATGGTTCTCACTGACTGCATATTAAAAATAGATGAAAACATTTCTCCTGAACAGATTTTGTAAAATCCTGTTTGTGACAAAGCCTTGGGTTTGTTGCATTCAGGAGGGAAAATGTGTTTTCCCCCAATGACAAGTTGTAGCTATTTAAAGGATTTTTACTTTTTTATCCCTAGGATGGGGTTGCATGGAAGATTTATTATTTGTGTGTGAGATTCAACTGTTTCTGTGCGTGTGCTGCACGTAAATTTTATGGGTAACATAAAATTTATATGGCTGCACTTTGCAATAGAATATCTCATATAAAAATGACTTTGGTGATTGGATTTTTCATGTGTTTGTTGGAGGCAGTTGAACAGAGCCTGTGTTTGGGTTATCAGGGCTAACACAATTTACTGATGGAGTTGAAAGTTTTAAGAGTTTTCTCTTCAAGAGTCTTTGGAGCCTTTTTAAAAATATTTTACCTTTTGGAAAGGTAGATGTTAGCTGTGCCTTGGCAGCACGATTTGTGTGGCTGATCACAGAGCTTGGAAAAGCCCTCCAAGGTCATGGAATCCATCCTGTGACTGATCCCCACCTTGTCATCAGCCCAGAGCACTGAGTGCCACGTCCATTTTTTGGATACCTCCAGGGATGGGGACTCCAGCACCTCCCTGGGCAGCCCCTTTCAATGTCTAACTGCCCTTTCCATGAAGAAATTCCTCCTGATGCACAAATGCATTTTGCATCCTGTTGTCCCAGCTGAGGCTCTGCAAGGCAAAGTCTTTCTGGCTCTTTAGTTCTTACATAGAGGTGAAGGAGAGGTTATTTGACCAATGTACCTGAGGAAGACCTTTAAATGCACTTTAAATGGGGACCCCAGGAGGCAGCGATGCTGTGTGAGCCACACACGGTCACTTTGAGCAGCAGAGAATCAACCAGAGCACAGCTACACCCACGAGAGGCTCTTTATTCCCAGTCCTAGCTCCCAAAGCCTCCGAGAACTCATTTTGCTGACTGTGGATAGTGCTATTTTCAGCAGAAATGCCTGTGCTGAGTTCCCAGATGTGTCTTTGTGGGGAGGAGGGAGGGTCTGCAGCTGAGGTTGAGCTGGTGACACCTCCTTGGCACTGATGCCCCCAGCCCAGGTGTAGGGGGGAGCTGAGCCCTGTCCTTGGCTCACCCACTGGGTGATGCACCACAAATGGCCTTGCAGATCACAGCTGGGAAGGCACAGCTCAGAGGGGGGAATCGGGGCCGCTGGAGCTGCTGCCACTCGGAAGGGCTGCGAAAGATAAAGAGGTTCTGCAGTGTAGTTTCAGGAGTTGGATTTACTGCTTGAAGTTAGAACAACAAAAAAACCCTTAAGGTTTCTGGTACCCAGTGAGTGACCCAGGGGAAGAGCACCTCGTGACCTGGCATGACCCAGACCTTGAAAACAGGGCAGCCATGCCACAGAAACCTCATCTTGAATGGGATTCTTTAGAAATACTAAATGTTGAGATTAAAATAGTTTTAATTTGGTAAAACAACGCTCCTAAGCCTTTAGAAAAGGGTTTTGGAAGTGCAGAACAGAGCCCCCACAGTGCTGCAGCCAAGTCGGCTTGTTCTGTGTGTGTAAATTAATCTGGAGCTGATCTGTCTGTGAAACTTCTGACACTGAAGCTGTAGCAGTTTAATGCTTGTGCCCAACAAACACAGCTTTGTGAGCCCAGCTGGGTTTTCAGGGCCCTATTCATGCTCTTAGTGGGGACACAATGGTGCTGTTAAAGGGAAACTGCAGAGCCCAAACCTGTGCTGGTTGTTTGGTGACAAGTACAGTGAGGAAAGTGTTATTTCTTTCAAGAAATCAGACTTTTTCTGGAAGACTGTTAGTTCACAGACCTTGCTATTATCTCCAAGAAGGAAACCTGATAAACAGCTTCACCCAAGGGAAGGAGGAGGGACTCTTTGAAGCTGCATCATCATTTGGCCTCAAACAGAACGAGGCAATTGTCTAAACTTGTTTCAAATGCAGTTTTTGTGCTGCAGTTGGAGCTAAGAGTGGTAGGAGGAGTTTAAGGCCATTGCACAGGTACAGCCTATTTGAGCACACCAGCCTTAGAAAAAAAGGTTTAAATGTTGTGTTTTGGGTGTCTGAAGCTTTGGAGCGAAGATGTCCCTGTTTTAACCCTTGGTAGAACCATTGGGGAGAGTGTGGGATGTCTAGAAGTTGCCAGTTCTCCAGGAACATCCCAGAATCCCAAACTGGCTTGAGTTGGAAGGGAACTTAAAGCCCATCCAGTCCCACCCCCTGCCATGGGCAGTGACACTTTCCACTATCCCAGGTTGCTCCAAGCCCTGTCCAGCCTGGCCTTGGACACTTCAGGGATGGAGCAGCCTCAGCCCCTCTGGACAGCCTGTGCCAGGGCCTCCCCACGCTGACAGGGAGGAATTTCTTCTTTAAGAAAGGTGGGAGCCAGCTGTAAATACATAAATGAGTAATGACAGCATTTCTTACTGAGTGCTGTGCCCATTTTCTGCCCAGGCCACAAGTGCACTTAGTCCTCCCTTTGGGTTTCTCAAACGTGCCACCTGCCCCTCCAGTTACACTTGAAAGGCCTTACCTGGAGGTGACACGCAGCAAAAGAACATTTTGGACTTCCAGCAGCACTCCTGGTGTGCGTTGTGTTGTTGTTGGCACTCCAGACTCGAGCCCTGCAGACCCAGACTCTGTTCTGCCCTTTCAGAGCAGGTTCGAGGTGATCAAACCACAGGGAGATGTTGCTTGTCCTGTGCCTGGACCTGAGCAGGGGAGCAGGCAAGAAAGGCCAAGTCATCAGGTGATTTATAGGGGTCAGACCCGAAATCCAGATGCAGCAGTGATAACAGAATAATTTCATTATTTTTGTTGTAATCTTCTTACCGTGTTTGGGTTTTGTAGAGCAGCTGGCTGTGTTTTGGGGCTAGCAGAAGTTCCAGAAGCACCACCAGGATTCCCTGGTAGCACAAGCTGTTGGAAACATCACCAGATTCTTTTTTTCTTTTTTTTTTTAAAGCATGCAAACATTTTTTTAAACGCACACAAACTGCTTTCCAATTGGAATATTTTCCTCGCTGCAGCCCAGTGTTTGGAGGCTTTGTTGGGGAGATGCTGTGCCCTACGTGATCATTTTCCCTAATTTCTCCACTGTAGTAATTATGGTTTTGTTAGACAGTAAATGATTCAGTGTTCTCATTCCATGGGGGAAGGGGAGCAGGGATGTTGAAAGAGGAGCATTGTCTGAGCCAGCAGGATTAGCGGGTGTTACCACCTTGCACTGATTGAGCACCACTGGTTAGAACAGATCATCAACGCTAATTGCTGAAAAGCAGCCTGGCTCGATGGGGAGTGAGGCTCCCGGGGCTCTGGGCGTTTGAATCCAGGTGTGCCACCCGGGCTGCTCAGGTGGCCTTCCCTGGCCTTCCCTGGCCTTCCCTGGGCTTGGCACTGCAGGCTCATCCTTCCTCTTGCACTCCCCCATCAGAGCATTCCAGATGCATTGGTGGGATGAGGATCAATTCTGTATCTCCTCTCAAGAAATCAGGAGAAGCAGATGACAGCTGTAGGGGTGGGGGGTGTTTACTCCTGCTCTCTTCCAGGGCTCTGGGTACCTGTGGGAGCTGAAGGCGTCGCTGCACCGGAGCTGTCACCGCAGCAGAGGTGGCAGGAAGGAAGAGGAGCCTCTTCCTCCACCACAGCAGCAGCTCAGCTCACTCTCATCTCTCCTCTAAAACCCCTAAAACTGCTTCCCTTTGAGCAGAACCCCATTTCCTGGGTAGGGCCTCAGCCTGGGGAGGCTCAGCCTCAGCTCAGATATGGATAAATACAGAGTGAACTGAACAGAAATGGTGGCTGGGAGGGGGCCAGGAGTCTCAACACTGTTTGTGTTTTAATTTCTTCCTTAGGAATTGAACAAACACCATTTTACAGCTGAATTATCAGCTCTGCTTTGCTGATGGTTCTTTGTAGTGCCCTGTCTTCCATGTGCCTGGAGAGGGGTTGTGGTTCTCTGGCTGGGTTTTGAGCTCTCTGGGAGAATTTAGCACCCAAAGTGTCACTGAGTGTTTTGTTTGTGGAAGGGGGGTTAATGATTGACCAGGTTTATGTCAGAGGAGTGAGTGGTTCCAGAGTCTGCAGCCCTATTGTCCTGGTGCTCTTCCTGTGGCTGTAATTTATGATATTCCATGAGGAAGTCCACGTTTGTGTCCACATCTCACCATTTTCATTTCCTGTGGATCAGCAGAAAAGAAAGAGGGTGAAAGAAAACTTTTTCTTTAGTGATTCTTTTGTTTCTGTGTCAGTGGATTGGTACCAAATTTGGACTCTGCAAGACCAGAAAAAAAGATTTATTCAACAAATTCATTCCACCTGTGCCATGTGTCAAAGGGACACTTGTTCCCAAGGCTGGACATGCTAATTTATTTGGTTGTGACACTTGTGGTTGCAGTAGTCAAATCATCATGTCCATGAGGTGACTCCACACCCATGCCTGCACGTGGGGTTTTTCCCAAGGGGACAATCCCTGTGTCTTGCTGGAGCTTTATTTCAGGTAATCGTGGTTTGGTTCATGCCTGTGTGGGTGGTGCTCTGGAAAGAACTCGGATTTATCCCTTTCCCCAAACCTTTCAGTCCCTTTCAGCTGCTCAGTTCCCCTTCAGTAGGGCTGGCCTCAAAATTGAGGCTTTACATTTTCTAATCCTGTGCAGGTGTTTGAGACTGTCAGCCTGTTTGTCAACAGAATGGTTGATCTATTTTTTTTATGTTATAACAACATAAAAATTCAGATGGAATTGGAAATTCAGCACTAGGAAGATGGAGCACTGCCAGGGAGTCCCAGGAATCTATCCCCTTTATTATATTTATTGCTTGAATTTTTCTCCTTGGAACTTCCCTCCTTTTGCCAAATAGCATAAAGCTTTCATTTTTTTTATTGGCTTATGCTCAGAGAATCCTTTTTACAACAATAATATCAATGATGTGCATCACAGGGCAGTTGAGGTCGCAAGTAGTGCTGTGGCCTGAGTTACCTTCTTGTTTCTCAGCTGTATCTCACCTTGGCTTCAGCTTTCCAAAGGCCTGGGAACCAGCCCTGCTTGCATTCCACTGTGGATGGGTTTGTTTTCTTGGTGGGATATTGGTGTGGAACAAGTAATTAGAGAGAATTCTCTGCTTCTCAGCATGTGAAACAGAAGTTAAAGTTCTGGTATTTGTTCATAATGTACTTACATTATTTGTATGTGTTGTATTCCTCAGTAATTCCAACAATTTTCTGTGGCAGATGTTTCATTACATGTAGTGTGTAACCACCAATGGCAAGAGCACAATTAAATCTTGTGGAGAAATTAATCACAGAATAACAAGCTCTGAACAAACCTGTGGGTTGGCTTTCAAGGACAAACCCCTCCCCTTTCTGTGTAGCCATGTTTGTTTTCCTGCAGTGTCCATCCCCTGGCTCCCTGTGCCTCCCAAATGGACTCTGTGTTTGGCAGCCCAAAGGGCCACCTTGTCCTGGGGGCTGCCAGGTCCTGTGGCACTGGCCGGGCATGGCAGGGATGGCCACGCTCTGCTCTGGGGCAGCCTCACCTCCAGTCCCACAATATCAAAACCATCTAAAGCTGTTGGAGGGGGTCTGAAGCAGGGACAAGGGAATGGGGAAGGGTCTGCAGGAGGGGCTGAGGGCACTGGGTCTGTTCAGCTGGAGAAGAGACCGAGGGGAGACCCCGGGGGCTGCAGCTTCATCCCGAGGGGCAGCTCCGATCTCTGCTCCCTGTGACCAGTGGCAGGACACGAGGGAGCAGCTGGAGCTGGGCCAGGGCAGGGTTAGGTTGGATGTTGGGGAAAGGTTCTCCCCCCAGAGGGTGCCTGGCACTGCCCAGGGAATGGGCACTGAGGCTGCCAGAGCTCCAGGAGTGTTTGGGCAGCACTGCCAGGGATGCCCAGGGTGGGATTGTTGGGGGGGTCTGTGCAGGGCCAGGGTTGGACTGGATGATCCTGGTGGGTCCCTCCCAGCTCAGGACACTCCATGGTTCTCTGACAACTTCCTCTGAGAGTGGAGGCAGCCCCGGGCAGAGCTGGGCAGTCCCTCAGCACGTCATCCTTGGGCACAAGGGAGCCCAGTTTGTCCCTCTCCCTGCACGTACCTGTCCGGTGAGCAGGGTGAGCATCACCTGAGCCCTGCATTGCAATCAGGCACTAAAATTACTGCTTTGCTTGGCATTTCGGTGCTTCGTGGACATTCTCCTTTTCAGCTGCTGGATTTGTTTGGACTTGTTGGGCCCTGACTCAAACGGAGTGTTAGAGGAGTGTGATAAAACTCTGTGTGCAGATGCACACCCTGCCCTGAGCAGCGCCCATCAGAGAATCATGGAATGGTTTGGGTTGGAAGGGACCTTAAACCTCATCCCATTCCACCCCCTGCCGTGGACAGAGACACTTTCTGCTGTCCCAGGTTCCTCCAAGCCCCGTCCAGTCTGGCTTTGGGCACTTCCAGGGATCCAGGAGCAGCCCCAGCTTCTCTGGGCACCCTGTGCCAGGGCCTGCCCACGCTCACAGGGAGGAATTTCTTCCCAATATCTTATCTAAACCTCTGTCAATTTGAAGCCATTCAGTTTGAGTCCCACTCCAGCTCTGAAACTCCTGCTCTCAAGTGCCGCTGGTGTTTGAGTGCCCAGCACAAAGGAGTGCAGTCCATTCCCTTTCCTGGCATTTCACAGATCACCTTTGGAACCCAACTGGGCACTTAGCTGGAATGTTTTAGCAGAAATGCTGGTGTTGGGAGGCTTAGAGCCTGAAGCCTGTAATCCCCTTTGGTGGTGCCAGCAGGAGGGGCCTGGCAGGAGGATCCTGTTGGGAGCAAACCCTGAGGCCGGAGCTGCTCCCAGGCTGAGGCTGTTCCCTCTCAGTTCAGGCTCACAGCAAAGAAAACATCCTGTTGGTGATCACTCACTTCTTGTCATCGTGTAACTGTGGCTTGATTTTAGCTTGATACCAAATAATTCTGTTTTCTTAGTGCTGTGTGTGTGATGGCTCCCAATCTCTGGGAGGTTCTAAGTGCTGGGCAGGCTACAAGGAGGCTTGAAACGCTGCAGGGCTGTTTGTTTTAATCCCTCCAAGGTTTCAGTCTTTCTTGTGGTTCTGATGTAATGTGAGAAATTAAAACAAAAGACAGCAGCCAGATGGTGCATCTCCAGGATCAGACAGATTAGTTTTTTAAAAGAGGGAAAAGTTTACAAATGCTTATTCTGATCTCTAGAGTAATCACTCTAATAATAATCACTCCAGCGGGGATTCTTCCCCTCTGCTCTGCTTTTGTGACAGCCCACCTGGAGTCCTCTGTCCAGTTCTGGGGCCCCCAACATAAGAAGGATGTGGAACTCTTGGAGCAAGTCCAGAGGAGGCCACGAAGTTGAAAAAGGGACTGAACCACCTCCCTTATGGAGCCAGGCTGGGAGAGCTGGGAATGTTCAGCATGGAGGAGAAATGGTTCTGTGGAGACTTCACAGCCCCTTCCAGTGTCTGAAAGGACTACAGGGAAGCTGGAGAAGGACAATTCATCAGGAATTGCAGTGACAGGACAGGGGGAACAGGTTCAAACTGAAAGAGGGGAAGTTTAAGTTACATATGTGGAAAAAATTCCTCCCCATGAGGGTGGTGAGACCCTGGCACCTGGATCATGGGCTGTGCTTGCTGGACAAGAGTCTGGAAGCTTTTGGAGACCCCCTGAGCAGCTGCTGGACTCCCTTTGTTTGCTGTTTGAGTAGTTGAAGATGAGGCTCTGAATTTGCACTTTGCCTTCACTCTGTTGGTTGGGAATTATCCCACTTTCCACCAAAGTTGTTTTGTGGTTACAAAATATTTTCATGCACTCCCAGTTTCCCTTTTTAGGTTTTCACTGCTTTGATATTCCATTTAGATAGCTGCTGTGATCCAAGTTATTGCATTTGAATAGTGGATAGTGTAGGTCTCTGATCCCAAGGGAAACTGCAGAAGTTCTGTAATATGGAGCTTTGAAATCCTAATGTACTTGGATTCATTGAGTTTCAGGTTTTCTTCAGCTGTGTTCAGGTGAAACCTTCATGGCACTGAAAAAAAAGCAAGCAGACCTCTAAATGAAAAATTCTAATGTGATTAAATGAGTTTTCTTTGCTTGTTTTTAGGGGACATCACACAGAAGGGGTATGAGAAGAAGAGAGCAAAGCTCCTGGCTCCGTATGTTCCTCAAACCCAAGGTAGGTCCTTGTTTGGGCTGGAATCAGGATTTTGTAGAGCTGTGACCTCCAAGGGCTCTATGGAATGGAGCACTGAGGTCCTGTTTGCCAACTCTGGATTATTCTGTTTCTTTGTGTGTTCCCTGAGCTGATCCATGACAATGTGGGGGGTGTGGATTGAGTCTGTAGTTCTTGTCTTCTGTTGAACTCCAGAGCTGGTTGGTGGACTCTGCAGTGCTGTGGGAGGGTGGGCAGGCCCTGCACAGGGTGCCCAGAGAAGCTGGGGCTGCTCCTGGATCCCTGGCAGTGCCCAAGGCTGGGCTGGACGGGGCTTGGAGCAGCCTGGGACAGGGGAAGGTGTCCCTGCCCACGGCAGGGGTGGGATGGGATGAGGTTTAGGGTCCCTCCCAACCCAAAGCATCCTGTGATCTCCCACATCCTTCCATCACGTCCCACTCCCTTGCCTGGTGAGAACTCAGGGGCTCTGGATCAACCCTGACAGTCCTCAAGAACCATTCTGGAAACATCCTCAAAAATGTCTGAGCTGCAGTGTTGGTCTGTGCTGGGTCTTTCAGCCATCCTAATGCCTTGTTGGAGAAACATTAGGATGTTCATAATTTGTTGCTTTATTTTACCAGAGTAGCTGAAATCACGTCCTTTGGGTACAATTGTTTCCTTTGGTTCAGAGATCCAGAGCAGCTCAGCTGGTCCTGTGGGGGATAATTATATAGAATTGTAAACTGGAGGATGTGACTGAGTGTGTGTGTGATCATTATTGTGAGGCTTACCCAGAATAATTGTTACTGATATGCTGAGAAGTTCAGCCATTAAAAACTGATGTGTCTGGTTCTGACTTGGGGCAGTGACTGGATATGACGAGGAGTCCTGAATGGACCTACTGGAATTTACTGAGCCTGGTTTACTGCCAAAAAAAAATTGATAAAGAGTAAAAGCTCAAAGTGCATTTATTGCCCGTCAACACCACGGGACTGGGGGGAAATGACAGCAGCTCCCTTCAGGCACTTGATGGGGAAACATAAAGTTGTCATGTGGCAACTTCCAGACCCCAAACCACTGCCCAGTTCCTGCTCTCCAGCTGGTTCTCAGATTGCACTTGGTTGGTTGTTCATCTCCAGCTGGGGCTCATTCCCTTGTTTGAGGTTAGGTTTTATATCCAAAAAGTCAGTGTGTTCTGTCTGAGCTGCTGGAGGGAGCAAGGCAAGCAAAAATTGTAATTTAGCCTTCAAAATGGAGGTTTTGTTACAAACAGATCTCCACGTGCTGAGGACTCCCTGGAGCAGGATGTGATGGGAATCTCAGCCAGAGACTTGGTGCTGCCTATTTATCAAATCTATTTCTGTTACTTAAAGAAACCAAAAAAGAACATACCCATGACTAATCCCTCTTGGTAAGTAGGTATTTGTTGAGCAGGTTTTACAGTCCTCAGGCTAGCATTTGTGCCAGTGGAGATCTCGAGCCTGAGGAGGAAATGGGGAATCTTTGGGTGGTTCAGGAGCTCTTGGCAGCCCTGCTTTTGTCCTGAGTGAGTCTTCTGGAGGCTGAAGATGATACAGTCTTGGCCCCAACCCTGGCACTGTGCACATGTTTGATTTGTCTCAGAAAATGTTTAATTAGGAGGGAAAAAAAAGTGTTTGGCGAGGCTGGGCTCGTTAATTGTGGGGCTTTGAGAGCTGCCAGTGGAGCTGAAGTCCAGGCAGAGGCCAGGGATGGTGGAGGTCACCAATTAGCCCAAAGGTTTGATTGCCCTTCCGGCCCAGCTCTCCAGCTTTTTATACATCTCACACCCAGCTGCCCCAGTGTCTGGGAATCTCCTGTTGTAAGAACCCTGTGGAAGTCATGCGTGAGGGATTGGCAATCAGGTCACCTTGGTAATGAGAAGAAAATTAATTTAGTCCACAACAACAACAGCAACAAAATACTTAGTGCTGGCATTTAGTGCCATTTCTCTGAGCACTGGCTGATGGAGTGTCTCCATTTCATGGATGTGAAGTGAGAGGGAGGGAGGGAAGGTGATGTGTCAGGGCATGTCAGCAGGATCATTTAGGAGGTTCTTACTGCTCAATCTGTGCTCCTTTCACATGGCCTCTGGGAGCTTGCCTTGTTATTCTGGAGTTAAGGCAGCACTGTTAATTACCTAAAGATGCATTTTTTCCTGGTGCAATATCCATTAAGGTCCATCCAGCTGGTAACTCCTGAAAATCAGCAATCTGCAGATCCCCAAATCTGAAGTCCCTAATTCCAGTGAGTTCTCCTTGATGGGAGGCAGCAGCACATGAAGCCCATGGAGCTGTGCCTGGAGCTGGGCCAGGTGTCCCTGGCTTCTGGGACTGAGTTAAGGCTGCCCTGGAAACCCTGGAGACTCAAGCTGGTTATTTCCATGTTTTTATGGGTATGTAGCTTGAAAAAAAACCATCTTCAAGGAATAGCCAGTGCAGTCCCAGCACCGTTGTTCCATTCCATGTGCAGACAGCAGTGACACATTTGCAGCTGCTTCCTTGTGCATGAGGCACTTGCTCTCCTTGTTATTCATGCAAACATTTATCCTTGTTGATCTTCTAATGGTTCAGTCTCTGAATCTCTGAATCGTTGGCCCTTCACCAAAATGCAGCAATCACAAAGCAGTCAATTCTCATTAGAAACTAAAGACAGTCAACAGATCCATGGCATCCTTCAAAGCCAATCTAAAATAATTCATTTTCCATCTCTCTGTCATATTTGTCATGTTTCTGCCAGCAGAAGGTGCAGCTGTAGCAGGATTATTCTGAAGGGAGCACTAAATAAATCACCTGTCACCTGCCAGGCTTGGCTCACTTGTGCTGCTTTGTTGTGTAACCATCAGTGATTTACACTCTTTCCTCCTCTGTGTCTGAACGCTTTGTGAGGCCACTGGAACGTGTTATTATGTCAGAGCAAAATACTGAAACAAAGAGCTTGTTCTCTGTGTGTCATGTCACTTAGAGCCACCTCTGATCCCTTCCTAACTGGAATGTCATGTTTGCCCTGTGATGCCCTGCAGAGACACGAGAGGCTTTTACAAGACTTACGAAAGAGAACTGAATATGAATTTAATAATTCATTTAAAATAGTGTTAAATCTGCTGCTGACATCTAGTGGGTGCCTGAATTGGTAAATCACTCGAGTGATGAGAAAACACGGAGCTTTTCTGTTTGGTCTGTGAAGTTGTGTTGTCTTTGGATCAAAATAAAACTGTGCTGGCTTTGGTGAAGGCAAATAAATGCTACAAAGATGTTAAACTGGTTATCAATGGAATGTGTTCCAGAGTGACAGGAAGGGACACAAACTGATGCTTTTGGATGGGGGTGAACTGAGATTTTGAATTTATGATCTTGCTCTGGAGCTCAGATCCTGAACCCCAGAGATCTCTTTTCCATTCAGCTTTTTGTGCCACTTGCACATTTGCACAGGGGATGAGGGTGTTTGATAAATGAATACAGGACTCTGATATATGTTACCATATCCAAAAAATACCAGTGGAAAGGGCATTATTGTTTGTCCCAGTGGAATAATGGTTTGTCCCCCTAACTGGTTTGAGGATTCCTGGCCAGCAGGAGATCTCTTGCTGTTATTGCAAGTCCCTGAGCTCAAGGCACTCACCTGAAGTTGTTTACCTAAAACCACACACCTCAAAAGATGGTGTAACTGGAATTGAAGCCCAGGATTTGTGGTTTCCTCTCCATTTCTCTGATCCTTTGGTAGTTTGTGAGAATTCCAAAGCAGCACAGGCTTAGATGACACAGTTGCTCTTGTTTTTGTGTGACTCCAGGTGACAACCTGTAGGAAATTACAGCTGGGTGACCTCTGGGTTTTAGTTTTCAAAACTTCCCTCTGTCACACAGATTCATTTTGGAATTGAACCTCCAGTAGCAACAATTCCGAGTTGCTCTTGCTGAACTATGTAAAATGATGATGTTTTATCAGATTATCTATTTTGCTCCCTGTTCTAATGAGAAAAACAAACTTCTTGGATGATAAAGCCACACACTTGGCGTGCTGAAAGCCAGAACCAGACAGCTGGAGGTCTCCTTGGGTTTGTGATTAATGGGAGTAGCAAAGGCTCTTGGTGCTGGTTTATTATTGGTTTTCCAGTCAATAACAAGAGCTGGTCACTGTGACACTGAGTGACAAACCAGATCCACAGCTCTGTCATGGGAAAAGGGAGAAGTGTGGTCCAAAAAAGCTCATTTTGTTTCCTGCTCCATGTTTTCCAGGGGTTGATCCAGCATTACAGAAGGAACCCAGACCTCAGATGCCCGTTCCATCTGCAACTCCAGCCTCAGCATCATCCTCCTCATCCAAATTCCACCGAGCTCGCTCAGGGGGAGCCAGAGATGAACGTTATCGATCTGGTAAGGGCAGGGACAGGAGTCCCCTGGATTCCTGTCCATGGGCAGGAATGTGCTGTGTCCTCTCAAGGAATCAAAATTGTTATCTGTCTGCTGATGGGAAGTTCTGCTCTGTAATGAAACATCAGACTGTGGGGGGCAGCTGCTGAATCAAAATCACTTATAAGTAGAAAAAGCAAATAACACCACCCCAATTTTCTGGATTGATGCATACTGTTTGGTGCAAATACACAAGGATATAACAAGTTTAATCCAGAAGTTTCCAGAGGAACAAACCTGACCCTGCATTCACCTTACTAACTTCAGGAACCTCAATTAGTTTCCTTGTTTTAAAAAAAGAAAAGAGAAGGTGATGCAGCTCCTGGGATGGCAGGAAAGAGTCATTGGGAAGGTGCTGGAAAGGGGGATGTGGTGGCAGGTGGGGGTTTTGGAGCTGTGTGTGCTCCTTGGCACTGCCCGTGGCTGAGGGCAGCGTGTGCCCTTCCCTCCCTCTCGCAGACATCCACACCGAGGCGGTCCAGGCGGCGCTGGCCAAGCACAAGGAGCAGAAGATGGCCCTGCCCATGCCCACCAAGCGCCGCTCCACCTTCGTCCAGTCCCCGGCAGACGCCTGCACTCCCCCAGGTGAGGCTGTGCCACCGTGCCCGGGGTCACGCCATGCCCGGGGTCACGCCATGCCCGGGGTCACGCCATGCCCAGGGTCACGCCGTGCCCGGGGTCACGCCGTGCCCGGGGTCACGCCGTGCCCGGGGTCACGCCGTGCCCGGGGTCACGCCATGCCCGGGGTCACGCCATGNGCCGTGCCCGGGGTCACGCCGTGCCCGGGGTCACGCCATGCCCGGGGTCACGCCATGCCCGGGGTCACGCCATGCCCAGGGTCACGCCGTGCCCGGGGTCACGCCTTGCCCGGGGTCACGCCGTGCCCGGGGTCACGCCGTGCCCGGGGTCACGCCGTGCCCGGGGTCACGCCGTGCCCGGGGTCACACCGTGCCCGGGGTCACGCCGTGCCCGGGGTCACGCCACGCCCGGGGTCACGCCGTGCCCGGAGTCACGCCGTGCCAGCCAAGGGGCTGCGGTGCCCCCGCTGTTCCAGCTCTTCACACGCCTGCAGGGAGTCTGGGAGGCCTCTCTCGGAGCTGGGAAGTGGCCTCTTTTCCAGGAGTTCTTAAAGAACCACGTGGTGGGATTCTTGGGATGTCCTGTGCGAGGAGTTGGGCTTGGATGGTCCTTGTGGGTCCAGCTCAGGGTATTCCATGGTTCTGTGGAAATGGGACAGAGCGAACAGCCCTGGACTGAGACCACTTCTGCTCCCCTCACACCTGTTTGTAATGGACAATTCACGTCTTGATTTGATTCATGTTGAATGCTCAGCACACAAGAGGAGGGCTTGCAGCAGTGTTTGTGTCTGGGCAAGGACCTCGGAGAGGTCTGGTGGGATTCCACAACTTGCAGGACTTTTCCCACCCCTGCCATGTAGTGGCTGCAGCAGAATCCCTGGATGACATGGTGTCTGTCACGATGCATGTGCAGCAGATCTCAATAACCCTCTGTTTTCCAGCAGCTCGATGCACTGACTGACAAATGAGTCCGTGTGAATTTTGGCAGTGACTTCTGTGTTGTGTCTCATTGTGCAGAAACATCGCAGCCATTTGGATTGACAGAGTCATCCGAATGTTATGAATCCACATCCCCTGGTGAATTCATAGCTCTGAAACTGCTCTGCTAGGCCATGTCACTCCTCCTCCTCCTTACTTCCTGTTTTATCACACTTCCTTTTTCCCTTCCTTTCTCCGGGGGGCTGATGCATGTTCCTGGTGTCTGCTTGGGTCTCAGCTCTGTGCTCACTTGTCCAGGACTGCAGCACATCCTGTGCTGTGGGAGTCACACGAATCGAGGGCAGCACTTACAGCTGGATCAGTCCTCTGCCTCAGCTCGTAACTCCGTCCTGCTCTGGCAAGTGGGGAGAACATGATTCAGTAGTTTGATTTACTGCTCGAGTGTAGGCAGAAAATCACTTCGAGGAACACCTAAATCCTGAGTGCTTTCTTCATGATAATTAAATAATTAGCTCACAATTTTGGGGCAGCTGAGGTATCTGTGCTCTGGGACACACAGGAAGCAGTTCCTTGCTGTAGATTTCTGTTTTGTTTTGGGGTTGGGCTTTTTGTTTGTTTTCTGCAATTGAAAGGGCCCCATTTAGAGCCTCAGACAAAAGTGTTTTCTGCTGTGGCCTTGGCACAGTTGTTTCCTGCATTTTCTTTGTTCCTGGGACTTTGCAGTTTGACAACAGCCCTGACCCCCCACTTTCCACTTCGGAATGACCGGAGTTAGGCAGAACAGCATCTGATATTATGGAATGTGAATGGAAAAGTAATGAGAGTTAAGTTCTAGGCTTGGAGACCCCAGGGGAAGGATGTTTTCTGAGGAGGTGAATCAAACAGGGGTGAGTGTGTTCCCACTGACAATTCTGCTGCTTTAACCTCTGGTTTGGCTGATGTAACAGCCCGTGGAAAACACATCTTCCTGTGAAAGCCTGTGCTGTTGATATGTGATTGGAAAGAGCATGTTCAGTGCCATGTGCTTTTCCCTAAGCAGCTAGATTTTCTTTCTGCTTCCACACAGACACGTCTTCCGCCTCCGAGGATGAGGGCTCGCTCAGGCGCCAAGCTGCTCTCTCTGCTGCATTGCACCAGAGCTTACAGAATGCTGAGTCTTGGATCAACCGATCTGTTCAGGGGTCATCCACATCCTCATCAGCATCCTCTACACTTTCCCATGGAGAAGGCAAAGGGACCAGTGGGTCACTAGCTGATGTATTTGCCAATACTCGAATAGGTAGGAGCTGGGTACGAACAGAACGATCGCTTCGAGTTCAGACTGTGTTGATAAAGCTGGAGTTGTCCGTGGCAGAAGGGAATTGAGAGCAAGAGTTTAGCTGGTATTGGTGGAACTTGCTAGGATTGGTTGGAGTTGGCACCATCACACTGTTGTTTTCCTGGAGAATTTCAGAAGATTGAGGTGGTTGTAAAAGGGAGAGTGGGGAGCAGGAGCTTCTGGAAGCAGGGAGGACTCCAGGGACAGTGTGGACAGAGCAGGAGGCACAACTCTCTGTGTCCTGTGTGGCTTTATGTCTCCAGCTCTTGGGAGCTCCTGTGGGCACAAAGCTGCCTGGTGCAAGTGGCATTCTCATCTGTGTCCTGACGAATCCCTTAGGGGTGTCTGTGCCTGTGGAGTGGGGAAATGCCGTGTTTGACATCCTCATTTTGCTCTGAGCCCTGATGGTTTATTGTTTGTGTTAGATCAGGAAAGAAAAAGAACCAAACCTAGCTGTGTGTGTGAACAAATGAGCCTGTCATTAAAAAAAGGGGTTAGAGAAGTAAAGCTTTAGCCCAGCTCTTCCATGACTGTCTGAGGAGTAACCAGAGCATCCAGGTCCTGAGGAGACGGAGCAAAATCTACAGATCTGGATACCCCGGGCTCAGTTTTCTGAGGCTCTGAGGTGCTCCTTGCTGCTGATGCTTCTGTATGAAATGGCCAAGTTTGTTTTTGCTCTGTGTATGTTTGTCCTTTTTAGCTGCTGGTGAGGAAATTCCTGCACCGTAGGACATTGTCTGTATTTCATGTGCTCTCTGCTTCTGCTTAACTGGGTTGGGGCAAGCAGTGCATAGAAGTGCTGGTGATTTTATCTTTCACTTATTTATTTTTTTATTGCTATTATTTTTGTTTGTTTATTCGCTGGGATGCAAATTGTTTCCTGAAATGGAAAACTGAGGAGATTGCCCATAAAATGTAGTCAATGTAATTAATGTCTTTGAAGCAGAGAGGCTGTTTTTAATTGGAGCATGCAGAAGGCCATATTACCTTTTGTAATGAATTAAGCTAACACAGCTTTTTACCTCCAGAATATCTACTGTCTAATCTAATTAGTGTCTTACACAAAATGGAAGCTTTGAATCTTTGTCAGAATTATATTTGCCACATTCAGCCCGTGGTAACACCTGGTTTAAAGGAATAGAACTCTCACACAATTCTGTACATCTCTCTCTTGAGAGCAATAGAAAGTCCTGCAGATGTTTGGATTGTACAAATCCATGTCCCTTCCAGTGATTGTAGAAGTTTGCTGCATGAGAAATATTCCTTGCCACTGTGTCTCCAAAGGAATGCAGAAATGGGTTATTTTTCCTCCTTAGAAAAGAGGAAATCAACACAGAATCAACCACAAAACCCCATCAGTGGGAATTATTTAGGATTTGACTTCAGACTATCTGTAAAACCCAACCTACAGTTTCAGATTGTTGGGTTTTTCCTTTGTAAGCAACAGTTGCTGGTGCTGTTAAGCCAGAATGGAATATTCTTGTCCTATCAGACGACTGAACCTGCTGGGTTGTGTAAAGAAACCCCACATAAGCAAAAATCCCTTGTTTAAGAGACAGTTCCCTGAGAATTCCTGCAGGATGCAGTTGCAGCTTTGGCTGAAGGGCAGGACAGTGTCTTGCAACTTGAAGCAGAAGTAAGACCCAGCTCAGACTGTTCATTGGCTTTGTTCTGTAACTGCTGGACAAGCTCTGTAACCACCCAGCTGGAAGGGCTTGAAACCCAGTAGGATTTTTGCTGATCTGCTTTGGTCAAATTCCCACGTGTTTTGTTTTCAAAAGCCCTCACTCACAAAAAAGCTAAATAGCAGAATTCTAGCAAGAGAGATCAGTGCATAGGTGAAGGAGAGATTTGTTCTGGACTTTGGGTGTTTCAGAGCTCGTGTGAATCTCAAACTTTAAAAAATTTGTTTATCTATTTATTTTACAGTACTTAATGTCAAGAAATTGAGCTTCAAGGTTAGAAACCAAGAACAGGAATTCTGTTTTGCTGAAGCACTTTCCTGACACGAACAAAACCTCGTGCCTTTGTTTTTTTTGGTTTCCAGACCAGATAATGTGCCTCTCCTAGAGCTGCTGAACCTTTAGCAATCAATATGTTTAGCATTAATGAGGGTTCCATCCATCCAGCCCGTTCAGCCCTTAGGATTATTGGTAACAGCTGACTGACACTTTGCTTGGGGGAGATAATAAAAGGTGTATTTAGCAGCTTTCTTCTTTTTGTAGAAAGTTTCTCAGTCCCCCCAGATGTCACAGCAACTACCTCCAGTCCCTCGGCGCGGCCGGCAGGCATCGACCTCCCTCCCTCGGGCATCGTGAAGGGCATGCACAAGGGATCCAACCGCTCCAGTCTCATGGACACTGCAGATGGTACGAGACCTTCTGGGTACCCAGGAGCTGCAGCAGTGCTCAGAGAGGGCTTAAATGGCCTGCTTTGTCCTTCCAACTCCAGTTTGTCTCGTTGAAGCGCGTCACAAAACTGGAGTGGTGTCGGCACTGGCGTTAAGGCGTTGCTGTGCCGTGGTTGTGCTGTTGGCACTCAGGAGGAATTTCTTCGTGGACAGGGTGGGCAGGCCTTGGAACTGCCCAGGGAGGTGGTGGAGTCCCAGTCCCTGCAGGTGTCCAGGGAACGACTGGATGTGGCACTCAGCAGGCTGCTCTTTCTCCCCAGGTGTTCCTGTGAGCAGCAGAGTCTCCACAAAAATTCAGCAGTTGCTGAACACCTTGAAAAGACCTAAAAGACCACCCCTGAAAGAATTCTTTGTGGATGATTTTGAAGAAATTGTGGAAGGTAATAGCACAAATAATGGTTTTATGCACGTTTGTTACAATTAGACACTCGGGGAGCTGCGTGCTCTGTGCTGTTGTTGTCAAGGTTGACTCAGATTCACTCTTTGCAGCAGCCTCCCTGAACAGTCTGACACAAAACCAGTGTTGGAAGTAATTCACTGTTCTGCTGAGCTTTGGGGGACCTCCTCCTCAACCCTAAACTTCTTAAAAATACATATTTAAATAGATTTTTAAACCCCTTTCATTTTCTTAGGCTACTTTCATTAATTTTCCAAAGGGGATTGTCCTCACTGGTAATTTTGTTCCAGCTAAGGTTTTCTTTTCTCCAGTTCTGTGTTCCTTTCCCTACTGATGTGTTGAACACCCTTGAACAACATCCTGTGAGAGGACTCCATTCATGATGTCTTGTTTTGTGTGAGACTTCCTAGGAAATGGGATGGAATGGGTTCTTAAACGCTTTTCCTCTTTCCCTTTAGGTTTGTTTTCAGTTTTATTTCAAGCTGAATTGTCAGGTGACAAATGGGCAGAGATGGGGAATATTATTTTATTTGGATTATTCTAGAAATATCCCAACAGATACTGGAACTATGATGGAATTTTCTCAGTTCCCCAGCCCGACCCGAACCAGCCCAAGCCCGAGGGCCGCCAGATGACCCCGGTGAAGGGAGAGCCCCTGGGAGTGGTCTGTAACTGGCCTCCTGCCTTGGAAGCAGCTCTGCAGCGCTGGGGAACCACTCAGGCTAAATGTCCCTGTCTGACAGCACTGGATGTGACAGGAAAACCAGTTTATACCCTCACCTATGGTGAGTTGAGCCTCCACCCCGCCCTCCCCTGCTCAGCTGCTCCCAAAGAGCAGCAGTGGAGAGAGCCCAGGGCTGGGGGGTGTAGAGGGGTGGTGAAAACCTTCCTGGTGTTTGGGAGTGCTGTAGACAGAGCAGTGTGACTGGAGATGGTAAAAGCAGCCAGGATGTGAGCTGGTCTCTTGTGCTGCTTGGTCCAGAGCTGTGCCAGTCTCTGTTCTCTGTGTTCCAGGCAAACTGTGGAGCAGAAGCCTCAAGCTGGCCTACACCCTGCTTAATAAACTGGGGACCAAAAACGAACCTGTGTTAAAACCTGGAGACAGGGTAATGACTTTGGGATTCTCTGCTTCTCACTCTGCAGTAAAATGAGGGGTTTGGGGGCTGGCACAGACCCCACAGTGAGACTCTAACCCCGGGCACGGCTGCTTGGGACAGAAGGGGGTGTGAGTTTTCAGGGGTTCTGGCTCCTCTGTGAGCAGCTTCTTGGCTCTGGGCTTTGAAATACATCTGAGGAAGAGCAGGCAGCTCTGAGAGGAAGGCAGGGTTTGGTCTCTGTGCCTTGGCCCTGTGTGAGCCTCCACGTGCCCAGGCACTGCAGGAGGAGCTCAGGCACATTCCATCCATTCTGTGGGAGGAAGGATGTGAAATAACACCAAGTTTTTCTGAGTTTTAGTCACTCTAGATCTGGAATTTGAAATTTTAACTTGTAACAGCACACATGTGTGGGTTGCAGGTAGCCCTTGTGTATCCCAACAACGACCCCGTGATGTTCATGGTGGCATTTTACGGCTGTCTGCTGGCAGAAGTGATCCCAGTGCCTATAGAGGTACCTCTTACCAGAAAGGTAACGTTGATGGAACTTGGAGGAGTGATGTGGGATGGAAACCAAGTCAGGCCATCAGCCTCTGACAGCGTTTCACAGCCTCCAGCTGCTGCCTGAGGACCTTTGGGAACCTGGAATGGCATTTAAAAATGGAAAAACATATTGACCAGAGCTGTGCTGAGCAGCTGGAGATGGTCAATTCTCCTGAATGACGCAGTCTTCACTTCCTTATTGCAAATAATTTATACAGAACAGGTTTTAGTGTGGATCTGCCCCCAGGTTGATGGGAGGGGGCTCAATCCAGCCTTGCTGAGCTCTGCCAGGCTCTGACTTTGCTGGAGATGGAGGTGCTCAGTGTTCCTGAAGGCTTTCTGTAAACTGTTCGCTCAACAAAGTGGTTTTTTTACCCTTACCAGAATTTTTGCACTGTTGCCATATTAGTGCCATGTGGAGAACTCTGTGAAATGAGATTTCATAAGAGGAAACAAAAGCAAGAGGCTCATGGCAAACATGGTGGCAGGAGAGGTGGCAGTGAGCTGGGAACTGGTCTGGGAGCACTCAGGGACTCACAGAGCTTTGATTTCATTCTCTGCACTGTGACAGACTGCTATAGCAACCAAATGCAAAATTAAAACTTCTCCAGAATTTGCCCAATCAGTTTCTGAGTGAGCCTCCTCATTTTATCGTTGTGCAACAGAAATTGGCTCCAGGGGATAGAGAGGTCTCGTTATTCCAGTGTAATTACATGTTTTGCTTTTTTTGCCTCCCGATTCCTCTTTGCAGCATCTGGGTTTCCATTAATGCCAGTAGATGGAGTGTGCTCCATGCCTGGGTGCTGGGCAGGAGCACTTGTTTTCCCTGGATTTCACATCCAGTGCGTTTTAATCTTGCCAACATCACGTTTCATGGGATCACAGGGTGGTTTGAGGTGGAGGGGACCTTAGAGACCATCCAGTTCCATCCTTTGCCATGGGCAGGGACACCTTCCAGTAGCCCAAGTCCCTCCAGTAGTGATTCTGTGACTCTGAGTGTGGTGGGAATGGATTATTTTCGTCTTTTCCTCACCATAACGTTACCCCCCAGTCCACAAAGCATTATCCAGCCTTGGATTTTGGTAAGGGAAAGCTGAGTTCTGTCATCTTTGAACGGGAATGACTTTTCCCCTCTTCCCTCAGGATGCTGGTGGGCAGCAGATTGGCTTCCTGCTGGGGAGCTGTGGGATTGCTCTGGCCCTCACCACGGAAGTGTGTCTGAAAGGGCTCCCAAAAACCCAGAATGGAGAAATTGTGCAGTTTAAAGGTGAGTTGGTATAGCCTGGCTTTTGGTTGTACTTCAGCTGCAGCTGAGCTGTCTCAAAGGAGCTGTCAGGACTCTGAAGGGGCTTGAGGGGCAAAGGGACAACTCCTGATCCCATCACCAAAATGTTGTAGGGTCTGTGCTTGTGCTGAGATCGACCCACGTGTCTGACACAACTGCTCTGGTGTTCTGGGGGTCACAAAGAGCCACCTCCCAAGCCAGGGGTGTCCTCAGGTCCGTCCCTTCAGTGGCATTTGGCAGGTTCCAAGGCAGTTTTATTCACAAGCTTTATTTAGGAATGCTGCAGGGATCTTCCCTGAGGAGAGGAAGTACCTTGTTGCCCACTGAACTCCCTGATGAGAAATGAGATGAACCTTCTGGCTGGTAGCTGGGTTTGGCTTGGAGTTTTGCTTGTGTAACTGAACTTGGACAAATGATGGGGTTTAGTGTATTCTTGCAGAATATAAATCCCTCAATAAATAAACTGATATTAATGTACCGTTTAATTTTGGCTCCAGGTTGGCCCAGACTCAAATGGGTTGTGACAGATTCAAAATATCTCTCCAAATCTCCCAAGGACTGGCAGCCCAACATCTCAGCAGCAGGAACTGAGCCAGCATATATTGAGGTAAGTAGTGAATGGGGAATGGAAAGTACCTTCTGTGAGCTGAATTTGATGTTCTAATCACCAGAGAGAGAATGGTTGTACCTCACTCCCTTAAACTTCCCACTTGCCTGCCACAGAAACAGTGTGGACATCCTGCTGGGAAGCTGCTTTAGGTTTGAATCCCTTCGTGGCCTTGAGCACTGCTTGGAATAAGTTGGAGAACTGTTTTTGTTCTGAAAAGTGAGGGATGGAGGCAGCTGAGCTCTGAGATGGGGTTTGATACCACACATTCCTGACAGTGCTTGAGCCAGCAGCAGTTTGAATTCTCTGTTCTTCTGGTAGTGCTGATTTTGGTTCCTGTGCTGAAGGCGCCCTGTAGGGATTGCAGTGGTTTGAGTGGCAGTTCAGCCAGCCTGAAATCACAGATTGGCTTTCAGTTCCTTACAGGAGCAGGAGGAGATGTGGTGAGCAGCAGTGAGAGTTCAATAAACACAAACACATTCATTTTTTTCTCCCATCTCCTTGGAACTTTTCCATGTGTGCTGCCACAGTAACCCTCTCCTCGGGTCTGAGCTCTGCTGATCCCCTCTCACACACAGATGGGGTTTGGGTTTGTCTCAGCAGCTTTAGAGAAAACTTCATTTTCACGTGGCTTCTGTGATTTAACTCCCTTGCTGTGTGGGCTGCAGAGCCCCCCTGACTCTCTTCTCTCTTGTTGCAGTACAAGACCAGCAAGGAGGGCAGCGTGATGGGGGTCACCGTGTCCCGTGTGGCCATGCTGGCCCACTGCCAGGCCTTGTCTCAGGCCTGCAACTACTCTGAAGGTGGGTGAGAGCACAGAACAGCCAAGGAATGAAGGCTCAACGTTGTTTTAAGTGGTTGCCTCTCATATCTTTAACAGCTGTCTCTGAGTAACCAATATTTACTTTAAAAAGTAAATAAAATTTAAAAGTGCAGATTCATTCTCTTCTAAAAGTGAAAACTAGCTCTGATGTTTTTTCATCCAAAACTTCATCATTTTCACTGCCATAATGAAGAGGAATAAAAAGTGGGATTTGTGTCATGTCTGTGAAATTACTGAGTCTGTTCTGGTGAACCAAAAGAGGAGCAAATGAATGAAAAATGGAGCATTTTCCTACAATCTCAAGTCCCCTCTCAGTGTACTGATGGCCCATAGAAATGTCTTCACAAACTTTTGGTACTGATAGTGTGTGAATACCAAAGCTTCTGGAGCTGGAGCTGTTCTGGTCCTGGTAGGTTTTTTTGGGTAACCCAGAAACAAAGATTGGAAGATGCTGGTACCATTCCAGAAGGTTTTGCTGTAGGTTATGGTTTATTCTGGTCTGCCTTGTAAATCAAGCTAATTCCTACATCTGTGAGTGAAACTATTAATAGAGCTGTAGATCATACTGCTTTAAAATGCAAGGTTTGCCTTGTGGAATCCATCACTGGGGCTCCCATCACTGCTGAGAGTCAGGGTTTGAATGATGTTCTCTGGCTCCACTGCTCGTGCATAATGAGCTTCAGACCCTTCCTGTCCTGCTGACAGACACTGCAGGCTGGGATGTGATGCCTTGCAGCTTTCTGGGTGTGTTCCTGCTCGGGAAGGGATGTGCAGCTGTTGCTCTGCCTGACAAGGAGCTCTGATCAGTAAGACAGAACCGAGCGGGGCCCTGGGCTCGCTGCGGGTGCCCCGTGGAGCAGATCTGACACATCAGTGACAGGTTCATCTGGGTGCAGAGTCTGGCATAGAAATGATGGGCACAGCTGTGCTGGCACGTTGCTCTTGCCAACTGCACCTTTCTTTCCCCAGGTGAAACAATAGTGAATGTGTTGGATTTTAAGAAGGATGCAGGGCTGTGGCATGGCATTCTAACGGTGAGTTGAAGCGTTGCAGAACTCTCTGTAATGAGAGATTAATGATTAGATGGGATAGTAGGAAAAAATTTCTTCCTTGTGAGAGTGGGAAGGCCCTGACACAGGATGCCCACAGAAGCTGGGGCTGCCCCATCTGTGGAAACATCCAAAGCCAGGCTGGATGGGGCTTGGAGCAACCTGGGATAGTGGGAGGTGTCCCTGCCATGGCAGGGGTGGGACTGGATGAGGTTTAAGGTCCCTCCCAACCCAACCCATTGCAGAATTCCATGATTCTGTGATAGCAGCAGCACTTGAGTCTGTGGCTGAGGACCAATACCTGTTAAAACAACCATTTCTCTCCCTGCCAGATCTGCAGTTCCCTGGGGCAACAACAGAATCAGCCTGACTAAACCTCTCTAAATTCATGATGGGGTGGAAGTTGATGGGGACTGAGGGTGACTCTTATTTCTACTCGATGAAAAGTTTGTCATCCCTTTCCTAACAATCTTTTTCCTGCTTTTCAGAATGTAATGAACAAGCTGCACACTATCAGCGTGCCCTATTCTGTGATGAAAACCTGCCCTCTCTCGTGGGTGCAGAGAGTTCATGCCCACAAAGGTAACTTGGGATGAGCCACAGCTTCAGCTTGGAGTTCTCAGGATCCACGAGTGAGGGGCATTAAAATCTCAAATGCCTTAAATCCTTCTTGCTCTTCCATGACAAATCTCAGGGGCCAAGAATTTCACTGATGTCCAGAGATACTCGATTTTTATTTCACAGCTGTAGATATGATTTTCTAGATGCTCAGGCAGGGCTGGAGCTCCTGTCTCTGAGACGCTCAAGGGGAGATTTTAAAGCCCCCAGTCCTGTAAATACTTGTAAAAGTCCGTGCATTGCTGGCTTGCCAGAGGTTGCAACAGGAATTCTTGGGAGGACAGAGGGCTTTGCCATTTATCTCTGTGCACAAAGTCCTAATGCCATGTGAATGGTGGGGAACATGATGGGCATCTTGTGACTCCAAGCCAGTTTGTTTTATGAAACCAAGAAGATGGTGGAGTGCAGTGAGAGCCCTTGATCCCTGGCCTCACTGAGGGCTTTCAGAGGGTGGTAATGATTTATGGCCTTTGGAGGAGGAGCTGTGAGGATGGCAGACCCTGGCTCAGCTGCTGGCAGTGGCCTGGGTGCCACAGAGTTGTGTGTTGGCTTTGCTGTCACTGCAGTCTCAGTTGTTTAAGGCTTCCTTGCTTAGGTGAGAATTCCCTCACATGGAGGGGATCTCAGACTGTGTATCCATATGAAAATAACTCTTGGAAAGCTTTGATTTGTCCTGAAGTGCTGTTTTTGTGTTGCTTGCAGCAAAAGTTGCTTTAGTGAAGTGTCGAGACTTGCACTGGGCCATGATGGCCCATCGGGACCAAAGAGATGTGAGCCTGAGCTCCCTGCGCATGCTGATCGTCACCGACGGCGCCAACCCCTGTGAGTGCCCCAGCCCCTCTCCCTCCTCTCACTGCAGCCCCCTGGCATCCCCCTTGGCATCAGGGTCAGCCCCTGGGAGCTGCTTCTGAGGGGTCTCATTTGGGGCAGAGCTCTGGCTCGAGGTGCTTGGGCACAGGACGAGGGGTTTGTGTGCTGCCATCCCTTGGGTTGTGAGAGACCCTGCAAAGCAGGAGAAGGGAGAGGTGGATGGGGAGCAGTATTCATAAAATCAGAGAATTGTTCAGGCCAGAAAAGACCTTTAAGGCCACCGAATCCAACCCTTAACCTAGCACCGTGTTCACCACTAAACCTTGTCCCCAAGTGCCACATCCACACATCCTCTAAACCCCTCCAGGGATGGTGATTCCAGCGCTGGTCTGGGCAGAATCCAATGTCTGGACATCCAGTCTGGGCTTGTTCCAATGCTTGACCATCCTTGGAGTGAGATTTTCCTTAATATCCAACCTAAACCTCCACAGCACAACTTGAGGCCACTTCCTTCTGTAGTTTCCCAGATCCTCCTCCTGACCCTTCCTGTAGATGGGCATGAAATCAAGTTCTGTGAAGTCCTAGTGGCATCTTTTCTTTCTTCTTAGGGTCTGTTTCCTCCTGTGATGCCTTCCTGAGCTTGTTCCAGAGCCATGGGCTCAAACCAGAGGCGATTTGTCCCTGTGCCACCTCCCCCGAAGCGATGACCGTGGCAATCCGGAGGTAACAGAATGAGTCATCCAGGCTGGGCTTTGTTCACACTTGGGTTGGTCATAGTTGATTTAAGCATGTAATAAACTCCTCTGACATTTACTGTGTGCACTCACGTACTCCAATCTCTGAGCTGCTGAACCTCCCTCCTGAGAGCCGAGTGATTTCTGAGGTGTGTGACAGCTCAGCAGTGCCTGAGCACTGCTCCTCCTGCTCCTGATTGCCACAGCCTGCGAGGGGTTCTGAATCTGAGATGAGGTTTGAGATCATTTGGACATTCTCATACTCTGTTTCTGTCCATTGCTGTGTTCTGTAAGAAACAGCCCTGCAGTTGTGTGGCCTGGGAGCTGGGATTTGCCTTGGGGTGAGACAATGAGCTGGCAGAGGAGCTGCAGCACCCAGGAACACATTTCCTTAGGGATTGGGGACTTCTTTGGGTGGGGATCCCTACTGCCATCACAGTTTGAAATGATTATGCAAAGCAGAGACACTGAATATGTGTATTTCTGTTGCTGTGCCACCTCCATCCGAGCCTGATACCAAGCCTGGGTGCCTGATTGAGTGTATTTATTGATTTTTGTGTCCTTCCCAGGCCTGGAGTCCCCGGGGCCCCTTTGCCAGGCAGAGCCATCCTGTCCATGAACGGGCTGAGTTTCGGTGTGATTCGGGTCAACACTGAAGATAAAAATTCTGCTCTCACTGTCCAGGATGTCGGGCATGTGATGCCAGGAGGTAAAAACAGGCAGGAGGCTCATGTGAGATGTTTTTGGGGATGTTTTAGGAGCAGAATGGGTCAATGTTCTCTCCTGTGTCAGCCTCGGTGTGGGGGAGGTGGGGCAGTGCCAGACTCAGTCATTTCTGTCATGGTTAAATGTGTCAGTTCTCACACAGGGCAAAGTTTGGGAGCTGCTTTAACAAAGCCTGATTTGTCCTAGGCATGATGTGTATAGTGAAACCAGATGGGCCACCCCAGCTCTGTAAAACAGATGAGATTGGTGAAATCTGTGTGAGCTCCAGAGCAGGAGGAATGATGTACTATGGGCTGGCAGGGGTGACAAAGAATACTTTTGAGGTATGTCTAGCAGAAAGCATCTTTCTTGCCCCATTTCCTATGTAAAACTGGTGGTCTTGTGTAACCTCTTGGCTCTGTAACTGAAGTGTTAATGTTGTTTTTTCAAAATACACACTGGAAAACTCCTTGCAGTTAGAGACACTCAGAATTCCCTCCATAAGCATCTCCCACCCTGCCAAAACAACAGCTGTACCGAGGGTTCCCTCCCCTTCTCCTCTTCCCTGCACTCACATTTAGTGCAATTCTTGGGCTGTGGGGAAGGTTTTTCCCTCCTCAGGCCCCGTTGCCTCCAGTGTCCTCCCTTGTGTTGCAGGTGATCCCTGTGAACTCCTCTGGCTCTCCAGTGGGGGAAGTGCCCTTCGTGCGTTCCGGCTTGCTGGGATTTGTTGGACCTGTACGTGAGGCACTTTGGAGGCTCCAGCCTTCAGTGTTTGAGAGAGCAGCTTTTGGGGCGAGAGGATGTGTGAGTTCCTCACAGGTGCCTTCTTGTCTTGCAGGGCAGTTTGGTGTTTGTGGTTGGGAAAATGGACGGATTGCTGACAGTGAGCGGGCGAAGGCACAACGCCGACGACATTGTGGCCACTGGACTGGCTGTGGAGTCAATAAAAACAGTTTACAGAGGAAGGTCAGCATGAGAAATCTTGTCCCTCTCCATAACTGGTGCATGTAATAAAGGGAAGCAGAAGCTTTAGTACTTTCTTGGCTTTCTCTTTGGGTAGCTCAGTTTAAGTAAATATATTTTCGATTTAGGTAGTAATTGCCCTGATCCTGCCCAACACAGATCTTTTTCCCACCTGGCTTTATCCAGCCTGGCTTTTCATCAAGTCTGTGCTTTAGGGAAAGCAATCAAGTAACAGGATAAATCAGCCACATGGAGAAATTAATTCTCTGTCTCTGCAGAGTTTTAGTCGTTTAGCTGCTGGCTGGTGCAGAAAGGAAGAGTTTCATTAATGTCCAAAGATACTTGATTTTTATTTAGCAGTTCTGGATATAATTTTCTACATCCTCTGGCAGGGCTGGAGCTCATCTCTGAGACATAGTGAGAGATTTTAAACCATCATGTAGGTGCCTTTAAATCTCCTTTCATTTGTGCTTTGCCAGAAGTTGGAACAGGAATGTGACAGCAGGTTGGGAGAATGGGGAACTGTGCCATGAGGAAATTTCATCAGAAAGTGGAATTAACCCCTTAAATACTTCCCAGTCTTTCCTTTTGAGTCAGTGTTAATTCTCTGAGGCTTTTTCTCTTGTTTTTGCCCCATGATTATTTTAACAACTTCTGTCTTTAATCTCTCCTTGGCTTCCTGTTTCTGAGGAGTGAAACTGGAGTGTGGCTCTGCCCTTTTCCTTAGGATTGCTGTGTTCTCCGTGTCTGTGTTCTACGACGAGAGGATCGTGGTGGTGGCGGAGCAGAGGCCGGATGCCTCCGAGGAGGACAGTTTCCAGTGGATGAGTCGGGTGCTGCAGGTACAGCCAGGGCAAACTCTGCTGGTTTTGGGCTGTGGGCAGAGCAGAGGCCACAGGTGTGGCCCTGATGGAAGGAGCCCCAGGATGGAGAGAGAGCCCAGGGGTGGAGGTGTCACAAGCTTTGTGTCCCTCTTGGCACAGGGTGTTTGTGCAGGGTCACAAGCTGGGTGCATCTGCTGTTTCCAAGCTGTTCTGTTGTATCCTGAGGGAACTGGAGTGACAGGACAAGGGGAGCAGCTTCAAACTGAGAGAGGAGAAATTCAGATTAATTACTGGGAGGAAATTCCTCAACCAATCTGGGATTCCATGAAGGTCCTGGGAGGGCAGAGGGGCTCTGGCAGTCACCTCTCAGAACTGCAAAGCAGAGCTGTGCTCAGGCTTTGGAGTTCTGCCTTTAGTCTGGATCATGTGGAGCTCACAGCTTGGCTTTAAAGCCACCCTTTTCTTTGGAGATGCCTTTTCAGCAGGGCCCAAGTGGGCAGGGAAAGGCCAGAGCAGCTGAATGAGTGTGGTCCTAAAAGAATGAGTAGCAAGTACTGCCTTTGAGAGCTGCCTGCACTGCATGTGTGTCATTCCAGGAGTGACATCCAGGGAGTGAAGTGTGCAAGCTGGGCTGGAAAATCAGGGAAGTACCTGGTGCTCTGAATAATGGCTCAGATGCCTGAATGCTGAGGCGGGCAGGAGGGAACAGAGTGTGGTGGTTCAGAGGAGACAGATGGATAGAATCCCGAGATCAGAACCGTGTGATTCATCAGGCAACTGTGGATATTTTGGGATTTTGGTCATGAAAGATTTAAAGATGGATTTGGTGTCTGTGAAATGGGCTCTAAAGGCAGGGATATACCAGCACTCCAGGCTCAGTGCAGGACTCGCTGGTGGTGCAGGGGTGAAATGGGATGTCAGTGATTGACTCCCTCCTCCAGCACCTTCAGAGTCCAGGGATTTGCCTTGCAGTGTGTCAGTGCATCAGCAGCAGCAGACTGTGCCCAGCAGTGCCAGGAACTCCAGTGACCATCTCTCCTTTCTCTAGGCCATTGACAGCATTCACCAAGTGGGTGTTTACTGCCTTGCTCTCGTGCCAGCCAACACATTGCCAAAAACTCCGCTGGGAGGGATCCACATCTCCCAAACCAAACAGCACTTTCTGGAGGGCTCTCTGCACCCCTGCAACATCCTCATGTGCCCACACACGTGTGTGACAAACTTGCCAAAGCCCAGGCAGAAACAGCCAGGTAACCTGAACCCCTTTTGTTTGGTGGTGTTGAACTGAGGCTCTGTGCCTCAGCCCCAGGAACCCCGGGTTGTGTCCTGTTCCCTGTCCCACCTGCTGGGGACCAGAGCCTGGCTTGTGCCCTGTGGCTGGGGCGTCTTCCAGGCCTCTCTTTGCATGTGTTAGTCAGGAATTTTGATTCCCACCTTTGAACTCACTGGGATTCTCCCTCCTGATGAATAGAGACCAGCAGTGCCTGCTGCACCCCATCAGTGAGGCTTCATTCCCTCCCCCAGGAGCGGTGGGATCCTGCAGAGACTCTCAGTGCCTTTGCTCTGCTCCTTCCCAAAGCACTGCTGTCTCTCCACAGGTGTGGGCCCTGCCTCTGTGATGGTGGGGAACCTGGTTGCTGGGAAGAGAATCGCTCAAGCCTCGGGGAGAGATCTGGGTCAAATAGAAGACAATGATTTAGTTAAAAAGGTAAATCAGTGCTTGTGACAGCTGGGGAATGAGAAGGAGTTTCCCCTCCAGCTGGATGCAGTGCAGCAGTGGGAAGCACTGAAGGAGAAGCTGGTGTTGAATTCCTTCCTGTCTCTTCCAGCACCAGTTCCTGACAGAAGTGTTGCAGTGGAGAGCTCAAGCGACTCCTGACCACCCACTCTTCCTTTTACTGAACGCCAAGGTACAGTCAGTGCCGAATTGTTGGGTTTTAGGGTCCTCATGTTACACAGCTGGAGAGTCTTTAAAATCTTTTTCTCTCTGCAGTGCCTCTCTTTAGCCTCTGTATCAGATTTTGCCCATAGATTTGTGACTTACAACGTGACCCTTTGACCCTGTAGGTCCCTTCAGCAAATGACTCTCACGGTTGGATGCTTCATTTTAAAACTGAGCGTGTTTGTAGGTCCCACTGGTTCCTGTATCAGTTAATGCTGTATCCCTGTTGAGTATATTCTGGCAAGGTTCTGGTGCAAGAAGACCTGAACTGACTCCCTGGAAGGTAGAACTTTCTAGAGCAGATCTAACTCCATCTATGTCCTTTGATACTGTAGTGGATGAGTGGCTCACTGAGCGCCAGCAGCCTTTAGGTAGAGATAACAGCTCATAGCTGTAGCCTCCTGCTAGCCAGCAAGCTTGGGTTTATTTCACAGCAGCCACTTTGTGTTGTGCCAGCCCCTGTTCAGAGCATTTTTGTCTCCTTTCAAGGGAACCACTGTGTGCACGGCCACCTGCCTTCAGCTGCACAAAAAGGCTGAAAGAATCGCATCAGTGCTGTGTGACAAAGGCCATCTCAATGCAGGAGACAATGTGGTGCTTCTTTATCCTCCTGGTGAGTGAGTCCCACTGGGGAAATACAGCCTGGGCCTGCTTTGGAACCTCACTGGGATCTCAGTGCTAGTGAGAGGTGCTCACTGGTGTGTCCTGACTGACTTTTGAGTCATTTGACACTTAGGATGTTCTTTTCCTGCATGACAGAGATGCTTTCCTGTGTGGTTCCTTTACTTTCCCCATCCCCTGTCCCGAGCTTTCTCAGCTTCCTCGTGCTGCCCTTGGGGCTGGGCTGCTGATGTTGCCCACCTGTGCCATGGAAGTGCCACCCTTACCCACCCAGGGAGCGATGCCTGGAGGAGCAGCACTGCCCTGCTGTGTCCATCCCAGTGCAGCACTCCTGTCCTTGCAGGCATCGAGCTCATCACGGCCTTCTATGGCTGCCTGTACTCGGGCTGTGTCCCCGTCACCGTGCGCCCGCCCCACGCCCAGAGCCTCGTGGCAACACTGCCCACAGTGAGGATGATCGTGGAGGTGAGTGATGGGGGGGGAGCCTCAGGCTCCAGGGGTGGCACAGGAGTCACACTGACCATGGCCTGGCTCCAGCCTGGTGCTCNAGTCTTGCTACACATTAGTCTGTCTCTTCTGGAAAGAGAATTAGTAGAAAGCTTTATCCTCCATCTCTGGTGTTTTAAAAGTTGTGTTCTCCTTTCAAATAACCAGCTGAGTAACCAAAATCAACCTGTGTGCTCCTGTCTTGCACAGATGACTTGCCCAGGAAGCGACCAGCCCAGATCTATAAGCCACCCACACCCGAAATGTTGGCATATCTAGATTTTAGTGTTTCCACAACGGGCATGCTCACAGGAGTAAAGGTACAGTAACGGGTTAGGAGTTGGCATCCTTGTCTTGTCCTTGCCTCACCCTCTGAGCCGCCTCCCCTTGACCTCCACCTGTAGCTTAAACCTTGATTTTCTCCTCCCAAAGCTGTGGGCTTCAGTTCTCTGAGGTGGTTCAGCCGTGGAGGAAGATGGGTCTCCACAGTGGGATCAGGAATTCTGCTGCCTTGGGAGAGCAGCAGAGCTCTGAGCTCCACTGGCCTCCCCCAAGAGCACAATGGGGATGCAGTCAGGAAAAAGAGCATAAGAAGCTAAAAAGGAAAGCCTTAGACTGTTGTTAATGCTCGTGTGTGTTTGGAGTTGGAATCCCAGGATAGCTGGGGTTGGGAGGGGCCTCTGGAGATCCCTCAGTCCAAGGCAGGGTCACCTGGAGCAGGTGACACAGGAACACGTCCAGGTGGGTTTGGAATGTCTCCCAAGAGGAAGACTCCACGAGCACCCTGGGCAGCAGTTCCAGTGCTCTGCCACCTCCTTGGGAAGAAATTCTTCCTCATGTTGAGGTGGAACTCAAACAACTGCAGCTTCAAGGTTAACTGTTGGTGTCAGTGTTGGTGTCAGGGCTCTGCAGGAAGCTCAGGAACCAAACCATGGCTTTGCCCTCACAACACCTCTCTGTAAACTGCCTTTGCTCTCACCTGCCCGTGCTGGGGATCCCTGGGCAGTGTCCTGGGCTTGCAGCAGTGTCCCCTGTGTTGCAGATGTCCCACGCTGCAGTCAGTGGCCTGTGCAGGGCCATCAAGCTCCAGTGTGAGCTCTACTCCTCCCGGCAGATTGCCATTTGTCTGGACCCCTACTGCGGGCTGGGATTTGTGCTCTGGTGCCTTTGCAGGTAGGACTTGCTGGGGGGAAAGGGGCAGATTAACTCTTGGCTGGTTATAAATGGGAAATGGGTCCTTCTGGGTGTAATTACAGATGTGTTGACATTACAAAATGACTTAATTTACAGCGAGGGGGGGAGCTTGTCTTGGAACTGACAACAACATGTTCCCTTTTGCTGCAGATTAGCAAGATGTTATCCCATCTTGATTATGTGTGTTTGTGCTGCCAAACATTCCTGGCTTCAGAATGTTTCTCTTCCCTTTCTTCCTTGATTACACATTGCAATAAGGGAGTTTTTGTTCTGCGTGGGGTTGAGCCAGTTCTCTTCCTTCACTGTCAGTGTGTGTTTGTGTGTGGATAAATTGTTATTCTTGTACAGTAAGTTGCATTTTTAAAATGCTGCTGCCCCAGTTTGCCTCAGCTGCAGTCCCACAACCTGCCTTTGGACTAGCAGGAACGTAATGTGCAAATACAGTAAATAATAATTTAAAGATAACTACAAGCTTCACTAAAATGTTTTCTCCCTTGATGTTCTTTCACAGTGTGTATTCTGGACATCAGTCAATTTTAATTCCTCCTATGGAGCTGGAATCCAATCTTTTTCTCTGGTTATCTACTGTCAGCCAGTATAAAATAAGGGACACTTTCTGTTCCTATTCAGTCATGGAACTGTGCACAAAGGGACTTGGAAACCAAGTTGAAATGTTAAAGGTAAGAAATGTTTCCTGAGTGTTATGTTACATAAATTAAGGAATCTCTGGTAGTAAAGCAAAGTGATAGGATTGTTAAATACAAATTTTCCTGTTGCACAAGTCTCCAGGCCAGAGGGGCTCCAAAAGCAAATCTCCAAAAACTGCAGCCCCAGGAGAGGAGAGGATTGGGAAGGAGCAGGGGCTCTGGCAGTGCAGGGAGCACCTGTCAGGGAATGTCAGGGCAGCCCTGAGCAGGGAGGATCCCAGCACTGCTCTGCAGCAGATTCCTTATGTAACAGTCTGCAGTGGAGGCTCAGACCAGCACATGATGGAAAGCACATGTCAGGAGAGCTGCTCAATGGAGGTGTGTTCTCCTTGGAGATGAGAAAAGGGAAAAAAATAGCTCCATGACATGCCTGAGGTGGCTTTTTCCCTGGGGTTTCCTGGAACAGTGGCTCTGTGAGAAGAAGGCTCAGCCTTGTTCTCTGGGTGGCACAGAGCTGTGCCACCAGGTGAGCAGCACCTGGGAACTTCTGCCTGCTGCTGCTCAGGCCACAGAAATAACAATGGATTCAGGTCCCAGTGTTGTTGACAAACCAGTGCAACCCCACTGGGTGACCTTACTCTCCCTGGGTTTGGTTTCCATCTGAGGTGTAATCTCAGCTGAGCAGCTCTGCTGAGAGCTGGGCCAGAGGAGGGAGCACTGTCAGTGCAGGTCTTGCTCTGGAGCACTCTCAGTGCTCATCTTGCTCTGGAGCACTCTCAGTGCAGGTTTTGCTCTGGCTGCATTTCCAGGCTCAGGTCAGACACAATTTATATTTACAAAGAGAACCAGAAAAGGGAAGGTAACTTGGAACACAAGGACTGGCTTTGTCCTGCATTTCCCGAGTAATTTCAAGGGATAAGAAGCAAATGTCACTTCTTGAGAGGGGCCAGATGAGCTCCTGCAGCCCTTTGCCTGTGTGTTGTGTGCAGGCCCGAGGCATTAACCTGTCCTGCGTGCGGACCTGCGTGGTGGTGGCAGAGGAGCGGCCGCGGGTGGCCCTCACCCATTCCTTCTCCAAGCTCTTCAAGGACATCGGGCTGTCGTCCCGGGCCGTGAGCACCACCTTTGGCTCACGGGTCAACGTGGCCATCTGTCTGCAGGTGAGGCTTCTCAGGGCCTTCTCTTGTCATTGGTACCTGACTCCAGGTTCCAGGCTGGGCTCCACACTCCCCATCTGCCCAACATCTGCCCCGTAGGGAACAGCTGGCACAAGATTTAAGCAGCTTCTCTCATTTTCAAATGAGAAATCATCAAATGCCAAATCATTTCACAGATGCTCAAAACAAGTGAAACATGAACTAGAGCTGTTTATTTCCACATAAACAGTGCCTGGTTGCTCCGGGCTGGTGGCTGAGAGGGCTTGGGGTGTCTCCTGCCTCCCCAAGGCTCCTTCCCACACAGGTGTTCCAGAAAGTCACCTGCTTGCTGAAGGGTTTCCCTTAGTGCAGCTGCCAAGGTCAGGGAATATGAGTGGGAATTCTGCTGTAAGAAACCCCTGGAAATGTTTCTGTGCTCAGGCAGAAGTTACCCTGAGTGCTCTAAAATACATCACTGGTTTTTAAATATTAACTCTGCAGGGAACGTCCGGGCCTGATCCCACCACGGTGTATGTAGACCTGAAATCCTTGAGACATGACAGGTACTGTAAGTTCACTTAAACCAATTTATTAACTATATAAAATCCTGTGGTGGTGCTGAGTTTTTACACTGCTCTTTTTTTCCCCTGACAACTCTTTCTTTACCTTCAGAGTCCGCCTGGTGGAACGAGGAGCTCCACAGAGCCTGCTGCTTTCCGAGTCTGGGAAGGTAATTCCATGTCTCTCCACTTCCCACAGCCCTTGTGCTGGGAAGGACAGTCCTGTGGCATGGGAGGGGGTGGCACTTGGTGGCACTGTCCCTCTGGAAAGTCAGTTTGATTTATAAGGAATCACCCACTGATTTAGGAGTGTGTTTTGCTGGAGCTCTTGGGATGATTTGGTCCCGTTTGAAGTAAATGAACCATATCAGAAGTGTGGGCTGTGGTGTCCTTGAAATCAGCCTGTGTTTGGGATTTACTGTAGCTCCTACTCCCTCATGGCTTAACAGAAAGAGGTTTCCCAGTAGTTTTTTAACTGAATTCTTCAAAATCAAGGCCTAACAACATGTACAGGCCCAGAATATCTTACCTGTGTGCCCTGGAGCCACAGAATACATCCATGCCCTGGTCTTGCCTTGCTGTACCCATCTTGGCCTGTTTTATCCCAGTTTGTGATGTCCATGGGTGAAATCCTGCCCTAAATGAACAGTCTGTATGGGTTTTTTGTGCTGAAGATAATCCAACAGGGATTGCACATTCCTTCTTGTGCTCTGTAGATTCTGCCTGGAGTCAAAGTGGTCATTGTCAATCCAGAGACAAAAGGGCCTCTGGGAGATTCTCACCTTGGGGAGGTAAGTGCAGGTTTTGCTCCTTGGGGACCTTTTCCTGCTGCTCCTTGGGCTTTTCTCTTCTGGGGGACAGTTTGGAGCTGTGATACAGGTCTTCTAAAAATGAATTATTGCTGGAGCATCCAGAATTTGGGTGTTATTTCACTGTCAAGTTCAAAGAAAACCCACTTGAAGAGAAGCTTATTCCACCCTAAATCTTGCAAACTGGCTCCCAAATACTGTAATTTACATTTGGCTTTCCTTCTCTTGATTACACACCAGTATATTGATCTGTGTTGATGGATTATTATCCAATTTTGGACTTGACATGTTAAAAATCCACAGTTTATTTCCTCAGTGAATCCTCAATTACAGTTACTGCAAGAGCAGATCTCAACATGCATTTTTAAGCTTCTGCAGGATATTTGGAAGTTTGAGCTGAACAAAGACCCTTTCCTTGATCTGAAAAACCCCAGATAACACCAGAAGCTTCTTGTTCCAGCTCCTTTTCCCCCGTGTTACCACTGGGCAGACGCTCGGGGTGGGCAGTGTTGGCATCTGACCCTTCTGCCCTCCCTGCACAGATTTGGGTGAACAGTCCCCACACAGCCAGTGGCTACTACACCATCTACGACAACGAGACCCTCCAGGCCGACCACTTCAACACCCGCCTGAGCTTCGGGGACGCGGCGCAGACGCTCTGGGCGCGCACGGGGTACCTGGGCTTTGTGCGGCGCACGGAGCTCACGGCGGCCAGCGGAGGTGGGGCTGGGCACGGGGCCACGGCCATTCCCCTGCCAACCTCACCTGTGGCAGCCCCCGCTGTTGATCCAGGCTGGGGATGAGCAGAGGGAGCAGCCCTGGGGAGAAGGGGTTTAGGTGCTGGGGGGGGGGGAGAGCTGGACGTGCCCCAGGAGCCCCCCGAGCCTGGGCTGAGCCCCCGCTGTGGGCAGCAGGGGAGGGGGGTCTGCCCCTCTGTCCTGCTCAGGTGAGACCCCACCTGCAGAGCTGCCTCCAGGCTGGGGAAGAGCAGCTTTGGGGCATCAAATTGTGGCCTTCCAGTGCCTGAAGGAGCTGCAGGAAAGATGGAGAGAGACCATTTACACGGGCCTGGAGTGCCAGGGCAAGGGGGAATGGCTTCAAACTGCCAGGGTTGGATAAGATATTGGGAAGAAATTCCTCCCTGTGAGGGTGGGCAGGCCCTGCACAGGGTGCCCAGAGAAGCTGGGGCTGCTCTTGGATCCCTGGCAGTGCCCAAGGCCAGGCTGGATGGGGCTTGGAGCAGCCTGGGACAGTGGGAGGTGTCCCTGCCCATGGCAGGGGTAAGAATGGATGGTCTGTAAGGTCCCTTCCAATGCAAACCATTCTGGGATTCTTTAGCTTATGCAAAGGAGAGTTTGTTTTATCAAAATTCCCTTTATTACACCTCCTCTCCTCCGTCCCCAGAGCGCCACGATGCCCTGTACGTTGTGGGAGCGCTGGATGAGACTTTGGAGCTGCGGGGGCTGCGGTACCACCCCATCGACATCGAGACCTCGGTGTCCCGAACCCACAGGAGCATTGCTGAATGGTAAAACAGTCCTGTGCAGGGGAGTCAGCCCAGCCCAGCTGAAATGGGGCAGTTTAGGCAACAATGCAGGGGTTTACCTGAACAAAAATAGGGAAATTCAGGGGGTTTGTGTTGCCATCAGCAAGTCATGCATGCGATTTCCCATCCGCAGATGAGAACACACTCAGTGTTTTCTCACAAGCCTTAGTTCCACACAGAAATTATGATTTCCTTCTTTGGGGTATAAAGAGCCATTTCTGAGTTGGGTTCCTGTGTCATACAGGTAGTGCTGAGATAATTTCTGAGTTGGGTTCCTGTGTCATACAGGTAGTGCTGAGATAGGTCTGATTTTTGTCCCATCAGGACCGAGTCATGTTGGAGTTAGATTGGAAATGCAGCCCAGAGCAGGAACCTCCATCTGAAGATAAAGAACTGGGACCTTTGGGATCTTCGTGGCAATAATTGGGTCCTGTGTTGTTTTTCCTTTGTCATTTCAGTGCCGTGTTCACCTGGACCAACCTGCTGGTGGTGGTGGTGGAGCTGTGTGGCTGTGAGCAGGAGGCTCTGGATTTGGTTCCTCTGGTTACCAACGTGGTCCTGGAGGAGCATTACTTGATTGTGGGTGTGGTGGTGGTAGTGGATCCTGGAGTTATTCCCATCAATTCCCGAGGCGAGAAACAACGGATGCACCTCCGGGACAGTTTCCTGGCGGATCAGCTGGACCCCATTTATGTGGCCTACAACATGTGATGGGCAGAGCTGCAGCACCACGCAGGGAGGAGGGTGCTTATGGAAGTGAAGCTGGTGAAAATTACTAATACTTGATCTAAAGTTTGAGGTTGCTGCCACATTCCCTCCCTCCCGTCCTGGGGGTTTGGTCCCAGTGGGGCAGAGGAAATGTGGGAAGCAACAGCAAACGTTTGTAACCGTTTACTGAACCCTGAGCTTTAGAGAACTGCAAAGTGGGAAAGTGTGTGAGCTACGAGAGCCCCAAGGCCTTTACAGGAGTGTTACTTTTTCACCCGTTGTACATATTTGTATTTTTATCTAATCCTGGGTTAGGATTCTATAAGGGGAGGGTTTATTTAGTTAAGATAATAAACTATTAAGAAAAGGGTCATCAGAGTTCTGCAGTTCCCTACTCCATGATCTCCTGTGCATCTGGAGCTGTTCATACCACGGGATCACACAACTTATTGACAATTGTGCCATGACCAAATCAATAACTTACAGAATCAGAGTTGCTTATTCATATAGAGATTTCTGGAATTTAAAAATAATTTTGCCTATATTTTAAATATGTAAATATTATTATACATAATTCACTTAGATAGAAAATTAACTTGGCTAGTGAGGACAGCTGAAGGTTGATGTTTTTATGGACAGGTGGCTTTTGTGGTCCTCAGCATCCTGGCATTGGCTTAGACACAATGTGAGGTGCTCCCACCTTCCCCAGGTTTCTGGTTTCGTTTGTATCTTCAATTCTGGCCAGAAGTGCATAGAACCCTTTGGTTTAAGGCACATCTTTCTCCCAAGAGGCTGAATCCAGCATGGAATTGGGTAGAAATGGCAGTGCAAGTCCCAAAAGGAGCTGAGGGACAGCCTCTGCCTCATCCTGTGGCACCAGGTGTGGAAAGGAAAGCCATTCCTCAGGTTGGCAGCCAGGCAAACTCCCTGCTTGTGCCATTCAGCTTCCTTCAGCTCCCTGCAGACAGAGCAAGAACTGCTGTAAATAGGCTTTAGTGGGAGCAAACAGCCCAGCTTTCCTCAGAGCATTCCCTGAAAGGAGAATTCCAGGTTCAAGCCTGATTTTCCTTCTGCAGGAGGAGAGTGATTGTGGCAAACACTTTGTTAAACAACTCCATGAACGTTGCTCTCCCAGCCTTCCACATCCCGTGGCAGCTCCAGCCTTAGGCAGTGGGAAGAAGGAGAAGCCTTAGAGCAGCTCTTCCTGCTGGGAAGCAGTTCCACATGGGCTGGGGAAGAGCTTTGACTCAAATTTACCTTTTTTTTTTTTATTTTTTTTTATAAATTCTTCATCTTTTAACAACAATTACACTTCTTTGGGTGCTAATACATGATTTTGGAAGCCTTGGGAGCTGCTACCAGATCCTGCAACAGGGTTTATTTGAGTCAGATGTGCTATACAGTGTAAATAAACTTTTCAAATGTTCCAGATTACCTCACGCAGAGTTTTTAGGCAGTTTTTAAAAGATTTATGGTGTGCACTTGGAAGATCCTGTGGCAGTTAACTGGAGCAGAATCCAGTGGATCCACGAGCAAACCCCAGCTGTGTCCTTGGAAAGCTCCTGCTGCATCCTGGTAGTTCCTCACTGAAAACAGGAGCTTTAAAACTCAGATAAGAATGATATTTCAGTGATATTTCAATGTTTCAGATGATATTTTTGAGAAATATTTGGTGGGGGAATAGGAACTGGAAGTTTTGTGGCAGGTCTGGACTTCAGGTCTTTGCAAACACTTCGGGTTTGGGGGGCACATTTTGGAACCTCTTCTTTGTTTTCCACAGTATCAGCCAACACTGCAGAATATGCACAAAATCTTCAATATATTGAGTTTTAACCAATTGAACACAAAGTGGGGACAGTGGCAGGTGAAACTGTGACTAAAACAGTTGGTCCTGCAGCTTATTTTGGGTGTAAAGTGCACAAAGGTTGTTCTCCCTTTTCAGCCAGAAAATTCCTGTTATTCCATGTTCTTTGTCACCATTTTTGTGTTTCCTGCACAGCCCAGGCCTGGCCAAGCAGCTTCCCTCCAGTGTGACTTTTCCAGGGAAAACTGTGGTGGTCTTGAACCTTTTTCTTTACTCAAAGCTTTAGATAAATTGTTTCAACAAACACTTTTTGTCCACTGAAGTGGATTTAAGTCCAATTCCAGGATTGTCTTTTATTTTTATTCATGATTTTTCACAAATAAAACAATGTGTGTATGAATTCCATCAAATATGGCAGACAGAATTCCTGAAATGGCATTTTTGAATGTGACTGGATTGATATTTTTTTCCCCCCTTATTTTTTGTTTGGATAGGTACTGATAGCTTCCCATGGTTTGAGGTTTTATCTTGCAAGTTTCCTGTGTGCTCCAGATCTTCCAGCACGTTCCATTTGTCCCTGCTGGAGAAGTGCAGGATGCAGCCCTGCCCATGGAATGAGAGAACACCCCAGGGACAGGGAGAAGCTGCTTTGCCTCCCCTGAACGCTTTGTCCATATTTTGGGACGGTGCTGGGGAGGAGCAAGGATGGAGCTGGGACTCTGCAATCCCCAAATTCCACCTCCAGCTCTGCTCAGGACTTGCCTTGAGCCTTCCACAGGTCATTCCACTCCTTCCATTCCTTCCTCTGTAGCTGGGGATGATCTTTCCATTATTTTTTGGGGAACAAAGCAAGATCCTTCACTCCAGGCACTGGAGGTGGGCAGGGCTGAGTGCTTTTCCCAAAGAAAAGTCTCTTCCCTGGTTTGACTCTGCAGCTGCTGGGGTTGCACAGGGCACGTTATATTCCCTCCTCTCACCCCTGAGGTTCCAACTTAACAACTGCAGTGAAACTGAAAAACTGGGAATTCTTCCCACTGGACTAAAGTATTTTGTGTGTCTCACTGTTTCTGAATCTTCTCTGAGCAAAGCTGTGGGAACAGTCCCGTTTTGTTAGAATTTGCACTTCATTTCTGGTTTAAATCAATTCAGCTGTGTCCTACTAACTGTCCTAAAATAAGGTTATGAAAAGCAGATCAATTTTAGCCCTAGATGCATTTTTTTTTTCTTTTATTTCTGTCAACCTCTTTCCCATTGTCCAATCCAGACTCTGGCATTCTGTAATTATGTATAAAGGTTTTATTTATTTAAGATTAGATTAGTTACATTTTTAAATTTAACACCTGGCTGGACAGTGTCCCATTAACGCATTGATTGTGTTTCTTTTGTCTTGTGTTAATAAATATTGATGCCTGGTTGCTTGTTTAGTCCTTCCAGCACTGTTTCCATGAAGGAATTTTATTTTTAAGGAAGGAAACGTGGGTTAAAATTGATCCTGGGCAGAGGGCGAACTTGTAAGTATCTTGTATTTTGTCAGCTTTATCGAGAAGTGTTGGAGCTCTGAGGGTGTGAAGGAGCCAGGCTGGGAAGTGTCCTGTACCTGTAGCTTTGGGAATCTGAGTTTCTGGGGATCAGAGCAGGGAATGGAGCTAAGGAAGGGGCTGGAGCAGCTGGAGAGTCTGGAGAACTCCTGAGGGAGCTGGGAAAGGGGCTCAGCCTGGAGCAAAGGAGGCTCAGGGGGGACCTTGTGGGTCTGCACAACTCCCTGACAGGAGGGGGCTCAGGGGGGGTCGGGCTCTGGGAACAGGGACAGGGACAGGAGGAGAGGGAACGGCCTCAGGCTGGCCCAGGGGAGGCCCAGGGTGGACAGCAGGAGGAATTTCTCCATGAAAAGGGTGCTCAGGCCTTGGCAGGGGCTGCCCAGGGAGTTTGGAGTGCCCATCCCTGGAGGTGACCAAGGAGGGCTGGAGGTGGCACTGAGGGCTCTGGGCTGGGGACAAAGTGGGGACCAGTCACAGGTTTGGTCTTGGGGGGATTTCCAACCTCAGGAGTTCTGGGATCCTGTGAAAACCCTATTCCTAGGGGCGCTTGGCTGCAGTTTGTGCTTGTCAGGGAATACTGAATTTCCTGTGCTCCCCAGTGGTGGCTGAGGAACTGTCCCATGAAGGGGATCCCAAAAACTCACTGTGATCCAAAAACCTGCGGTGGAACAATCCCGAGAGGGGCCCAAACCCGTTACCTGCTGCTTCCTTAAAACCCCCCAGTCCCTCCCGGTGCCCAGCCGGGAGCAATCGCGGCCCTGCCCCGTCCCAGCCGCCTTCGCCCCCCGAGCCCGCCCGCCCTTCCCGGCTCGGCTGCTCCCGATCGCGAGGTGACGGGAATATCGGGAATATCGGGAATACCGGGAATACCGTGACTTTCCCGACGGCGGTCGCGACCCCAGAGCGCGGATTCGCGCCCGCGCTGCGCGGCTCCCACCGGCGGCGGCGCCGTTCCCGCTCCGTGCCCGGGAGCGGCGCTCTGCCGCCTCCTCTCTGTGGTGCGGCCGGGCGGGGCCGGCTCCAGGCGGCCGCTCTAGCCCGGCGCCCGCGCGCTCCGCGCCGCTGGGTCTCTATGGCGGGGGCCCCTGGGCGCGCACTCTATGGTCGCGGCCCGCCCCCCCCCGCCGGCGCCGCTTCCCTGAGGCGGGACCGGGCCGGGACCGGGGCCGGGACCCGGCGGCGGCTCCGGCGCTCCCCACGCGCGGCCCTGCGGGGCTCTGAGGTAAGCGCGGGCTGGGGAGGCCGCCCCGTCCCTCTCGGCCCGCCCGCCACTTCTTCCCCCACCGCCGCTCCCCTCCGCCCCCGTGGGCCGTGAGGGGACGGGCACAGGCCGCGGCCTCGGCCCGGCGGCCGCTGCGGAAACCGCGGGGAGTTCTCACCGCGGCCGCCGGGCCTGAGGCGCTGCCCTGCGGCCTGGGGCTGCTGCCGGGCCCGCGCCCGCTCTGCCCGGGCCCGCTCGGCCCGGGGGTGGGGGGAAAGGTGGTCTGGGGGTGACGAGGCTCCAGCCGGTCCCGGCCAGCGGTGGCTGCGTCCCCGAGCCCTGCCCGGTGACAAACTCAGCTTTATCGCTAACTAAACTGCCGTTCATGGGCGTCGTTACCTGTCTTCTGTGAATTTTGCCCCAGCCCCGAGTCTGAGCATTGGCTTCCAGTGTTCACTGAGGATCGTGTGGATCCAGGGCGGCGGGGTATAAATGATCTCTGGGCTGTTTTTCTCTCACAACCATCAGATCCCTGATGCGGATAGAATATTGACATTTTTAGGCTGTAGCGTTTGTTTCTGAAGCTCCTGTCAGGGGATGTTCCTGTCCAGGCTGGGGCTGGGGGAGTGGGAGAGAACCTGTGAGGAAAGTGCTCCTGGAGTTTTAAGGAATAACTTTGTATGTTTGAGGAATGGAATCTGGAGCAGTGACTGGGCAAGTTGACTCGAGACTGCTCACTTGCTTTCTGGCACATCTGGTGGGATGTGCTGCCCTTTCTTTGCTCTTTTACTGATTTCTGGGGAGAGAAAAAAAAAGGTATTCTGTCAGTTTTCTGGGTGAACAAATTTTCTCCAAGTTTAATTGCAAAATTAGGGAAATAATGTTTTCACTGCTTAAAGCAGCTGATTTTGAGGACATAAAAGTCCCCCAGGTTACTTAAGTATCATTTAAGAAAATATTTTTAAATCCCTTTGTACAATTTGTAAATGTCAGAATTTGACTCCTGTTGCTATTTGAGAATAAAATCCTGTATCCAATATTCCTTGATTTCTGACTCTATAAAAAATATAATCAATTGGCTCTTACAATATTTCAGTGATGAAACATCATTCAGACCCTTCCTCTGCTCAGTTTGAAAGGGCAAAACAGAACTCGGTTTCTTCCTCTGATGCTCTCTGCAGCATTTTAAGGAAATTACAGAATCAAGGAATTAGTTTTGGGAATGGGTTTTATTTTTTAATGAATGCCCCTTGAGCACATCAGGTGTTTCTGGTGGGTTTGCTTGGTGGTTCATTCACCCTGAGGCCCGTGGCATTTGGAGGGTGTGAACTTTGGGGTGAGAAATGAAACGTGTCCTGATGAACTGTGACATTCCCGTTGGTGTTTGACAGGAAGGTGGGCTTGAGGCTCAGGGGTGAAGTGGGATGAGATTCCTTGGCTGGAGGGAGATGATGCCCAGAATTTTAGAGGAGTCCTTAAAGCAAATTTCATGAGCAGCTGTTGGAAAATCCTTTCAGTTAAATGGCTTTTGAGGTGGGGCTGCCTGGAGACTTTGGGTTTACTGTGAGAATCGTCACCTTCACCTGTCTGATTATAAAAAAAGTGGCGTTTGCACAGGTTGGGACAATAATAATTCTCTGGACAATTAAATTCAGCTGTCAGAGCGGTTTTACCCGGGGGTTGATGTGCTCAGGTGTTCTTATCCTTTTTGGTGCATCTTGTCAGATCTTGAGACTTGCAGGTTGAGGTTTTTCCTCAGAACTTCTCTCTCCAGACAGGGAGATGCCAGTCTCTGTCTCGGGTGCTCACAGGAGGCCATTCCAGGGGGAAATTCCTGGTTTTCCAGCTAAGTAAAGTTAAAGGCATGTGAGTCTTGTGTGACACTCACATCCCCAGAGGCTGTGAGGTGCAAGAGGAATTTCTGTCTTGTTGCAATCCTTGCTAAATGTTTTTATTGATTGATGTTGGATGAATGATTAAACATTCCAGAGCAAGCAGAGATGAATTAAACTCAAAACTCATATTTCTAATGGAAAATACCTTTATCTTTTATTCCTGTAAGCAGAACTTCACACCAGTGAGAGAAAGATCAGCAAAACCCTCTGTGCTTTCTCCCTGGGGTGTTTATTTTGGGTGGTTTTATCGGTTTCGCTGTTTCTTGCAGGGTATTTTGAGTCTTTCATGGGACAGTAAGGCAGAGAGCGGGGAGGGCAGGCTGTGGTTTAGCACTACAGAAATGAATGGGGGTTTCTGTAACACTGGAAATTTATTGTCATTTTTGCTGCTGCCTGGATTTTGGTTTGAGGGGCCCTGGTTACCTGGGACACTTCACAGGGTGCAAAATGAAGATTTTCTTTTACAGAAGCTAAAACTGCGTTTGAGGACAGACAAAGTTGTGTCCACTGCACGTTTGTCATTAATTGTGCTCCTGATCTGGAAGTGGTTGATGTTTGCAGCCAGGAGGATGTTGGGAAGCTGCATCCTTTGCTGGGGAAGGTTTGGTCTGTGCTGTAAAGGACACACAGAATCATGGACTGGTTTGGGTTGGAAAGACCTTAAAGGACATCTCATTCCAACCCCCTGCCATGGCAGGGACCCCTCCCACTGTCCCAGGCTGCTCCCAGCCCCAGCTGCTCTGGGCACCCTGTGCCAGGGCCTGCCCACCCTCACAGAGAGGAATTTCTTCCCAATATTCCATCTTTTCCTGCCATCTGTCAGTGTGAAGCCATTTCCCCTTTTCTTGTCACTCCAGCCCCTTGTATGGGGTCTCTCTCCATCTTTCCTGCAGCTCCTTCAGGGACTGGAAAGGCACAGTTAGGTTACCCTGCAGCTTCTCTTTTCCAGGCTGAACAATCCCAGTTCTCCCACCCTTTCCTCACAGCAGAGCTGCTCCATCGATCGTGGTTTCCTCTATCACCCAACCACCAGTTTTGTCTCCAAAGCCCTGCTTTGGTGACTGGTCTGGGCAGTCCTGGGGGGTCCCCTGTGAGCAGGGAGGCTGCAGGAGCAGGACTCTGCTCTCCATTGACTCTTCCCCCTCGGAGCATTCGTGCCGTGGTTCGGCTCAGCAGGGAAAAATCAATGACTCACATTTCCACAGAAAGAAATGTAATTTCCAGTCTCATAGCAACTGTCCTTTCAACACTTTCAAACCTTCTGTGACAAAATGTTTAACACTCACCCATCAGCTCTTTAATGCTCCAGGCTGGTCCGCCCACTCCCCCCAGCTGAAACCTGCATTTGTGCATCCCTGAATCCCCCAGAATCCAAGGGGGGATGCTGGCAAGACGTTCAACAGTTAAATATAAAATCTTAGACATGAGAGAAGTGTTGCTGACTGCATTACATCAAGACAGAGTGACTCTGGCAGGGCTTAAAATTCAAAACTGTGTTCTCTTCACTTTGATTTCCGTCCCTGGTTTGTTTTTATACACCTTCAGATAGTTTAAAATAGGTTTGGCTGGTGGCTTGGCTAAAATATTTTTGGAAATTATCTTACTTAGAGAAAGATACTCTTTAGTATAAAGAATCTTGGTTTTGTTCCTGGATCTTCTTTCAAACTGAAAGAGAGCAGGGTTAGATGGGATATTAGGAATTGGATATTAAGGGGATTATAATAGGATTATAATAGGATGGTGAGGCCCTGGCACAGGGTGCCCAGAGAAGCTGGGGCTGCCCCTGGATCCCTGGAGGTGCCCAAGGCTGGGCTGGACAGGGCTTGGAGCCCCTGGGACAGGGGAAGGTGTCCCTGCCATGGCAGGGGGTGGGACTGAATGGGCTTTAAGGTCTTTCCCAGCCCAAACCAATCCACGTGTCCTTTACAGCACAGACCAAACCTGTTCCTGTTCCCTGCTGGGGCTCCTGCTCTTCCCAGGCCTCAGGAGGGGACCCCAGGTGTGGGGCTTCACCTGCCCAAAGCCACAGGGATGGGCAGGGCAAGGTCCCACCGTGTCCCTCCCCGTGTGTCCCCTTGAGAAGGCACAGAAGGACTCAGGGTGTTGAGAGGAAGTGACAAAATCTGGGCTGTGCCTTAATAATGGCCACATTGGAGGGCAAAGAGCTCATTAAACAGGTCCAAATGAGACCAAAAAAATCAGGCACTGAGGTTATAAAACTCTGGTGGAACTGGGCAATGTCTGCTGTCCCAATTCATTACTAACTGGATTTAACTGGTTTTCTCCTAGCTGATGATGGAAGAGGTGCACAAGGGCAGCAGCAGCAGCTCTGTTACGTCCCAGCCCTCAGCTGTACAAGGTACAACCCTCCAGGCAGCTCAGCTCTCTCATATTGCTCAACAGGTAAAGCCTGGGCTGGATCTCAGCAAACATTTCAGGGAGTTTGGAGCCCATTTTTATGTGCTGCAAACTGTAGATCTGTTCTTAGAAGCACACGGAGGAGAAAAAACAGAAAGGGGCTAAGAAAAATGTGTTTGTTTGATGGTGGGTGACATAAAATTAATTAAAAAGTGTTAAAAAGCTAATTTTTGTGTTTGTACAATGTAGACGTGCAGCCCAGATTTGGGGTAAGTCAACCACAGGAGCTGCTCAGGAATAAAATGAGGGCCTGGTTTCATTTTTTCCTTAGAAAAAGCATTTCCAGCTCTTTTTGTAGTAGCAGCAATCCTGGTTACTCAGCACCATGGAAACACTTGGATTTTAGCCCAGCATGAACATATTTAATATAATAAGCCATATGAAGTTGAAAATTTGAGATTCTTCCTCTAAGGTAACATCCCTGTCAGAGCTTTAACCTGAATCCCTTAGAACTGGGGAAAGAGGGAATCCTTCCAGGAGGGTTTTCCTGGGAAAAAACAATATTTGCAGCTCATCCACTGTTTATCCTGTGGAGGCAATTGGGATTCTGATGCAAAATTTGGATAGAGGAGAGAATATCAACAGGTCTCCTGGGGTTTGTTTCCAGGCTGGCTTCCTGATCTGTTCTTATCTAAAGTTCTGATTTTCCCTTATTATTGTCAGTTATGATACAAAAGTAGCATTAAATGGAAATTCAGCTCTGTGTGTGTATTTTAAGGATCCCTTCATCTTCTCATGTATTTCAGATTAATAAAAGTAGTGAAGAAATTTGATGAGGAAAGTGGTTATTTACTTATGATTTACATGTATAACTTGAATTATTTTTGTTTTGTGAACATATGGAAATGTGAACAATATAAATTGAATTAAAGTGCAGAGACTCACGTGAGTTCAACATCAAAACTACAAACCCTCTAGGAAGTTGAAGCATTTTTATGTTTTTAATATGTTACATAATATCACATATTTGATTATGTGACATAATGCCACATTTGATTTTTCTCCAACCAAAGGAAATAACAAACTGTTTCAGCCTTTTTCATATGCAAATAATGTCTCCAAAATGTGCATATTTAAAGATACTTTTGTGACTTAATTTGAATTAAAATAAGCTGCTAATGGCTGTTGTCCAGCAGTTTTCCTACACGTGTTGCACTTCCTGAGTCCTGTGGCACAAAGGTCTCACTGATGGTTTGTGGTCTCTTGTAGATGTCTCTCAGAGGTTCTGCTCCCCTCACAGTCGTTCAGCTTCCTGGAGAGCAAGTCCAGGTCCAGGGAGTCATTCAGACAGCTCAGTCCTCCTCTGTGATCCACTCCCCTCAGGTGCAAACCGTGCAGGTAACTCCAGAATGGCTTTAAATCCCCCCAAATCTGCAGTTATGTGGGGGAGAAGATGTGAAAAGATGCACAAATGCTTCTCTGACTGGCTGCTGTTGTAAGAGACAGCAATCCAAGGACAGTCCTGTGGGATACAACAGCACTCCTTTGGGCTTGAAATTATCCCTTGTGGGAAGTCAGCTTTGGAGTCAACATGAAACCATTTGATGTTGCCTCCCTTTATTAAAAAGTCCAGTCCACAGCTCTGTAGTTGGTGCCTTGGCAGACAGGTGGGATCTGACACCCAAAGCAGGGGAGTGGGGGGAACAGAATAATTCAGATGGGGATAAAAATGAGTGTGTGGGAAAGGTGGAGCTGCATGAGGGGCAGTGAGCTGCTGGGTGCTCTCCTGCTGTGACTCCCTTTTGGTGCTACCCAAGTCTCTGCTTGTGTCTCGCACTCACTTGCCACGTGATCTTTGTAAGAGGAACCCAGGGAGTTCCAGTGAGTGTTCCTGCTCCCCTCAGTGCCTGCTGCAGGGCTCTTGGGGACCTGAGTTCCACTGGGAAACCACTGCCCTTGCAGCTGGGTGAGGGAGGAACTGCCCTAAACCCCAGGAATTTGTCCCTGATCCTTGTCCCACACTCCTCATACCACATGTACACCACACTAAACTGGTCAGCCACGAGAAGCAAACCTGGAAGAGACTGTCAGCTGTCAGTGCTGTAACACCAGAGCAGGGAGAGGAGAGCTTGTGTCTCTGCTGGAAGCAGTCAGGCACCTGCCCTGCCTGCTTGGTGGTGCTCAGGTCTCTGCTGATCTCTTGCCTCTTCCTTCCCCCTGGTTGCACAGTCCCCACTGACTGCATTCATTGCTTTTCTGTAATTTATGAATGTTGTGGCCTTGTTTGGGGGGAAAAAGTACAAAAAGTACCAAGAACAGTCCACGAGCAGGTTTTTCCCTGCTGATCATAGGCTGCTCTGTTTCTGCAGTTCAGAGAGAGGTTTTTCCCAGAGCTCTGTGCATTCTTCTGGACTCTGTTACAGGCACACAGATAAGAACAAATAAATGTTTTGTTCCCTAATGAGGAGCAGCAGAGACAAAATAACACTTTGAACTAGATGAGCACATAGTGGAATAAAGAAATTTGTAGATAGTACTTTGCATATTTACTCCCTGCTATACTTCTGCCTTAAATATTAATTTCATTGGACTTTCACATTCTCACCAACAAACCCCACTGCTCCTCTCCTACATAAAAGATTTCAGGTGCTTTCAGTGTTTGTCCTGTCCATCACTGGTGTTCCTGTTCCCTTTCTCACCAGGTATCTTCCTTATCTGAGAGTGAGGATTCTCAGGACTCCTCAGACAGCATTGGCTCCTCACAGAAGGCTCGAGGCATCTTGGCTCGTCGTCCCTCCTACCGGTACGGCTGGGATGCACTTGGTGGTTTTATTTGAAACCAAAACAACAGCCTCTTCCCATGGGCTTCAATTTTCTGCTGCCCTCCAGGTTGTTTCCTTTGCCTTGAAACATGCAGTGAATCTGTTCCTGTACTGAACATCCTGAGCCATCGTTGCTGTGAGGAAACTCTGACTCCAGTAACTGGAGATTGACCTCAGCAGGATTTTGTACAGGGCCAAATGTTCACCAGCTGTAATTTCACTCACTTGTATCATTTTACTGACATGAGGAGTGTAGTCAAATGTCAAACTCCTTTTTTCACAGAAAAATTTTGAAAGATCTTTCCTCTGAAGACACACGGGATAGAAAAGGAGATGAGGAAAGTCCTGGGGTCTCCACTGTCACCTCCATGTCCGTTCCCACACCCATCTACCAGACAAGCACTGGACAGTACAGTATGTTACCCAAAATATTGTCACAGTTTTTATTCAACTTGCCTCAAAATACAGATTTTGTTAAATATTTGAGTAAGATGAAGGACAAAAGCTGGTTATTATCTAGTAGTCAGTAAAGTTAGTACATAGAAGTAATGTCAGATAAACTCAGTGCTTTGTAATTTTAATTTTTGCACATGAAGATGTTTAAGGGTGTTGGTATGAAGCACACAGCAGTGTTCTTTGCCGGATTTAACCCAAAATGTCAGTGAAGACACACACATATATATATATATATATATATGTAATGGGTCACTCTTAAAGGCTCCTGTATCAGAGAGGTACAAAAAATGAGGGTTTGTTCCTTTGATGTTACCACTTGGTGTTCATGGTGCTTCACTCCTGCTCCTCTCCATCCTGTGAGGGTGGGCAGGCCCTGGCACAGGGTGCCCAGAGCAGCTGTGGCTGCCCCATCCCCTGGCAGTGCCCAAGGCCAGGCTGGACGGGGCTGGGAGCACCCTGGGATAGTGGGAGGTGTCCCTGCCATGGCAGGGGTGGCACTGGAGGGTCTTTAAGGTGCCTCCCAGCCCATTCCAGGGTGCTGTATTTACCTGTATTTTGTACAGTTACAAATCCTCTTGTCCCTGTGCCTTCCCTCACAGTTGCCATCGCAGCCAACGGGCTGCAGCTGGCGGGGCCGGGCACGGATGGGGTGCAGGGGCTTCAGACACTGACCATGGCCAATGCCAGCAGCTCCCAGCCCGGGACCACCATCCTGCAGTACGCCCAGACCTCGGATGGGCAGCAGATCCTGGTGCCCAGCAACCAGGTGGTGGTGCAGAGTGAGTACCCCCGGGGGACCTGGGTACAGCCCTGTCACCACGAGTGTCACCTGCTAATGCCCCGTTTGGTGTCCCCCAGCTGCCTCTGGAGACATGCAGACCTACCAGATCCGCACCACGCCCACCACCTCCTCCCTGCCCCAGACCGTGGTGATGACGTCCCCCGTCACTCTGACGTCGCAGACGAGCAAGACGGACGATCCCCAGCTGAAACGGGAGATCAGGCTGATGAAGAACAGGTATGTGAGTGCACCTGAGCTGCTCAGGTTGCTGAGTTTAATGTGCTGAGATCCTGGAAAAGACTTCCAGGATCCTAAAGTCCAACCTGTGACAGATCTCCACCAGAGCACTGAGTGCCATGTCCAGTGCAGCACTGAGTGACCCCTCCAGGGATGGGCACTCCAAACCTCCCTGGGCAGCCCCTTCCAGTGCCTGACTGCCCTTTCCATGGGGAAATTCCTGCTGATGTGTCCTACCTGAACCTCCCCGGCCCAGCCTGAGGCCATTCCCTCTCCTCCTGTTCCCTGGGAGCAGAGCCCGACCCCTCCTGAGCCCCCTCCTCTCAGGGAGTTGTGCAGAGCCACAAGGTCCCCCCTGAGCCTCCTTTGCTCCAGGCTGAGCCCCCCCAGCTCCCTCAGCAGTTCTCCAGACCCTTCTCCAGCTGCTCCAGCCTCTTCCCTAGCTCCATTCCCTGCTCTGGATATGCTACAGCCCGTCCATTTTTCTCTTGCAGTGAAGGTCCAGAACTGGAGGGGCCTCAGCAGTGTCCAGCACAGGGGGGCAATCCCTGTCCTGGTCTTGTGCCACACCGTGGCTGGTACAGCCCAGGTGCCCTTGGCTACTTGGCCTTGGTGCTCCTTCCCCACCTGAGCACACCTGGGCTCGTGGGAGATTGTGACCCAAACACAGGAAATGTGACCCAGACACGCTCCCTTGAGTCTCACAGTGTGGAGAAGCCAAAATTGGGTTTCCCCTGCGGATTGGCTGCCATGTGTGTTAGCAGATCTTGCTGCATTTCCTGCTCTCCTCGGGCAGCTTTGGCTTGGTTTTGTCCTCACTGCAGTTCCAGCTCTCTCGTTTTGGTCAATATTGTGATGTTCAGAAAAGAGATCTATCCTCTGAAATAAAGAACTCTGCTTGTCTTTGCAGAGAAGCTGCCCGGGAATGCCGTAGGAAGAAGAAGGAGTATGTGAAATGTTTGGAAAATCGAGTGGCAGTCCTGGAAAATCAGAACAAAACTCTAATTGAAGAGCTAAAAACTTTGAAAGATCTTTACTGTCATAAAAGTGTGTAAGAAGAGAAGGTAAAAACCTTTGGGGACTGGTGAAATATCAGAGGAGAAATTTTTTTTTTATACTGAATTTTTTTAACTAGATGAAAGGTCAAAAATGAAACTTTTCTACCTAGATTTCACAGCTCAAAGACTCTATAGATTTTCTTTACAACATGTTGGTGACAAAGTACAAACAGGAAACAAGAAAACCTCACCAAAATTCCTGCTGGCACAACTGGAAACTGATAAATTCAAGATTGCAGCTACAGCGGAAGGACGTGTGGCGAGGCAGGTGATGAGAGTTTCTTTGAAAATTCCTATGAATACCTCTAATAAGGGAGGCAAAATTTGGTTACAAAGAAAACATGGATGAAATGGAATCCTTGCCATAGCTGACATTGTTAGTAACGTTTATAACCAGTGTATGTTTTGATTTCTTACTCTTTTCCAAGCCTTTTTCCTTCAGTTATTTGTCTGTAAATATTTTTATTTTAACCTGTTAAGTTTACAGGTGCAGATGATAAAAAAGCTGATACTTTGCTTGAGGTATAAATTATGTTTTTACTCTTTCTCAGATGACAATTTAAAAAGTTGGGATGATTTTTTTTCCATGTTTGCCGTGTTTATCAGATTGGGGAAGGATCTGCAGGAGACATCAAGAGGCCTGGTCCTGGAAGTGTCTGAGGCACAGAAAACTGTGTTGATTTTCTTAGAGAATTCAACACATCAATGATTTTAAAGCACAGCATGAGGGACGAGGACTGGTGACAAAAGTTCTGAAGAATTTCTGAGATTAAATTTCTGAAAGTTTTTAATTTCGCAAGAGTTTGTTCTTAGTTCTGGGCATGAGGAACATCAGTCATTGAAAATTAAATTGTGTGCTGATCATATCTACAATTAAACACTCAGTGCTTGTCCTGGCCAGGGATTCTCCTGGGCTTTGGAACATGAAACCAAATAGAAGAAAAATGATGCAGTAAAAATGGAAGATCTATACCAAAGGGTTATGAGGTTCTAATTTCTGGTTTATTGCTGGAAGTAGTGCAAAATTACAATTTACAGCCTAATTTTGTAAGGTAGGAGCTATTTTGCAAAGTAATGGTGTCTTTGTAAGCAAATACTATATTGCAAATGGGGAGATGGTTGGTATATTTTGTAGCTAAATTGTGATCTTTACAAAACCTGAAATTGAGTTTCTATACGTATTTTGACAGTTTATATCTTTCATTTTAGTAACCAAATGAAATATTTTGTGAACCAGATTTTCAAGGATATATTTTTATGGATAGTACAAAGTCAAATGAGATCCTCTTTGGTGTAGGAGATACTTGAATTAATTTTGTATGTCTGTAGGCAACTTGCAGAAAAAATGGATCCTAAAGAGTATTGGGGGAAAAAAATGAAATTAGGGCTTTTTACTCCCCACAGTTGACAATATCTGCACATGAGATCTCATTGTGTCAGAGAGTCCAGTTTGTACAATTTTGTTTTGGGTGAAAATCACAAGTTTGACATGATCAGGACTCCTTTGCCTGGGGAATCTCCATTCTTGGAGATGCCCAGAGCTGTCTGGCTGTGGGCAGGACATGGTACTGGTGAGGACACGGTCCTGGTGGTCAGGCCGTGGTCCTGGTGGTCAGGCTGTGGTCCTGGTGGTCAGGCCGTGGTCCTGGTGGTCAGGCCATGGTCCTGGTGGTCAGGCCGTGGTCCTGGTGGTCAGGCCGTGGTCCTGGTGGTCAGGCCATGGTCCTGGTGCTCAGGCTGTGGTCCTGGTGGTCAGGCCATGGTCCTGGTGGTCAGGCCGTGGTCCTGGTGGTCAGGCCGTGGTCCTGGTGGTCAGGCCGTGGTCCTGGTGGTCAGGCCATCGTCCTGGTGGTCAGGCTGTGGTCCTGGGCAGGTGCTGTGGGTGACTGCAGTGCTTCTTGCATGAGTAATAAACCATTTCCATAGCTGGGATTGAATCCTGCTTCCAGTTCTGTCAGCGGGAATTCCTCTGTGGCCTGTGCTGTTCCAAGGTGTTAGAGCTCCCTGTGTGTCGTGCTAGCTCGGATCTGGGTGGAATTCCAAGCTGTGCTCCCTCCCTGGATGTAAAGTAATGCTTATCCCATGGTCAGTCCCTGTTTTTGATTTCACTCCTTTGGGAATTGATGGACTTGGAGCAAGCAGAGCTCTTTGCCACGAGGAATCTGCATTCCACAATCTCCTGGTTAGTGGGTTAGGAAAGGATATGTTGTCCCTGAAGTTTCAAAGTCTCTGGTTGTTGTGGACATGAGTCCCAATGCATTTCCTTTAGGCCAGGCTGGAGTGTGACTCCTGGTTGCCATCATGTCAGAAAAGAGCTTTGTGACACATCAGAAAAAAGGTTGGGAAAGTCCTAACCTGAGGGAGCTGCTCCTGGAGGGGTGTCAGTGTTTCCTGTTTCTTTGGTGGAATTTCAGGAAAATTGAACAGCCTGGAATGTGCCTGGAACATGCACCTCAGAGAACTGGACCTTCCTCTCCTCTCAGTGTGTCACCTGGCATGTGTGAGAGGGTTTGACCTACAGTTCTGAACTACTTTGGGAACTCTGTGGTAGCTGATTCCTCACTGTGTTCTCTTTTTTCTTTTGTCTTATGGAATAATAATAAACAAAAACTATCAAGTGTTAAGACTGTAAAAACCTGGTGGCCAATTCTTCTTGTATCTAGCAAGGGAAGCACCTGTCCTGCCAGACACACCAAGAGTCAATTTTTATACTCTTAAAATAGTGTGTTGGAAAGAACAGCTGATTTTTTCATAATGGGAATATTAAACAGTAACACAAGTTCGTTCTTTAAGCACTGATCATGAAGTTCTTAGTTTGGATTTACTTTAAAATCTCGATTTTAAAGAGTAAAATCTCATTCCTGAGGGTAAGAGATGCAGCAGCTGATGCTGTTCTGCTGGTTGGTTCCAAACAGCCCGTGCTTTCCATGAATTGTAAATATTTGTTGAAACAATTAATGGTTGCAAATTTTGATCTTGGTAAATAAAGTCACTAAGATATAATTCTGATGGTCCCTATTTATTTTGAATGAAGGCAGAGCTGCAGTGGTGCTGACCAGGTGTGAATACCTTTGTGGGATCGGGTCATATGACATCCAGGAATAAATAGTAGTCGATTTTAATGGATGAAATGGTACTTGTATACACCTGCCAGTGCTAAAAATGATGAGTGCAGAACAGCTTTTACCTTCCTAGTTTTTTTACCTTCTTAGTTTTCAATAAGCTAAGCCACAGTTAAGGTTTGGTTAATTAAATGGTTAATTAAAACCTTTGCGTGCTCTGCTGGTTTTTACCCGGCAGAGGGAGCATCTGCCATCCCCAAGCCCTGGTGGCATCACTGAGTGTATTTAACATTCTGATGGCTGGAAAAGCACAGAAATGGGGTAGGAAGAAAGTGTTTCCAGTTGATAACATTTCTATATTCAATTTTCCTTATTAGTGCCAAGGCTGTTACAGTTTCCTCTACTGTCAGAGTGGATATCAGAGGCAGGAAACAAAAAACACAATTGCAAACGTGACTCCTAAAAAGTAAGTGCACATCCTTTGGTTCCTGGGTTTTATTGTGAGTCAGGAGGGAGCTCGTTTTTCCAGGCTTTCCCAGGCAGAACAGACCTCCACGAGGATGACCCGATGGTTTGCCCCTCTACAAAGCCTGCACGAGCACGGTGTGTGCCACGGCCAGGAGGATGGTGAGTGTTGTGCTCACGGGGT
>JACBWW010000130.1:300595-319678 GCA_020086605.1 Lanius collurio
TGATGATGATGGACACCGGGATGCCGATGGACAAGGCCCGGGGCTTCCCCGCTCCCCCCGCGCCGCTCTCGGTGTCTCTCGAGCGCCCCCCTGCGGCGCGCGCGGGCCGGGCGGGGGCCGGGCCGGGCGGGGGGGGAGCGCCGGGAGCGCACCAAGATGGCGACACCCGCAGTCCCTCCCGCAGCTCCCCCCGCGCCGCAGTCCGGCAGCGCCGCGCCGGGGCCGCGCTGAGCCCGCCCGACACGGTGAGTCGCAGCCCCCGAGACCCCCGCGGGCTCCCCCCCCGGCTCCCCCCCCTTGCTGTTCTGTTGGATCCGTCCCCCCCGTCCCCCTTCGCACACCCCCCCGGGGGCTCTGCCGCAGAGCGCGGCCCGGAGAGCCCCGCGGACACGGGAGGAGGGCTGTGGGGCGGCGAGGGGCAGAGGGCCTGGGGAGCCCCCCGCCCCAAATCCGCCGCGTGAGGAGGGTGCCGGAGCCTTGCCCCTTGCCAGCCACCGCACCGGTGGATGCCCGGTCACCCCGCGCCCAGGGAAGGGGAGCGGGGGTCGGTTCTCTGCGCACCCAGCGCTGCCGTCCGCGCCCCATCCGGAGCCGCGGGGCTCCGGCAGCCGCTGCCCGGCCCGGGGGGGCTCCGTCCGCTGCAGCCCGAGGCCCCCGACCCTGCGGGGAGTGGGGGGGACGGTGCCGGGCCCGGGCTCAGCGTCCCCCAGCCGGCGGGCTGGGTCTGGGAAGGGGCATCCCCCTGCGCCCACCCTCCAGCTGGAGCCCCGCTTGGGCCCCATCCTTCCATCGTTCCATCTATTCCTGCATCCCTCCCTCCATACCCCCTCCACCCCCGCTCCACTCCACAACCTGGGGGGCCCACGGGACCCTCCTCCCACGCCCCAAATTCGGGTCCGTGCTCTTGGCACTGTAGGAAGGGAGCCCCCGAGTTCTCGCTGTCCCTTCCCCCTCGGCCCTCGCTGCAGCGCTGCTCTGTCCCTCCACCACCCCCTGCTCCCACCGCTCGGCATCCAGAGCCTCCCCTGCCCGGGGAGGGGGGGATTTGGAGGACAGGGTTTTTTTTGGGAGGGGAGGCGGGCAGGGGGATGCTTGGGGCAGCCTTGGTGTTCCACCAGTTGACCCAGATGTTGGGTCAGCATCGCGGTTGTGGCTCTTCCTTCCCTCTTTCCTTCCGCTACAGATTTTGGGGGGATGGTGAGGGCGGATTTGGTTTATATTATTTTTTCCCTTCCTGCTGGGAGGGAATTGCACATTCACGAGGTTTTTCTATTAAAAATCTGGGTGTCTTCCTCCCCTCCCCCTGCGTTCTGGTGCAAACTGATGCCCAGCTGATGTGGGGGTGGGGACACCGGGAGATGCTCCACGGCAGCGGCTGCGGATGATCCGGGGTGAAGTCGGAAAGTCTGGGAAGGGGAGTGTGTGCAAGGGGCAGCAGCCGGATCCGGACCCTCGGGCCCCGAGCTGAATTTCGGAGGGTGATCGCAGGTGTGGGAGGATCATTCTTGTCCCCTCCGTGCCGTGTCGCAGCGGTCGGCGGGAGCCCCCCGAGGGGCCGCGCAGGTGGGGCGGGTTTCGCGGCTCCGGTTCTGTTTGTGCTGTGTGTGGACGTGGAAGCCGGTCCTGGCACACTGCAGCATTCCACCCGCACCGGCAGCCGTGACCGGGACGTCCTCTTTTCACACCGGGAAGATTTAATTGTGAGGAACGGAGGGGCAGAGGGTCCCCGTTCCCCTCCTGCTGGTGTCTTTAGAGGCGGAAAGGGAGGAAAGCGGGACAGTGGTGACAGTGGTGATCTTCCCGGGCAGTGCTGGTGTGGAGGGACGGGGCCTGGAAATGGTCCTGCTTTCCTGTGTCGGTGGTGGAGGTTCCAGGAAGCTCTGGGGTCAGTTCCTCCAGCGGGGCAGAAGGTGCAGGCGAGGCTGGAGGGGCCCATGGGCCGCTCCCCACCTGCTGCCAGAGTCCCCTGTGCCCCTTACTGTCCCCTCGGGCCCGTCCTGATCTCGCCGTTCTTCAGGGGCAGGTGCTGTCACATAAAGTTGGTGAAGCTGTTTGGGATCCCTAAATAGCCCTAGGCTTGGAGTAGGAAGCCCCTGCACTCGGGACCTTGCGCTGATGGGTCTGTCCTAAGGCCTTCCGGAGCTCCAGTGCTCAGGTTTGCCATCCTTTGTGTGTTTAGAAAGTCCCCGTTCTTCACTGTAGTGTTTTATATAAAATTAACAATGTGACCGAAGGGCTACTTGATCATTTTAACACATTTGGGTGCTTCTGGCTGCTGTTCATCCAGGGTGGAGGACCTGGACCCATCACAGATAATTTAATCAGTTATATAAGCTTGGATGTATGGCTTAGATGTAGATCATGGTATAGATACTGTACTGCTCAGTGGAACAAGTATAATCCTGTGGCTACTTGGTGGGAGGAGGTTTCTAACAGGCAGGAGGGCGAGCGATCACGTGCCTCGGGAAATGGAGCATGGCCATGCCTTCATTCTGTTAAATAAAGCAGAAACAAAGTCAGCATTGAGAGGAAATGAAGGAGCTTCAAAACATAAATCATGCTCTCATCTTCCTCCTGTTTGCTGCTGTGTCTGTGCTTGGTGGTGGGGCTGCCCGAGTGTGTTTCCCATTAAAATGACCTGGTTTGGGTTTCCATCTCGATGGAGAGTTGCTGTTTTTCAATGGCTGGGTGGTGCTGGCCCCGAGGCCATGCGGCCATCGCATGGGAGCCCTTCGCGATCGATCGCCTTCCCCCATTGGCATCTACACGGGATCAATAATTTATTGTTGAGTTCAGAGCAGTGGGCTGGGTTAGAGCAGCAGCAGTAAAACAAGGAAATGAGTTGGGAACAAGCACAGGGGGAATAATTTCAGGAGCCACAGAGAGGAAATGCGGATGGTGTCTCACACTGGTGGTGATGGGGTGGTGAGCTGGTTGTTGTGGAACCATTGGCTGGAATTTGGTGGAGTTCAGGAATGACTAAATGCTTGGACTGTCCCCTTTGTGCCTCTTTATCCCACTTCTGTGCTGAGATGGAGAATACAAGAAGGGAAGAAGTGGCTTCCTGCTGCAGGAGTATTACAAAACCTCCCTGACATTAGCTCAGGTTCCAGTCTGGCTTTTAACACTTCACATGGTCTTCTGTCTTAGACAAAACTGTCTCCTTACATAAAGAGTAGCCAGGCCTTGGAAGGGGCTGTCCAGAGGTTGGTGGAGTCCCCATCCCTGGTGGTGTCCAGAGAATGGCTGGACGTGGCACTCAGTGCTCTGGTCTGGGTGACAAAGTGGGGGTCGGTCACAGGATGGACTCAGTGAACTTGCAGGGCTTTTCCAGCCTCAGTGATTCTGTCTTGAAATGCTGTTCCAAAGTTAGAGGCACTTCTGCCTTCCCTCAGCTTTGTCCTGGGACTGTTATTCCTGCCTAATGGAGCACTCCAGCAGAGGGGGGATTGAGGAGAAGGAGCAGCTGGTGGGGCCTGGGCTGTATCAAAGCTGTGACTCCTTCCTGAACAGAGCCATTTCAAAATTCAAAGATCTTGCTACCCTCTGAAAGTCCCATGCCATGCTTCTTTTACTTCTGCCCCAGCAGGAAAGTGAGAGGAGTTTATAATGAAGTCTGCTGAGAGTGGATTTGGGGAGGAATGTTTGTTCAATACTGTGTAACACCTGCTGAAGTGTCCAGGTAGTCCAGGTAGTATTAAAGTTACAGGAATAACTACACAGGTGGTTCTAAAGTTGTGGAAATGAGCCCTTCATTGCTGGGGAAGGGAGCAGGGAATTGTGGAGATGAGAAAGTCCCCCCCAAGCCCCCCCTGAGCCTCCTCAGTGTGAGATCTGTCACCCAGGTGGGAAAACGCTTTGGAAACACGAGGTTGGATGACAAATGTGGCAATTCCAGTGGTGTTTCCAGTGGGAGATGAACTTTTCCTTGTCTCTTGAGTAAAATCAGTCAGGACTGTGATGTCAAGACAGTGGGGAATAACTGACATTAGCAGAGGGAGGTGTCTGAGCAGATACTTGGGGTGATTAGGAGGGAAGAGAACAGGTTCCAGCCCATGGCAGCAATTCCAAGAACCATGTTTTAACAGAGCACTAGAAGGGGGTTATTTATTCTCCCCTCTATTTGTCCCTTTTGTACCCAAACCATCTGAGAGTGCTCCACAAGAAATGAATTCCCCCAAAATTATGGTGTAAAATAACCATTCCCTGAATCCTGTTTTATGGGTCATGGATGGGCTGAATGAATGGAACAAGGAATTAAATTTGGGTTAGTGGCTGAACTCTTGCACAAAAGCTATTTTGAACAGTTCTTTGTTCACAAGTAAAATTGAAGGGGGGAAGTTGAAGCACTTCAGGTTCTTTAGTTTGTGAACCTCTGAGTTCTGTGTGAGTTTGGAGATAAACACGAGTCAGCCTGGAGTAGTGACAGAATACAGAACTGGGGGTTAATTGGTTAGCTGGGATTAACTAGTTCTGGTTCTTGTCACTTGCTGAGGGGTGTTACTGAAGCCACAGGTTCAGGGAGGGAGTGAGGACCCTGCAGAAATCAGTCGATCTTTGTTAAAGCACTGTTAAATAAGGATATGTTCCTGTGTGTTCAGGTCTTCAAGGCCAGGCTGGGCAGGGTTTGGAGCAACCTGCAGTGGTGGGGGGTGTCCCTGCCCATGGCAGGGGGTGAAGCAGAACCAGCTTTAAGGTCCCTTCAAACCCAAACCATTCAACATTTCTGTGATTCTAATATTTTTCTGTTGCTGTTGGTTGCTTCTTCTCTTTCCTCTGTACATTTCTGTTCATTTTTTTCACCTTTAGAGGTGTTTCTCTCCAAGTTCAGGTCTTCCATGGCCATTTCAAGACCATGAGCATTCCCTGCCCTGTCCCCAATCTGCCCTTGACCCCCATGTTGAGCCAAGCACCCAGGGAACTTCCACAAGGGTGAGGAAACACCCACCAAGCAGCAAGTGCTGCTTGGGAACGGAAATATTTCCTTTTTCTTCCACTTTATAGCATCAAATGTGCCATGAGAGCTTTCCTGAAGGAAAGGTCCCTCCTTTGTTGCTGCTGGTCACGTCGCTGACCCTTCCCATGGATAAAAGGGGCCTGTTCTGGACACAGGAGTCACTGCAGATGGGGATTGGAGACTGAAGGCTACTTCCAGCCGTGGATTTCCCCATGGATGGATATTTTGGGTTTGCTCGAAGCTTTTTAGGCTCTCCTGAAGCAGGATTTCAGGGAGCTGTTCATCTAGGCTGTGCTTTCCTTCCTGCCTCAACCCTCCTGTTGGAACCAAGAGCCACGTGTGTCCATGGGGGTTATGTAAAAACTCACACAGAAGGTCTCTCTCTCTCTCAAAGACACACTGTGAATGGCTGAATCTTGGTAATTAATAAAGGAGGAAATGTATTAAAGCAAGGAAATTGCCTCAAAAGTGTTTTTTAATTTATTTTGACGATCAGCTTGAATAATTTATTGGAATATTTCATAATGTACCAGTAAATGGACTGCTGGGAACATTTAGAAAAAAATAATTAAGTCTTAGCAACTGAGCACCTCAGTGAAGCAGTTTCTGGTGGAAAATCTTTGGCATTTGAGCAGTGCATGTGTTGTGTGCACCCAAATCCAAGCTCCCAGGAGGAATTCCTGGCTCCCTGGTGGGGCTGGGAGCAGCAGTGCAGTGTCACTGCCAGTGCAGGTACCCATGGATCCCTAACCCAGTCCCCCTGTTCTGCACCTCACCTGGCTGCTGAGTGTCTGTCACTGCTGATCCTGGCAGCCTGGTGCTGTGCCCAGTGGGGTTTTCCATGGATAACCCCCACACCCCCTTCCCTGATTCACCCAAATGCCACGTCACAATTTTCAGAATGTTCCTCGTGTTACATGATGTGGAAGGGCTGAAATAAAGAGCTAAAAATAATAATAAATAATAAAAATAATAAAAAGGGCTAGCATATATCCCTATCCATTCCCCATATCCCAGCAGCACCATTCCTGGCTGGAAAATAACATTTACCAGGTTTTAGTTTCCAGAAGCTTTGCCAGGCAGAGCAGCCTGGGCAGTGCCAGGCCAGCCCAGCTGTGGAAGTGTCTTCCTTGATGAAGATGATTTATTTTGTGCATTACCTTAATGTGGGATTGTTTATTGGGAAAACAGGTGAAGTCAGGACAGGCAAGAACATCCCAAGGAGTGGGAGTGACCTCAGGTCGCTGTCTTGTGTTGATAATACACCAGAAACAGCCCTGGATGTAATTCCAAAATGCCCAGACATGGAGAAACTGCTGCCATGTGCAGCTGTGAACCAGATTTGGGGAATGGTGTTGGTTTGTTGGGTTTGGTTTTGGTTTTTTCCTTTAAATGGCCAGTCAGCTGAGTCGGTGCCTCCAGTTGTGGGTTGTGTAATTGTGCACAAATTCCTTCATGCCTTCATTTTTTCCCTTTTTTTATGCTGTGTCCCTGAGCTACTTTGGTTTCTAAATTCAGGCCTTACATATTTATCTGTGCCATTCAATTAGACCACATCCCCAATGCTGCTCTATAGTTTCACAGTATGTGAGAAATTTGGTAATTAAATGCATGCAAATGCTGCAAGAATAGCATAAATTAATTTTCCTTAATATCAGCAGGCCATTTGGTGATGTCTCAAAGATAATGTGACCAAGATACTGGCTCTTCTCTCCCCTTTTTGCCATCTTTTTTGAGCCTTTACTATTATTACTCCAGAGATACCCAGTCAGGTTTATAGAAAGAGAATCCCAGCCCTGCTGCGCTCTGGAATTACATAAGGAGGGAGATCTTTAATCCAGATTTTTTGGCTCTCCAAATAAAACCTGAGCTGGAAACAGCATTTAAGCCCTCCATGTGTGGTGCAGCTTCAGGTTTATGTGTGGGTCAGAGGCTGTGAAAGGTTTTGTCACAGCAGTTGCAAGGGATAACCTGAGCTCCTCAGAATCCTTTACCCTGCGTGTTCCGGCTCTGGGAATGCTGTGTGGAAGGCTGGCATCTCCAGCTGTTCTTCCCAAGGACTCAGTTACTCACTCAGTGCCTGTTCCCAAAGCCCACTGCCCTCCAGAGCTGTGGTTCCCTGTCCCAGTGATGGCTCCGGCTTCCCTGAGCTCCTCCCACGTGAGGACAGCACAATCCTCGTGGCCTGGGCAGGCTCTGGGTGCCTTGTGCTGAAACAGCCCAATTTTAACAGTTCAGCCCTAAGTCCAAGGAATCTGAAAGTCGTTCTTTTCAGAGATTCCAGATCTTTAGTATTTATTTGGGTGCTGTGTTTGTGTTGCCTTAAAAGATCTGACCTTACTGGTTGTCCTTCTCCTTTGCTTGAGGGACCTCATCCCATGAAGCTTCAGGATCCGTTCTGGGCCGTGTCCTCGTGGTTTTTATCCCTCTTGGATTTGGTGTTTGGGTCCCTCCCCGAGCACGGTGTCGGGGCTGGGTTCTCTTCCAGCCTGCAGCACTGCAGTGCTGTTGCATCAGTGCAGGGTTTCTGTCATCCCTCTCCTCCCTTGGCCTCCTCCCGGAGTGAGAACAGCCTGACGAGGTAGCAGCAGCCTGGAAATGCAGAGTGTTTGCTGCTGCTGCTTCTGGAGCGCGAGCCCGGCCCGAGGAGCGGAGCTGCAGAGCCTTTGGGGGCGGCTGCATTGGGGGAAGAACTTCCTCACAGCTCTGCCTGTCATGGCAGTGGCTGGGGGAGTGCAGGGGGCTCCACGGAGGGATGGGGCAAACCCTGCCAGGGGGCCGGGCTCCTTGGAGGCTCTGGGAGCTTCTCCCCCGTGCCCTGCACTGCTCCCTTTTCTTTTGTCATTTGTGTTGTGTGTGATGCAAACGAAACCCTGTGTCTAACCCAAGTATGAGAGAAATTTAACTTTCAGAAATTACTGTTGTGCTGGATGGAAGTATTTTCAAATTATTTCATTTTTATGGCCTCAAATGAATAGAAACCCTGATAATTGATAGTCATGGAATGGTTTGGGTTGGGAGGGACCTTAAAGATTGTCCCATCCCACCCCCTGCCGTGGGCAGGGACATCTTCCCCTGCCCCAGGCTGCTCCAAGCCCCATCCAGCCTGGCCTTGGGCACTTCCAGGGATCCAGGGGCAGCCCCAGCTTCTCTGGGCACCCTGCAGTGCCAGGGCCTGCCCACCCTCCCAGGGAGGAATTTCTTTATATAATTCTATATCTGTAAAATGAAAGGGTGAGATCTGACTTCCCCTCACAGAGCTGTGATGTGCTCCAGAGCAGGAGAGCAGGCAAGCCTGGTGAGGGCTTGGTCCTACCAAAAGAGCATTCAGAGTTCTCCTTGGACACTTGTTCCAGTGCTGGAGTCATTAATGGAACTTCTCATAGCTGCAGGAACACCTGATAGGGCACCGAGGAGCATTTTGTGGGAATGCCCAGCATACTCAGCTCCCATTGGTGCTGGTGCTGTCATAAACCCACCCCTGAGGTCCTCCTGTGTGTGCCAGGGAATGCTTTGCTTAACACCTTGTTAGCAGAGGGAGGAATGTGCTGGTACCCAAACCTGTCTGGACCAGGCTGAACACCTGGTCCAGCTTGAGCTGCCTTGGAATTTTGTCTAAAAATTGGTTTGGCTGAGAGCAGTGCCTGGTCAAACTGTTTTACAGGAAAATAGTGGCTTTGAGGATGAAGTTGCTTTTCAGAATGTTTTTTATAGAGTAGTTTGTATTCAGGAGTGCCCAAGTCGGGGTGGTCACCAGTGGGCTGGGGAGATCCAACCAGCAGCTCCCTGCCTGTGCCACAGCTGAAGTGGAGCCTTGGGCAGGGACAGGTGGGTCCCCTGAGTCCAGCCTTGGCACGCCTGGAGCTGGTTTGGGCACGAACCAGCAGGTCTGTTCCTCGTTTGGGGGGTTTGAGGAGTGGGGTGAGCTGTGGCTCTGTGTGGGGTTTGAGGAGTGGGGTGACCTGTGGCTCTGTGTGGGGTTTGAGGAGTGGGGTGACCTGTGGCTCTGTGTGGGGAGCAGGGTGACCTGTGGCTCTGTGTGGGGTCTGAGGAGTGGGGTGACCTGTGGCTCTGTGTGGGGTTTGAGGAGTGGGGTGAGTGACCTGTGGCTCTGTGTGGGGTTTGAGGAGCAGGGTGACCTGTGGCTTGGTGTGGGGTTTGGGGAGTGGGGTGACCTGTGGCTCTGTGTGGGGTTTGGGGAGTGGGGTGACCTGTGGCTCTGTGTGGGGTTTGGGGAGCAGGGTGACCTGTGGCTCTGTGTGGGGTTTGGGGAGCAGGGTGACCTGTGGCTCTGTGTGGGGTTTGAGGAGCAGGGGTTTGAGGAGTGGGGTGACCTGTGGCTCTGTGTGGGGTTTGAGGAGCAGGGTGACCTGTGGCTCTGTTTGAGGAGCGGGGTGACCTGTGGCTCTGTGGGGTTTGGGGAGCAGGGGTTTGAGGAGTGGGGTGACCTGTGGCTCTGTTTGAGGAGTGGGGTGACCTGTGGCTCTGTTTGAGGAGCAGGCTGACCTGTGGCTCTGTGTGGGGTTTGGGGAGCGGGGTGACCTGTGGCTCTGTGTGGGGTTTGGGGAGTGGGCTGACCTGTGGCTCTCTGTGGGGTCTGAGGAGTGGGCTGACCTGTGGCTCGGTGTGTCCCTGACCTGCCTGTGCTTGCTCCCCGCAGAGCTGACCTGCCCGGGGTGCAACATCGCTAAAGAAGCTGCTGCAGGATGAAAAGATGGCAGCGCGGCTGCTCGCACCACCCGGCCCCGAGAGTTTTAAGCCCTTCACTCCGGAGTCTCTGGCCAACATCGAGAAACACATCGCGGAGCTGAAGAAGAAGCAGCGCTCGAAGCAGGACAGCAGCCACCGGGATGACGACGAAGACAGCAAACCAAAACCAAACAGTGACCTTGAGGCGGGGAAGAATTTGCCTTTTATCTACGGGGACATCCCTAAAGGGCTGGTTGCTGTGCCACTGGAGGACTTTGACCCTTATTATATGACCCAGAAAGTGAGTCTGCAAGAGAGGAGTTGCTAAAGAGCCTTTTTCTTGGGAAATGTCAGGTTTGGGTGTGGTTTAAACAGAAGACAAGGAAAGGGAGTCTTGGATGGGGCTGGTTTGGTTGGTTTGCTTTCTTATATGTGTTTCTGTGAGGTTTAATAGAGGTGGTGTGATCAGTCTTTAAGGATGGAGTTAGAAGAACAAGCTCTGGAAACTAAAAATAGTTCAAGTTGTGCTAATGTGCCAATTTTAACCATCAGGGCAATAAGAAAAATGTAATTGAGGGGTAACAGTAAGGGTTTCAGTGTGTATTTCATCACTTCCATGGAACTGAATGTGAGGTTGATGGCTGTGAAACACTGGGACACAGAATCGTGGCAAAAAGGAGATTAATTTACTTGCTGTCATCTTAATTTTTATTTGTCTGGAACTAAGGTGATGTGGCTGGAGGCATTTGTGGGTGCTGAGGTGTTGGAAGAAATGGTGTGAGGGGAGTGGTGAGTTGGCAAACTGTGCTGGGGGTGAAGGGGAGGGATCCACTGGAGATAGAACGAGGAGTGTGGTCACTGATTTTTTTAGAAGGCTAAAACTGAGGTTCTTTACTGCTTAATTTCATTGCTTTCTTTGAGCCAGCTGAGAGTCACCATCTCAACTGAGGCTGAGCTGTGCCACTGGGGGAGCTGCAGATTGAGCTGTGTGGGTGACAGGAGCTGTGGTGTGGCTGTTCAGAACTCGGGCAGAATTGGCTGCATGGGAAATCCGTGCCATGGGTGACCAGTGTTTGATGAGTTTCTGCTGGGACAGACTTTTGTGCCATGCTCAGAAGTGACTCTGTGACTGGCAGGGCATCGTTCACGTGGAATCAGCTGAGTGTGACCCTTCTTTGCTGTGCTTACACTGATTACTGGCTGTTTCTCGTGTCAAGGGTGCTGAGGCAGGTACTGGCTCAGAGCAGGGCTGTGAAATTTGGGGGTCTGTGTAACACACACATCATGGTGCCCAGCTGATGTGGTCCCTCAGGAGATGAGTTACCAGCAGCTGCTGTGGGAAGAAGGCAGCTTAGTTATCCTCAGGAGTACTTTTATTTATTAAACAAATATTTTCTCTGTATTAAACCAGTCTGGTTTTGGTGAGAGCAGGTCATGGAATTATGGGATTGTTTGGGTTGGGAGGGACTTTAAAGATCATCCAGTCCCACCCCCTGCCATGGCAGGGACACCTTCCCCTGTCCCAGGTGCTCCCAGCCCCAGTGTCCAGCCTGGCTTTGGGCACTTCCAGGGATCCAGGGGCAGCCCCAGCTTCTCTGGGCACCCTGTGCCAGGGCCTGCCCACCCTCACAGGAGAGCTTGACCCCTTGCACCCAGCACAGAGGTGTTAGGAGATGTCACTGCGACCCCGTTGGGAGAATTTTGAAGCCTCTTTGTGTCAGTGCAGTTGAGGGGTGGTGTCTGTGGGGAATTGGGCTGGTCAGAGCTTTCCTGGCTGAAGCAGGTGGGCAGTGCTGAAGGGGCAGTGGGCAGGGCCCTGTGCTGGGCAGAGCCCCGTGGTTCTCAGCCTTCCACCACAAACAGGAGGCAGAGGGAACCCCCTTATCCCTCCTGCTTCATCCCTCTCCATATTTGCCTCCCAACACAACGCTATTAATAAACCTTTCCTTTTTAGAGGAAAAAATAAGCTGCATTTCCCTCTCTGAAGGCATCTGTCACATCTCTGGAGGCGCCGTGCGTTCCTTGTGGAGTCCCTGCCTGCTTGGCAGGCCCAGATGGAGGGAAGGTTCTGGAGATGGGAGACAAACCCAGGCAGCCCTGCTGACCCCGTCTGTGCTCGGGCAGGGCCTGGCTCTCCCCACAAACGCTGCATTCCCTGCTCCCTTCCTGCTCTGTCCATCTCGGTGAGCGATGCCTCAGGAGCTCCTTGCTGCTTCCAACAGTCAGTGACTTTCCACACAGAATTTTTTTTAAGGCCATTAAAAAAGGCCTTTCTCTGAATCATCAGGAATTGCGAATCTGCTTGAATCATGGGAAGTTTTCCAAGATTTTTTTTCCCCCTCTCCAGAAGGCTTTGCATCACAGGTCTTTGCTGTTGCAGCGTGCACAGGGACGAATCAGCTGGTTGCTTTCCCTGCAGGAGGACACGGTGATCTTGGTTTGTCTAAGGAACCTGAAACTGCATTTTAACAGAGCAGCTGAACCTCCCAGCACCTGTAAACTGATATTTAAAGGAGAGGCAGTGTGACCTGGAAACAGAACCGTAGCACAGGGAGTCACAAGTCCCGAGTCTGTAGCCCAGCAATGGTTTTGTCCAAGGTGCTGCTCTTTTCTCTGCTCACTTTCAATTTGCAATTGCAATTGGTTTGCCTTCCACTTCCTGGCCTGAAGCACAAGGTAGGAGCAATACTTCCCAATTTTTATTGTGGAAACCCAAAACATTTCAATTCAAATATCTATGTGAACTTCCTTGTTCACACGTGCAAACAAAAATTCAGGGAAACTCCCTGTGTGAGCAGTGGGGGCAGAGCAGCCTCATGGCCTTCTCTCCTTCAGTGTTTATTGAGCAAGGCATCAGGACCGTCTTCCTCTTCCAAACCTTATCAGGATTTCCATTTTTTAATGATTTTTCCTCTTCCACACCTCTTTCCTTCGGATCCATTTGTGGCCCAGCCCATCCCTCCTGCTGAGCAGCTCCTCAGGCTGTTCTTTCCCCTGATGTTGGCCACGTTGTGGCCGTTCTCCTCCAGCACCTTCCATTTCCCTCGGTGGGAATCTCCTCCTTGCTGCACAACGAGCTGAAGGTGCTCGTGCCCCTGCAGAGGCTCCACTGAGGAGGCAGCAGAAGGTCCCTGCATGTTCTGTGAGTTGGGGCTGTGGGTGAGCCTGGGTGGGTGGACTTCAGTGGAAGAAGGAGGGCTGTCCTCACACCCCTGAGGCTGGGGTGGGCAGGCTGAGGTCACCCATGGCGGCCACAGGAGCACCTGAGGATCTCTCCAGAGCCTTTGTGCCAAGGGAGTGACTTGCAGCTTTGTCAAGTCACATGCCAGATTTGGAAACGGGCCCTCTGGGTCCAGAATGTCACCTTGGCCCAGGAAAATCACAGGGATGTGAGGGACCAGCTGCAGGAGGCACGTCTGGCTCTGGAATGTGCCTCAGGAGCCTTTGCCTGTGATGTCTGCAGGGAGAGGTGGTGACTCTGCAAGGTCACGACACCATCCACGGGCTTGCATTTCAGTGAAGTCACCAAAACAGAGGAAAGAGTCGGAACCATCTCAAAAATCAGCTTTTTATTCTTATTTCTAGAGTCTCATTGCCTTTTCCAGATCTTGAGTGCCTAATGGTGTTTTTTCTTCCACTCTATCTCCCCAGTTGGCTTCAAAGGAGCAGGAAAAGGGAGAATGAAAGGAAAAGAGTGAAGAAAGGAGCTTGGCTTCCCTGGCTGTCCCTGTCCCCAGGCCTCTCCAGGTGCTGGAGGGACAGCAGAGTGTGCTGGAGCTCTGTTGGCTGTTCATGCTGTGGATCCAGGCACACAGAGCTAGGACCAGGGAACGTGGTCTGGGAGGCAAGGGAGTCGCTGCTCCCATCCCCTAAATAGCTGTAGCCCACTCGTGATGGGGAGAAGGGTGGAGAATCATTTCTGGCCCACAGGCACAGTGGATTTCCTTGCACAGGCAGGTTGTGAGGCCATTAAAACTTAAAAATCAGGATAATTTCCTTAATATTCCATGTTGAGCCACCTCTTCTTCATAAATATATCTTTCAAGAATGTTTTATTTGATAAATTCAAAAAGATATGGATTTTTCTACTGTTGGATGTAAAACAAGAGCTTAAGGCAAGAGCAGAACATGGCTGATACTTTTTCCCCCAAAAGCTTTTCAGTGGTGAAGAATAAGTTACTGAGAAAGAGTAAATACATCCCCTGTTGGGGGAAATGGGAGAACAGATATTAAATAATGGCATTTCTGTATTAGAAAGTGTGACTCTGTGAGCCAGAACACACTTGAAAAATATTTTGCATTGCTGTTTAATTCTGTACACTGTAGAATCATGGAATGGTTCTGGCTGGGAGGAGCCTTAAAGGACATCTCGTACCACCCCTGCCATGGCAGGGACACCTCCCACTGTCCCAGGCTGCTCCAAACCCCATCCAGCCTGGCCCTGGACACTTCCAGGGATCCAAGAGCAGCCCCAGCTTCTCTGGGCACCCTGTGCCAGGGCCTGCCCACCCTCACAGAGAGGAATTCCTTCCCAATATCTTATCCAACCCTGGCAGTTCGAAGCCACTGCCCCTTGTCCTGGCACTCCAGGCCCGTGTAAATGGTGTCTCTCCATCTTTCCTGCAGCTCCTTCAGGCACTGGAAGGCCACAATTCGATGCCCCAAAGCTTCTCTTCTCCAGCCTGGAGGCAGCTCTGCAGGTGGGGTCTCACCTGAGCAGGACAGAGGGGCAGACCCCCCTCCCCTGCTGCCCACAGCGGGGGCTCAGCCCAGGCTCGGGGGGCTCCTGGGGCACGTCCAGCTCTCCCCCTCCAGCACCTAAACCCCTTCTCCCCAGGGCTGCTCTCAGGACTGATTGTGTCTGTGATTCCTCAGTCCACAGGGTGCCCGAGTTTGCTGTAAATTCATTTTCCAGCAGCTCCAGTGCCTTGCTCAGGGTGTCACCAGAAGTCATCGCTGTCCCCTGCTCCGCATGGAGCCTCAGGCATCGTGTTCCTGCTGCAGGAAGGGGCTTCCATATGTTCTGAGGCTGTTCCTAGAGCTGATTTCTTGTGAAATCTCCTGCCCACTCCCCCTCACTCCTCAGCCATTACAGAACTGCTCAGTGGAAAGCCTGCAGGAAGCAGGAATGTTTTAAATCTTCCTGGAGCTGGGGTGATTCTTGCCTTCAATAATCTATTCAATAAACTCTCAAGTGCAGTCGTCATTTTGCAGATTGATTTAGAGAATTCAACTTTTGGGACCTTCTTTGTTTTTATGAAACCTATTTCCAAGGTTTTGGTGGGTCCTGATGACTTGAAGGAAACTGAAGTGGATGGAGTTTTTTCACAGCTCTCACAACAGAGACTTTGGGAAGTCCAGCCAGACACAACCATCTCTTAAACTGACTGCAAAATACCTTTTTCCAGGTATCACCTTCTTTCTCTGAGTTTTGAGCTTTGCTTCAGCACTTCTTAAAATCTCTTAAGGATGTTCTTGGCCCAGATCCAGAAAATGTTTTAAGAGCTTGCAGCCATTTTGGAATGGAGTTTTGATATGTCAGCAGCAGAACGGAAAACTGAGAGAGGGTTTGAATTGCCAAACACTTCTTGGGCTTTTGGGCTTTTCTTTCTACTGATGAGGCCAAGTGGAGATTTACTCAGGATTTTATGGGGTACACAGGGGAATGGTGGATCTCGGAACTGTGGTAATCGATGGGCAGACTGGAACTATTGACACCTTATTGGTGTGAGGGTTGTGCTGGAAGGCCCAGGGATGATGGGCTTTACAGGCAGGAATAATTCAAGTTTTATGGTNGTCACTCTGTGTGGTCCCTGCCCTGTGGTCCCTGCCCTGTGGTCACTGTGTGTGGTCCCTCCCCTGTGGTCACTGCCCTGTGGTCCCTGCCCTGTGGTCCCTGCCCTGTGGTCACTCCCTGTGGTCACTCCCTGTGGTCACTCAGTGTGGTCACTCTGTGTGGTCCCTGCCCTGTGCCCCTCCCGTGGGGCTGTTGCCATCCCCCTGCCCCGGCTGGGTTCAGCTGGCTCTGGGTTTGTTCCACGTCCGTGCTGCTGTCCCAGCTGGAGGAGGGTTCTGCTCCTGCCCTGCTCACTTGGGCTCCTGCCCGGGGACTTTTCCTGTGGGAAGTGGGCACAGAGAGACTGAGCCACCCCTCGGAACCCCTGAGCGGGGCTTGGGAAATTCCCGTCTTCCTCCAGCTCAGCTTGTCCCACGGGATGTTCAGCGTGGTCCTGCTGGAGGCTCAGCGTGTCCCACGGGATGTTCAGCCTGGTCCTGCTGGAGGTTCCGTTGCTCAGAAGGTGTGGGGGAGTTGGGACATCCCTGCTGAGCTGGGGACACCGCTGGAACCCCTGAGAATCCTGGTGGGATGAGTTTCTTGCTCCAGAGCAGAACAAGATTTGAAAAGGAAGGGGATGCAAGTCCTGGAAAGTTTGTGGTGTCAGGGAAGGGGGAGAGCTGATTCCTAGAATTGGGTGTCCCCTGAGCACTCTGTAATGGCAATTTTGCAAAACTTTGGGCCTTTTAGAAGGTTGTTCCATGCCAAGGTGATCAGGTCATTAATTCTTGATGCTGCAATTTAAGAGCTGTCCAGGGTTGTCTTTAGAAGTGCTTTTGGTGGGGATGCATTAGTGGTTCTGCTAACGAGCCCTCCTCGGTGCTGAACCACAATCTGATTCTGATTTCCTTTGCAAATAATTTACTGCTCAGTGGTCTAATTTAGCCAAACGAGCTCAGATACGTTGTTTCATTGAGAATGGAAATGACAAATTTCCTAAGATGAGGAGTCTCCTGGGGAAGCCTCTGCTGGCAGAGAGCCCTGTGGATTCCCCAGGGTTGGGCTCTGCGAGCTCGGGCTGTGCCAGCCGGGGGCTGGAGACGGGACTGAGTCCGGCTGCGCTCTGGGGCCATCCTGGAGAGGCTAAAAATGGGATGAATGGTGCCAGGGCAAGGACTTTGGCTTCCCAGTGCACACAAATCGGTTTTTTCCCTCGAGGTCGGAGGGTGGGTGCTTTGGGTGTGCTGCTGTGAAGCCCCCACAGACCCCGTTTGCCCGTGGTGCTGCTGGGGCTCCCTGCAGGGAGATGGACCCCAGGATTCTGCCCCACGTCCACAGGGATCACTCCACAGGTTCTTCAGAAAGAAATGAACCTCCCATCTTGAAAGATCTCCATCCTGAGAAGCAGTGAGAGCCAGGGCTGTGCTGAGGGTGGGCGCTGGGAGGGTGGGTGCTGGGGAGGGTGGGTGCTGGGAGGGTGGGTGCTGGTGTCTGCTGGGCTCAGGGGCTCTGCCACCACCTTCTCCTGCTCTTTGCCTCTCAGGCTCTCTTTTCCAGGTGAGGTCTTTGCAACGGTGGGATTTGTTGTGGTTATTTGGGAAGGAGGCCCAGGCTGTGCCATGGGTTGGGGCTGCTGCTCTGGGTCGTGCCATGGGCTCAGCTGCCACATCTGCTCCTCAGCTCTGGTCCTGAGGCACTTTGGAGCTGGTTCTCGTCCCTTGGAAAGGAAGGACAGAGCTGTGGGAGAGGAAAGAGGGGCTTGGGTGGGAGGTTTGGTTCCTCCCTGTCTGAGGTCTCCGGTGGAATGGATGTTTGGAGCAGAATTATCCACGGTGCCCTGATTTGCAGGTGTGTTGTAGCCTAATGGGAGCTTCAGAAAAGAGATTAATCAAACAAACAAACAAAAAAAAAGGCAGAAAATGCTATGTTTTGCCCTGGAAGTTGTTTTGTACAGTTCCTGCTTTGATTTTCTTGCATTAACTCTCTCTCTCTCTCTCTCTCTCTCTTTCTTTTTCTCTGCAGACCTTTGTAGTACTAAACAGAGGGAAAACACTCTTCCGATTTAGTGCCACACCTGCCTTGTACATTTTAAGTCCTTTTAATCTGTTTAGAAGAATAGCTATTAAAATTTTGATACATTCATATCCTTTTCATGACTGAGTTACCTTTGCCTTTGTGTATTCATTGAAAATCTCTTACCTGTTGTCTTGTGCTCAGTTCCCCCCCACGAATGCCAGTCCTGCACCTGGAGGTGTGGGTTGGCCTCAGAACACAGACAAAATCCTGCTTTTGCTGGATGAAAAAGCAGTTCCTCAGCCACATCCAGTGAAGGGAACTTCTCCTTTATTTTCCCTGTTCTTCCCTCAGTGCACACACGTGGATGAGTTTTGGAACAGATGTGACTTGAGGTTGTGCTTCATGTGAAGGAGGGATAGGCTTTAAGAGCTACTCAAATGGTTCAATTGAATTAAAATATAATTAAATACTAAAATATTATCTAGAAATAAATCTGGAGAAAAAGCCACAGCCGCCTTGTCTGGAATTAGACACTGAGTAATTTCTTGCTCTTTTGGCATCTCTAAAACATCATTCTAATGGCTCTTCCAAAATACCCTATTGCAGGGCTCAGGGAGCTTTGGAAGCATCATCTGATGGTGTTATTAGGAGAAAAATAATGTATTTTATTGACTGAGTTGCTTCACCCTGTTTATTTATTTATTTTTAGAAAATGGCTCTAAAATGGAAACACATTCACATGGATTAGAGGCTTCTCTAATCTTCCTTCCTGTATCTCAGGTGGAGGAAAAGCTTTTCCATCTTTCAGAGTTGGCTTGGGAATATTTCCTTTGGCTCTGTGTTATTTCTCGTGGCCTTTCCTCCCCCTGGCTGTGCTGGGATGCAGCTGAGGGCTGTAGGTCTGGCAGGCTGAGCCCAAGGGGCTGCTGAAGGCTCTTGGGTCTTGGCCCAAGGCCTGTTTGAGTCTCCTGAAAGAATTCTGGAAGTCAGAGAGCTGGATTTCACCACTCTGCTGGTAATTCAGTAGCTAAAATACACCCAGACTTCTAATTTGGAAATTGTGCTGCTCCCCCAGATCAGTCACTTGGAACTCTGGATCCCCAACACACAGAGGGAGCAGAGATGTTTGGGAAGATTCCTGTGATTTTCTCCAAGCTAAATCCAGATGTCTGTGGATTTCAGCCCTGCTTTCCCCTGGGCTGGGACAGCAGACAAGATACTTTGATGTTACTGAATAGCTGGGGACACGTTTTCATTGAGGCCTCTGAACTGAATTGCTGAGACAGACTAGAAAATATAGCATTGATTTATAGAAAACTAATTTTAAAAGTATGTTATATTTATATAAAACACAGAATTTATTGAATGGTGACACAAAATGCTGTTTAGGTAGTCATATATGTAATATAGTGTGTGATATGTAGTATGTAAATAGTATATGTAATACAGCATATTAAAAATATATAGTGTGTAAATGTATAGAATACATATATTTATATGTATTTTTAGTTTATGTAGCATATAGATGTTGTATGTAATACAGTCCATTAAAAATACATACATATATAATACATATATTTATATGTATTTTTAGTTTATGTAGCATATAGATGTTGTATGTAATACAGTCCATTAAAAATACATA
>JACBWW010000130.1:324633-354001 GCA_020086605.1 Lanius collurio
TGGATGATCCTGGTGGGTCCCTCCCAGCTCAGGACACTCCATGGTTCCAGGTGAGGATGGCTATCCAGCTGTGAACCTGGGCAAGCTGGCTGGGGAGTGGAGAGACTCAAACAGTGTTTGGCCTCTGCAGCTTTGTCTCTCTCTCTCTCTCTTCAATGCCAATTCTGAAGCGTTTTAAATCACAAGCTGTTTCCTACAAGCAGACAATTTATGCAGAGGAAGGTGACCCCAACGGTGCCATTAACTCTGGTTTAATTCTGCAGGTATATAACAGAGTTTGTAAACCTAGGCAATGTTTCAGCTCTGCGCACTTTCAGGGTTCTGAGAGCTTTGAAAACTATTTCTGTAATTCCAGGTAAGGCGGCCCCGGTTGGTGTTTAGCTGTCGGGTACAGGCCCCTGTGAGTGATGTATTGCTTTGTCTGTAGTTGTTGTTTTATTTTGGTGTGTGTATTGTCATGGTGTTTTTTGTGTGTGACCTCCCTCATTGCAGATATGTCACAGAGTTTGTGGACCTTGGGAATGTCTCAGCATTGAGAACTTTCAGAGTTCTCCGAGCTTTGAAAACTATCTCTGTAATTCCAGGTGAGAACCATTCAGCATTAAAGGCTGGGCTTGTGTGTGTGTCCTCTCCATATTCCCCCTCCCCTCCTGCACTGCTCATTCCTCAGAAATGGCACTGGGATTTTTTGGATGGGATTTGCAGTCTGTGTAACAAAGCAGCTTGAAGTCAAGGCTCCTGGGCCATCAAACTGGGGGATGAACAGGCTCATCTTGTTCCACCTCCTGCCATGGGCAGGGACACCTTCCACTAGACCAGTTTAATCCCAGCTCTGTCCAGCCTGGCCTGGAGCACTTCCTGATCCTGAGTTCTAGTACAGGAAAGCTTCATGCACGTGGCTTCTTAAAATGCCCCTAATTCTAAGGTCAAACTGAAGGCTTGGGTCTTACAGGCACTCAGGACATCTCCAGCATTCTGGTTTCCAGGTGCTCAGCCTCTTTCAAGGTGGGCACCCAAAATAACTCCTTGATGAGTTTTGGTCTCAGTTCCTTTGTGGTTTGTTCCCATTCACTGATGCTGCAGTGGTGGTTCTGCTTTCTCAGGCTGCCAGGGATGAGCCTGTGGAATTGTAGGGCACTGCCCTTTTGTCCCATCCCAGACTGCCAACCCCATCAGCTGTGCCTGCCTGTTGTGCATGATGATGATGATGATGATGGTGATGCTCTAACGTGGCACCTGCTTTCCTGGCACCCAGTGAGAACATGCTGGAGTGATGTTCCTACTGAGCCTTCCTTCGTGGTCAGTGATATGTAAGAGATCTTTGGTAATTGCTGTTAGCAGTGCCCTGAGTGGGTCTGAGGGGTGTCTGTGATTCTCTCAGCCTGCTCCAGAGAGTAACTGGCTTGCTCAGAGAGAAGCATCGATGTTAAAACCAGTTTTGCCTGTGTTTTGCTTTCTTCAGTGTAGCAAAGTGGAGATGATGCAGCTTTGAGGACTGGTTCCTGGCTGTGTGAGAGCATGCCTTGTGTGGATGGCAGCAGAGCAGCTCAGTTTGCATCATTCTCTCCACACAATTCAAAACCAAGGGAGTTTTATTTCAAATGGCAGCAGAGGGGTTGGGGCTGAGCCCTGCTAAGTTCAGCACATTTTAATGTAATTTTTGTTAGAGGGACAATTTGCTGCACATTTTGGTTGAATAAAAGGGATGATTTGCCACTCACAGCCAAGGGGATCCTGTTTGGGTGTTGGGGGCACTGAGCATACCTGAAATGCCAAAATTTTGGGGTTTTGTGTCCGTTTCTGGGGGAGGGTTGTCCAGGTGTGTTCTGCAGCAGGTGGGTGCAGCACAAAGCTTGGCCCCCTCCATTTTGTGACAGCAGGAGGGATGTAAAGTGTTTGAGTAATTGGCCTTTTGGGTTATTTAATCTGAAAGCATGAAGTGCTCTTTTGGGGTTTTGCCACTATTATTTCACAGGGAAGAGGTGATATTTTAGAATACACTGAATATTAAAATCCAAAGAGGTTCCCTTTCTGCTTCAGCACATGGAATGGGAATTTTAACTCTGTGCTGAGCTACTGGGAAGCTCATTTTAGTGTTTCGAGTGCCATCTACATCTTCTGTCAATCATTGGAAGGAAGGTGTGTTTGAGACGAGATAAAAATGGGAAATATTACCAGAATTTGACATGCCATGGACAAAATTCCGTGGTCTCTGTGGATCTGTGTGTGACAGGAGCAAACTGTGACACCTCTGAGGGAAACCACCAAAATACCCCCTTGCTCTTACAGTTTAGTGGAAAAACTGTCCAAAACCGTGATGGTCTCAAGAAATTTTCTGTGTTGGCACTTGAGTTCTTCTGTTTTAGTTGCCTGGTGCCATGTGGGGACACACCTGGGTCACACCCACATTCCACAGGACCCAGGGAAGCTCCGGCTCCGGGAGCACTGGGAGTTGTTGGAGTTGTGTTTGTTGGAGTGTTCCCAGTCTGGGCCTGGCCTGGGATCTCTCCTGTTGGTTCCAAAGCCCCTTCTCCTTTCCCACCTGGGAGAGAGCAGCATCCAAAGCAGGAACCCGAGCGCTGGCACCCGTGGGTGCATGTGCAGAGCAGAGCCGTGGGATGAGCATGGCAAGAGGTGCTGGGGGTGCTGTGTCTGCCAGAACAGCAAAAACCTGCTCTGTGTTGGAGCAGGGGTTTGGCATCCATGAAAAGGTTGGGTAATGGAAGTAAATGGCATTTCAAAGCAGAATTCCTTTGTAAGGAATGTATCTGCAGCTGTTTATTTTTGAATCTTTATGTTCCTGGTACGGGTCTAACCTCTGTTGGGCTACACAGAAGGAGGAGGTTGGAAGGGACCAAGGTTTCTGGTCCAAGATTTATTGCAAAATGTTCATGTGGTCTCAGCTGGAACCTTGGATCTGACTGGCTCCAAATGCAGCTGTGATTTATTATTTTTTTGCTCCTTCCTCCCTTCACTGCTCATTTATAAACCACAGAATCATCCTACTTAACACCAGAAAGGCTGATTAAGGGGGCCTCATTTGGTACTGTTTCTGCATCCAAAATTCTATCTACTTTAGACCTGTCACCTCAAAATTAACGCTGAGTTCTCCCCAGTCACGAGTTCTGCCTCTCACGGACCAGACTGGTGTGGGCAACCAGCAGGATCCTGGCTTATGCCTGAGCTTACTTTTGGTACTGAGCCTGTCAGTGATCCCAGAGGCCCCAGTAAATGGCAGAGCACCAACGCCCTGGGTGAAATCCTGCCCTGGCTGAAATCCTGCCCTGGCTGTGACCAAACCCTCCACTGAAAGGGAAGGTTCTGCTCCTGCAGGGGAGGGGAGGTGCTGAGACACTTCAGTTGAGCAGGAGAAGCCCAGGATGTGAGAGCTGAAGGTATTTGATCTCTGTAAGCTGTTGTAGCCCGTGCCAGTGAGCTCAGCTCAAACACAGCTGGACGTGTCCCCGAGGGGTTTTGGGGCAGCAGATCCCGATCTGATCCTCGTTTGACCAACCCTGTGTGTGTGGGAAGCGATTCCCCCCGTTCTGCAGCCTTGCTGCAGGCTCAGGCATTCTCAGGGACAAACACTGGGATGTTGGGTTGTTCTGACTGCTCCCCACTCACTGCTGAGCTGCTTCCTCCATCCCAGTGTTGTTCTGGCTGGAAAAGCTGACCACACATGGCTGTTCCCAGGAACCCACACTATTTATAGCCACAGCCTTCCCACCGTAGAGTTGTTCTGAGGTACTGTGTTCATTTGGATTTTCGGTGTGTTTTCCTTCTGCAGGAGTGATTTCCAGTCTTGTTTCCTTCTCCACAGGCTTGAAGACCATCGTGGGTGCCCTCATCCAGTCTGTGAAGAAGCTGTCGGATGTGATGATCCTGACAGTTTTCTGTCTCAGTGTCTTTGCCCTCATTGGGCTCCAGCTGTTCATGGGCAATTTAAGGAACAAGTGTGTGATTTGGCCAATTAATGTGAACGAGACCTTCCTGGATAATGGCTCCAGGGGCTTCGACTGGGAGGAATACACCAACAATATGTGTAGGTATTTCTACACTGAGGCCCCCTGAAACCTCCTGATTTGGCTCCGTGCAGCTGCCCAGGAGTTCCAGCATGGCTCGTGCTGTGGTGTGTCTGGTTTTCACAGTAAAAACCCCCTTGTGCAGAAGTTTTTCAGTTGTGGGTTTTTTTTTTAATCTGGCCTTGTTGAGACATTCCTAGCTGAGTTCATCCTCCTTTAGAAGGGTTTGGATGTGCTCTTTTAGCTCAATCATTTGTCCAAAATATATTTTTACTGATCAATTTCTCAGCAGTGGATTTGGGGGGGCTCTGAAGTGAAGGTTTTAGTAGTGTTACAGTCTATTAAATGCTCTAACTGGGTTTGTGGGTGAATGTAATCTCTTCTTTTTCATCTTCAGCAAATTTTTACATCATTCCTGGCTCCCCTGACCCTTTGCTCTGTGGTAACAGCTCGGATGCAGGGTGAGTGTTGAGCTTCCTTAGCAATCAGTTATCACCGACGTTGGCTAAAGCTGGCAAAGCCTTTGGAATATTCCCTGTCGCTTCCTCTGTTGACTCTGGTGTTATTTCACCAGGTTTCACATTTCTTAATCTAATTAGGAATCCGTTGCTAATGCAATGTAGGTGCCATTTCCCCTGTCAGGAGGCAGGTCTGGCTACCCCTGCTTACCAGTGCCATTATTTCCCTCTGAATCCAATCTTAAGGATCATCAGAGAAGGGTGGATGGAGGCTCAGAAATGGGAATTTGCCGTGTGCTGTTGGTTTTCCACCCCGACCTTCAGCTCTGGAGACACTTCTGGCCAAAGCTCCTGCTTTGGGCTCCCGTTGAGGGCAGAGCTGTGCCTTGCAGCATCTCATTTCCCCAGGACGAGGCTAGCAGGGCTCTCCTGGAATCCTGCCCCTGTCTCCTTGTGTGCTGTCCTTACCTGACCTGCTGTTTGTTGGGAGGGCTGGGAGGGAGCACAGAGAGCCCTGACCTGGCTGTTGTCCCTCCCCAGCCAATGTCCAGAGGGATACACGTGCATGAAGGCAGGACGGAACCCCAACTACGGGTACACGAGCTTTGACACCTTCAGCTGGGCTTTTCTGGCTTTATTTCGCCTTATGACTCAGGACTTTTGGGAAAACTTGTATCAATTAGTAAGTAAATACTTTGCTTTGGTGTCATACGTGATGAGAATTTGGGGATAAAACGGGAAAGGGAAATGTGAGAAGTTTTGGTTTATTCCTTTAAAAGAGTGAGTGCAAGTAAAGCTGCACAGTGAGATTTTTTTGGGGGGGAGGAAGGGGATATTACCTGTCAGCAGGTGTTGCACTTCAAGTCCAGAAGGGAGGGTGGGTCCAGCTGAGCTGTGAATTAATTTGGGAGACACCTTAGCACTGGCTGCAGGGGGCTGTGGGCATTCAGCCCTGCTCACAGAGGGTGCTCAGGCTCTTTGGAGGGCAGAGAGTTTTCTCCTGACCTGAGGGTGCTTTGGGGACCTTGCTGAAACAGCTTTTCCTTGATTTGGTTTGTTTTAAGGGAGTCTGAGCATTGAGTTTCACAGTGTGCCTGTGAATCCTTTGTATCCCTTGGATGTTCCCTTGAGGGGGGAAGGTGGATGTCACCTTTTGTGTTCATGGCCAAGGAATGTGCAGTGTCTCAGCAGGGAAAATGCTGAGCTGGGAAATATTCAGCACTGCTGGATTTTCTTAGAAACATTCAGGTCAAGAAACTTGGGATCAGCCCATGCGTGTCAGGGAAGCCCAAAATTGCTTCCCATTCCCTTTTCTAATCCCTCTGCCATTCTTTTCCACTTCCAGACTTTACGAGCGGCAGGAAAAACCTACATGATCTTCTTTGTGCTGGTGATCTTTGTGGGATCCTTCTACCTGGTGAACCTGATTTTGGCTGTGGTGGCCATGGCCTACGAGGAGCAGAACCAGGCGACGCTGGAGGAGGCAGAGCAGAAGGAGGCAGAATTCAAGGCCATGTTGGAACAACTGAAAAAGCAACAGGAGGAAGCACAGGTGAGAAACAAGGGAATTCCTTCCTGTAAGGGCAGTGAGGCCCTGAGGCTGCCCAGAGAAGCTGATTTTGCTGCCTGCACAAGCAGACTGTCAAAATCTTAACAAATTCTGAGTGCAGGTTTCTTCCAAGGACAGAATAAACATCTCAGTCCTGCCCCTTTTACTCAGGTGCATTAAACCAAACTCTTGCTTAAAGCAGAAAGTGGAGCATTAATCCTGGCAAGATGTGATTTATTGTTCCTTCCCTTGCCTGCACCCTCAGGCTGCTGCCATGGTCACCTCGGCCGGGACGGTGTCTGAAGATGCTGTGGAAGATGATGGTGGGGGGAGGATGTCTCGGAGCTCCTCAGAGATCTCCAAACTCAGTTCCAAGAGTGCCAAGGAGCGTCGAAACCGGAGGAAAAAGCGGAAGGACAAGGAGCTGTCAGAGGGAGACGAGAAGTGTGACAATGAGAAGGTGTTCAAGTCGGAGTCTGAGGATGGCATGAGGAGGAAGGCGTTCAGGCTGCCGGATAACAGGCTGGGAAGGAAGTTTTCCATCATGAACCAGGTAGTTTTCTGTTCCTTCACTAATGTTTGTGGTTGCTTGAGGTCAGGGTAATATTCTGCTTTAGATTCCTGTTGGCACCTCGAGGGATCTGCCTGCTGTCCTAAACTGTGTTGGGTCAGGAGAACACTTAGGGCCCAGGTTTATGACTCTCACACACACTTTCCCTGGCAGGAATTGTTCCTGAGGAATCCAACCACGTCACTCCTCCATGAGACAGCTCAACCAGCCAGGAGTGAGCAGCTCTCAGGGTGCAGCCACCAAGTGAGGGCTGATGGCCTGTGCAGACCTGGAGAGGGAGGGGAATGGCTGGAGAGAGACCCTTTACAAGGGCCTGGAGTGCCAGGGCGAGGGGGAGCGGCTTCCCAGTGCAGAGGGTGGGGTCAGATGGGATATTGGGAAGAAATTCCTCCCTGTGAGTGTGGGGAGGCCCTGGCACAGGGTGCCCAGAGAAGCTGGGGCTGCTCCATTCCTGGAAGTGTCCAAGGCCAGGCTGGATGGGGCTTGGAGCACCTGGGACAGTGGTTCCACCCCGCAATGGCAGTGGGGTGGAACAGGACAATCTTTAAGGCTCCTCCCCAACCCAAGCATTCAGTGTTTGTACAAAACCACACCGGCAGCACTTTCTGTCCATCCTTCTCACTGCCTTCCTTCCCTTCTGCCCCAGTCTCTCCTCAGCATCCCCGGCTCCCCTTTCCTCTCCCGCCACAACAGCAAGAGCAGCATCTTCAGCTACAAGGGGCGCTTCCGCGACCCCGCCTCGGAGAACGAGTTCGCCGACGACGAGCACAGCACGGTGGAGGAGAGCGAGGGCAGGAGGGACTCGCTCTTCATCCCCATCCGCGGCCGCGACCGGCGCAGCAGCTACAGCGGCTACAGCGGCTACAGCCAGGGCAGCCGCTCCTCGCGCATCTTCCCCACCCTGCGCCGCAGCGTCAAAAGGAACAGCACCGTGGACTGCAATGGGGTCGTGTCTCTCATCGGCGGGCCCCCCTCCAGCATGCCCGGGGGCCGCATCCTGCCCGAGGTAGCTGCCCAGCACAGGGTGAGGAGGTGCCAGAGCTGGCCTCCTCCTCATCATCATCCTCCTCCTTCCCCAGCAGAGCGGAGTCCCAGCAGGATGGGTCAGTCTGTCTGACCACCAGCCTGTGCTGATCAACACCCCGAGCTTCCAGGGCCTGCTCCCATCCCTAACTCAGCATCCCACCTCCTTCCCCTCCAGCTTGCTGGGAGAAAAAATAAAAAAGGCTTGGAATTGAGTCCTTAATTAAAGGACTATTAATAGTAGGAGCCTTGGTGTATGTTGGGGCGATTCATACAGAACTATTTAAAGCTGGGAATGGGAAAACCAACCCAATTTTTAAAGGTAGTTGTGAATATTCTCCACAGTAAGGTAAAATATTTGAGGATTAAAGGGAAATACAAACAATCTTTTTTTGCTCTCACTAAATTCAAGGGGCAGCTGTTAGTAAANNCAACTCTTCATTTGTGGGGTTTTTTTTTCCCCAAAGCAGTTGAGATAAACCAGTGTGGAAAAAAAAATGGACACAGCATTGTGTTTGATTTCTGTAAATGGATGTAGTTAGTCTTAATCAGGTTATTCCTGTTGAAAATCCTTCGCAGTGTTATGTCATCTCTTTCCTCTTTTAGAGCCTGTCTGTGTTCAGCACAGAATCCATCTCAGTTATTTAAAAACTGGCACCAAAAGCCGTTTGGAATCTGTAACTTTGATTTTAGCTGTTTTACCTTAATCAGTTCTGAGTTAAATATAGCCCTTCATTTGGAATAATTTGCATTGAATCATCGTGGTGGGGCTGAAGCCCAGGGTTGGGAGGGCAGTTGTGGTGACCTGGTGCAGGCGTCGTGTGGATGTTGTGTAGGGACAAAGGAGAAGTCAGGAAGCTCAGTAAAATCCTAAAATCCAAGAATCCATGAGGGTGGAAAAGAGCTCCAAGGGTGTTGGGTCTGACCTGTCCCCCTGCTGTCACCCAGAGCAGAGCTCTGAGTGCCACACCCAGCCTTTCCTAGGACACCCTCAGGGATGGGGGCTCTGCCCCTTCCAAACCATGGCAATCCTTTCCATGAAGAATTCCTTCCCCATGTCCAACCTGACCCAGCTCTTCTCTCTGTCACCTCCATGGCCATTTTCACGAGGTTCACAGTTCTGTAATTGTTCAGCCTCAGAAATGAAGCCTGAACTCTGTTTTGTTTTGTACCTGTAGAGCTGGAGGAGTCCCAGAGGAAGTGTCCACCTTGCTGGTACAAATTTGCCAACATGTTCCTGATCTGGGAATGCCATCCATACTGGATGAAGCTGAAGGAGATTGTGAACTTAATTGTCATGGATCCTTTTGTTGACTTGGCCATCACCATCTGCATCGTGCTGAACACGCTGTTCATGGCCATGGAGCACCACCCCATGACCCCCGAGTTCGAGCACGTGCTCTCTGTGGGAAATCTGGTAAGAGGGCTGTGGTAAAAGCTCCCTGCAGATCTGCTCCTGCTGGGGTGCTCAGCTTATTGATGTGGACTTGGAATAAATTGCATTGTCAATACTTAGCACAAAGATCAGAAAATAAGCAAAAAAAAATGACTCTTTGCCTGTTCTTTGTCTGTGTCTCCTCCCCACTCCAGGTTTTCACTGGGATTTTCACAGCAGAAATGTTCCTGAAGCTCATTGCAATGGATCCATACTATTATTTTCAAGAAGGCTGGAACATCTTTGATGGGTTTATTGTCTCCCTCAGTCTGATGGAGCTGAGCCTCGCAGATGTGGAAGGACTTTCCGTGCTGCGATCTTTCCGACTGGTATTCCATGTTCCAGCTCTCTTTCAGTGTTACCATCATGGAGTTACTACAAAGTTTAGAGTCAGAGAATCGTGGAATGCCCTGAGTTTGGAAGGGACCCACGAGGATCATCCAGTCCAGCTCCTGGCCCTGCACAGACCCCCCAGCAATCCCACCCTGTGCCTGAGAGTGTTGTCCAAATGCTCTTTGAGCTCTGGCAGCCTCGGGGCTGTGCCCATTCCCTGGGGAGCCTGGGCAGTGCCCAACCAGGAGAAGAACCTTTTCCCAGTATCCAGCCTGTCCCTGCCCTGACACAGTTCCAGCCATTCCCCTCACATAAGAAATTTTTCCCATTTACAAAGGACAAGGGAAGACCCACATTTTTGTGAGGTTGGGGAGGACAGAGATTGAGTGGTGCTATTTTTTATGGGCTCTTCTTTCTTCACCACTGCTCTTTAAGAGATCTGAGCAGCAGCTTGTTGCATTTGGGCAGGGAAGGGTGACCTTTCCTCAGCATGTGGGGAACAACTAAGTGCAAAATGCACAAGCCCAAATTTCCAGAAAGCTTAAGCATTCTCTGCCCCTTGTGACCTCAGCAGTAGAAGCATGGACTTATGTTTACTTAGAATACAACTTGGTTGTTGTTTAGGAAGTTCTTGATTTTCCTCCTTGTTTAAGATTTGTCTGTTTTGTTTTGCTTTTTTTTTTTTTTTTTGTAGCTCAGAGTCTTCAAACTGGCCAAGTCCTGGCCCACTCTGAACATGCTGATAAAAATCATTGGTAACTCAGTGGGTGCCTTGGGGAATTTGACCTTGGTGCTGGCCATCATCGTGTTCATCTTCGCCGTGGTGGGAATGCAGCTCTTTGGCAAAAACTACAAGGAGTGTGTCTGCAAGATCAATGCGGAGTGTGAGCTACCCCGCTGGCACATGCACGATTTCTTCCACTCCTTCCTTATTGTCTTCCGTGTGTTGTGTGGGGAGTGGATTGAGACCATGTGGGATTGTATGGAAGTGGCAGGACAGGCCATGTGCTTGATTGTCTTCATGATGGTCATGGTCATCGGAAATTTAGTGGTCAGTAAATGGTTACTGATGGGCTTTCTTGGTTGCCTCTGGGTGGGGTAGAACTCGGGGAGACCCCAGGATGAGGGAGTGATGGTTTGTGAGTCTGTTCCTGCTCTGTTGAGGTCCCTCTTGGCCTTTGACATATCGAGAGTCCCACAGACTTTGGTAGCACAATGTTAAAGGTGTTCTTGGCTTGATGAGGACCTTAAAGAGTTGCCCATAAATGAAGCATTTTGCAGTAAAAGCTGAAGGTGTGAACCCCTCAGTCAGAGGGGACAGACCTACACCTGACCTGAGGGGCAAAAGAAGCAAAAAGAAGCAAAACCTGGCATTTTAATTACCAGGAATGGTGCACAGGGGAAGGTCCCAAAGTGTTAAAATGAGTATGGAAGTTTCTTCTGAAACCTGCCCACTGGCTCAGTCATGAGGTACTGTGGTGTGCAGGAATCGGCTGTGAAACTGCACGGCCTGTTGTGTGGGAGGCTGGACTAGCTCATGATGGTTCCTTCTGGCCCTGAGTTTTATGAAGAAAAGTCTGTGGAGGAGAATGTGAGCAAGAATGAAGTCACACGAGCAGTCACAATTCCTCAAAGTAGTTGTGAGCTCTCTCTGAGAGGTCCTGTCTTGCCAAAGGGTTTTGATAAAATAAGTCTTGGGGATGTGGGCAAGGAAATAGAGCTGGGAGTGATCATTCAAAATGCCAAGATTTTCCCCATTTTCTTTGAGGCAGAGATGGGACTAAATCAGTCAGGCTGAGTTTAAATCCCTCTCTGAGATTTGCAGTCTGGATCCTACAAGGGGTCGATTGAGGGAGCCCTGGGACCCCTCAGAGCCGGGTGCTGCACCAGGGTCCCTGTTCAGGGAACTTGCTGCAGCATCAGGGTCTCGTACCTTGAGCCTTGGGCACCTGGATAAGTTTGTGGGACACCAGAGCTGATTTTCAGCAGTGTTTGGAGACATCTCTGCAGCATCAGCAGGGCTTGGGTGCTGAGTTCAGCTTTGGGAATGCCCACCCTGTGTGTCAGTCCAGCATCACCCCTTCCCTTTCAGGTGCTGAACCTGTTCTTGGCCTTGTTGCTGAGCTCCTTCAGCGCAGACAACCTGGCGGCCACGGACGATGACGGGGAGATGAACAACCTGCAGATCTCGGTGATCCGCATCAAGAAGGGCATTGCCTGGACCAAGGCCAAGGTGCGGGAGTTCATGCAGGCTCACTTCAAGCAGAGAGAGGCCGACGAGGTGAAGCCCTTGGATGAGCTGTATGACAAGAAGGTGAACTGCATCGCCAACCACACCGGGGCCGACATCAACAGGGACATCGACTACCAGAAGAACGGCAACGGCACCACGAGCGGCATCGGCAGCAGCGTGGAGAAATACATCATCGATGAGGACCACATGTCCTTCATCAACAACCCCAACCTCACCGTCAGGGTGCCCATTGCTGTGGGGGAGTCCGACTTTGAGAACCTCAACACAGAGGATTTCAGCAGTGACACAGATCCTGATGGCAGCAAGGAGGTGGGTGCAGTGCTGAACATTCATTCAGGTCGTTCAGCCCGCTGTGAGTGCCTGGGGACCTCTTGGCAGGGAGAGCTGAAATAAAAGCTGAAGGTTCCAGCACAAAACTGATGTTTGTGTTAGGATGCTGTCTTTGCACTCAAGGCCCAAGTTTCTTATGCTAGGAGCTCTATAGAAAGCCACAAATACTTGTGAATGTATGTAATTAAAATGTAAAATATATCTAATCATGGAATGGCCTGGGTTGAAAGGAACCTTAAAGATCATGTGGTTCCAACACCCCTGCTGTGGACAGGAGCACCTTTCATAACATAAATACTTAACCCTGTCTGTCCTGCTAATGTGAGACATAAACTGGGTCAGGATCTCCGTGATTGAAGTGAGGAAACAACTTTGATTACAGTAAATGTGGTGAACAAATGGCTGAGCCCTTGTGAAGTTTGGTACCTGTTGGGAACTGATCACTGATTGGATTGGGATTTTGTGTTGCAGAAACTGGACGAGACCAGCTCCTCTGAGGGCAGCACCATTGATATAAAGCCTGAAGTGGAGGAAGTCCCCGTGGAGGCACCAGAGGAGTACCTGGACCCAGATGCCTGTTTTACAGAAGGTGAGAAAGGAGTGAAGGAAGAGGGGTTTGGGATGTTCTGGGGACCAGTCTGCTGTAAGCTCACCTTAGGGTTAGGTCAGCCTGGATCAGGGCTGGCTCTCAGCTTTTTCTCAAGGCCCTTCTTGGTGAACTAATTCAGAGGAATTTGCAAAGTGAAGCTCTCAGAGATGCAGTTGCCCTTGCTAGGATGTAGATCATAGAATCGTGCCATAGTTTGGGTTGGAAGGGACCTTAAATCCCATCCCAATTCCACTCCCCTGCCATGGCAGGGACACTTCCCACCATCCCAGGCTGCTCCCAGCCCTGTCCAGCCTGGCCTTGGGCACTTCCAGGGATCCAGGGGCAGCCCCAGCTTCTCTGGGCACCCTGTGCCAGGGCCTGCCCACCCTCCCAGGGAGGAATTTCTAAAGAGTTATGGATGGCCTGATGATTTTTGTGCAGCTGGTGCCTGAAGTACTTAGAAGCAGAGTACTTTTCCTTTCCTGTAACTGGCCTCAATGTCTTTCAAGAGCTGATTGTTACAGGAATTCCCCTGGCAAAGATGCTTTAAATGGTTCAAGGTTTTTTATTAGCAAGTTTTCCATTTGTCTCCTCAAGAGCATGGACCTCACCAAATAGAACGAGCTGATCTGTTCCCAAATGGATGTTAATTCTGGTGCCCAGACACAGAAGTGGCAAAGCAATCCTAAAATCCTCAAGAATGCAAAAGCTTTAACTGATACTCAGCATGTTTCATATTGATGGCATCAAAACTGCTTCTAGACAGTGAGAATTTAATGTTTCTGCCTTAAATGCTGTGTCACCTGAGTGAGGGTGTGCCCTGTCCCCTGTTACAGGCTGTATGCAGCGCTGCAAGTGCTGTCAGGTCAATATTGAGGAGGGGCTGGGAAAGTCGTGGTGGACCTTGAGGAAAACTTGTTTCCTAATTGTGGAGCACAATTGGTTTGAGACTTTCATCATCTTCATGATCCTGCTGAGCAGTGGTGCTCTGGTGAGTAAAACACGTGTAGTCCAAAGGTGTTGAGCTCAGGGCCATCTGATTGTGCACAGGGAGTTTTGGGAAAAAGCAAACTCTGGGAAAGTCTTACATGGAAAACAAAGCAGCTCCATCGTGGTGCTGTACAGAAGCTTTTATTGGTTTTTTAGTTTAGTTCAAATTAAGAACAAAGCCTTCAAATCAGGGTTCTGATCCTAGTCTCTATATTGGATTTATATGTTTTATATAGATATATATATATATTTAGCTCATCTGTAACTGTATATTTAACTCATCTCAGTAGCATTTGAAGCCTCTGGATAAGGACATTGAACAGTGGAATAAATCCCATGCAATGACACAAACACCTGGTTATTTCCCAGGCTTTTGAGGATATTTACATAGAGCAGAGGAAAACCATCCGGACCATCCTGGAATATGCAGACAAGGTCTTCACCTACATTTTCATCCTGGAGATGCTGCTGAAGTGGTGTGCCTATGGATTTGTCAAGTTCTTCACCAATGCCTGGTGCTGGCTGGATTTCCTCATCGTGGCTGTATGTATCCTCTGCTCCTTCCTTCTGCCTGGGGCAGCTGGGGGGGTTGGAGGAGCGCTGGGGGGGTTTCCTCCCGAGGCCCGTCCTGACTGAATCACAGATTTATCAATGCTTCAGCCCCAGATAGCTGTGAGTTCCCAAATCAAGGGTAGAACCCTTGAGCCCTTTGGGTACTGCCAGTGTTTCCTGTGCAATTGGGGGATTTCTGCCCTGCAGGCACCAAGGAGGATTTTCCAGCCCTTGGCTCTTTTGCTCTGCTGAAAATAGAATTTCTAGGAGACCTGCCCATGTGTGGAGCCTCTGGGAGGTGGTACCAGGGGGAAAACCGTGCAGCTGTGGCATTCCTTGGTGATATTTCGAGGAGTTGTGTTCTCTGCAATCATTTTCTTACATTATTAATGATGAGGGGGTGATGAGGCAGCAAAATCTCCCCACCCAGCAGCCCACGAGGTCTGCTCCGAACATGGGGTGTGTGTTTGTGAGAATCTCAATACTTGGAAAGCTGATTGTGCACCAGGAGGTTCATCCACCCTCTGTTCCAAAGTTCTAATGCCCAGGAAAGATAAAGCAGGATGGGATCAAACAAGAAAGATGGCTCAGAGGTCGTAGCAGGGGTGAGGGACACGGTGGGGACAGATCCACCCTGGAGTCCCCCTGCAGAACATCTGGGAGGGAGGATAAAGCTGAGAAATTAAAAAGGGAGAGTAAATGGTAGAGTTAGAAGAAAAAAAGAAACAGAAGTTTTACAATAAATTTGGCTCTGAAGCACAGCGAGGGAATTTAAAATAAACGGAATTTATGCTGTCCAGAGGGGTAGAAAATTGTGTAATTCGATAGGAAATTTCAGAACCAGGAAATTTAGAATCCCAAGTGCTTGGATTCTTTTAAAGTGTTTCATCACATCCATCTGGGAGTCAGTGGCTGTAGTGACTGCCCCAAGAGCAAGTGTGTTAGAAAAGAACTACCAGTTTTTCCAAACTTCTCCTTTGGAACATTCTGTGTATGATTCAGTTGCTGTTCAGCACCATTATCACTCTGGAAATATTCCTGAGTAGGTGGAAGGAGCTATGCTTGGAATTCAGGGGCAGAAGTGACTCAAACTCTGTGCTTCCTGTAGAAAAATCGAAATTTGAAATTTTATTTTTGTTTTAAATCCTCTCTTACCCCCTCACCACCTTGGCTTGGACACAACCTGCACGTTATAAATCATCTTCTGACAATAACCCTGGATCTCTCTCTCTGCCTGAAGATAAAGTACCAGTTTAATTACAGTTGTTTTGCATGAAGTGCAGTTTAATGGGCAGATGTGGTACAAGTTTAATTTCCTTCCCAAGTATCTGGGTCTGGAGCAAAGATCAGGAGCTTCCCAGGCAGGTAACACCCCTACAGGGGGGAAACAAGTGTGGAAGGATCTGCAATTCCCAGGGCTTTGGGAGGAATTCCTGCTTCCCCTTGGTGTCACAGACAGAAGAGTTGCACGTTTTTCCCCGAAAACAAAACAAAACAAAATCTGAAATGTGACTTTGAGATGCCAAAATATCCCTCAGCAAAATCTCAGCAATGCTTTGTGTCCTGTAGCTGTTGAATCCCGTTTTTTTAACCCAAATTTCGTGGCGTGCTGTGGAAGGGGCTGGAGCGAGCCAGGGAAGGAGCCTTTGCATCCTAACAACACTCTCGGATGTTNCTGTGGGGCAGGAGGAGCCGGCGTGGGGCTCGGGGCCGGCTGTGGCCCGGTGCCCGCGGGGAGCTCGGCCCAGGTGTGCAGTGTGTGGATTTCTCTGTATTCTTTCTCATAGGTACCTTTAACATTTGTCTGGCTTAAATTTCATGGGCGCCGCCGGGATCCCGCAGCCGGTAAAGGGCGAGGGTAAGGTTTTTGTCCTCGTTTGGGCTCTTCCTTCCGACAGCCCCTCTCCGTGTGTGTCTCTGCCTCTCTCTCACTGATCTCTCCCCTCTGTTCTTTTCTCAACCGCATTATTTCCTTCCAGGTCGGTTCAGTCAAGTGAAGTAGGCAGCTGGTGTCATGGCTTCGGTATTTGGGGCGGCCCAGGTGGCTCCTGGGCTGGGCAATCAGGGCTAGGGGATCCAATCTAACAGTCTGGAACCTTTTTTTTCTTTTTTCTTTTTTTTTTTTTTTTTCTTTTTTATTCTTTTTTTTTTTTTAATTTCTTTTTTTTTTTTCTTTTTTTCTTTTTCTTTTTTTTTTTCCTATTTTTTTCTGTTGTTTTTTTTTCTATTTTTTTTCTATTTTCTGTGTAGGTCTCTTTAGTCAGCCTTATAGCTAATGCCCTGGGCTACTCGGAACTAGGTGCCATAAAGTCCCTTAGGACACTAAGAGCCTTGAGGCCTTTAAGAGCGTTGTCCCGATTTGAGGGGATGAGGGTAAGATGCCATTAGCAGCTGATCCTTCTGCATGCCCGTGGAGCGGTTTTTTTTAAAAGCATGCTAGAACTGATCAAAACTGGTGGAAAGAAAATTCCAAACAGAATCATGATGCAGCTGCTGACTTGATCACCTCTACGTGGATGTACCCTCACCCTGCCCACCGCTGCACCCTCCCCTCTAACAAAGGGAGATGCATAAGCTGCCTCATTACATTAATTACTGGCCCAAACCACCTGCCATTCGTAGCCGATGTCGACACTTGGCTGTTCTCATTTGGCCTGGCTTTGACCTCGAGCATCGAGGGGCTTCTCAGCTGTAATATCTTTATCTAGGGAGAATCACCAGGTGCAAAGAAGCAGAACTGGAACCACCTCAGGGTCTCCAGCCCCTCCACGTGTTGGCTGTTGGTGGAATTGGATTCAAACACTCTGTCTGAGGGGGGGTTTAAAAAACAACCAGGGGAAAAGGCTGCTGCCTCTCGTGGGTCACTGCAGGAAGGGACTGGGGCGTGCTCAGCTCTTTGAAAACTTGGGTTTCGTTCCTCTTGTTGCACCTTGTTGTTCTCAGTCCAGTCTGGTGGTGACTGGCAGCCTTGTCTGGTAGTGAAGCTTTTCCTTTCTGTCCCTTTCCTTTTTCCATGCTTTTTTGGTCCCTGTCCCGTCACTGTGGAACCAGAACAAAGCACAAGCAAAGCATTGAACTTAACGAGCTTTCCTTGAATTGGTACTGGCACCACTCCCTTGGGTGTTTCAATTATTGCAGTGTCTTGCTGCTTTGCCACTAATATTCTGTTATTTTGGTGCTTTTTGTCCCATTTGGGATTGAAATAGTCTCCTAAGAAAATGCAAAAAAAAAAAAAAAAAAAAAAATTGTGTAGTAAAAAATCAAATAAAGGTTGTTTCATATTAATGGATTTCCCAGGTGCTCTTAGAACAAGAACGTGGGGGTTTTAGTTCATGATCAGGGGTACTGCAGGAGAGAAAATGATGCATTTTAAATAATGAGGGAAGGGAGTAGCAGTCACAGTTTTTTACTTCAGGGTCTGAGCAGAGCAATTCCATGTGGATCCTTCTGGAGCAATCCCCCCTGGATCCTTCTGGAGCAATTCCACGTGGATCCTTCTGGAGCAATCCCCCCTGGATCCTTCTGGAGCAATTCCCCCTGGGTCCTTCTGGAGCAAATCCATGTGGATCCTTCTGGAGCAATTCCCCCTGGATCCTTCTGGAGCAATTCCATGTGGATCCTTCTGGAGCAATTCCCCCTGGGTCCTTCTGATCTTTGGGTCTGCTGTAGCGTAACTGAGCCCAAAACCCAGCACAGGAGGAGCAGTGAGTGGGGAGGGATCCTCAGATTCCCTGGGAAATAATGGAAGCTCCACCTCCAAAGGAGATGTTTCTTCTCTAAGACCTTCTCCTGCTGTTATTTCTTTGTGTCCTTAGTTTAATTCTAAACTCGAATCGACAGTACAGGCACAAAGGAAGAAAAAGGAATGGTTAATTAGTGGGTAAATCGTTAATGGTGACACAAAGGCAGAGCTTTTGCTGGGCTGGGTTCGGGTCCCACCCAGAAGTTGGATCACAAAGAACAGGCCTAGCACTCCCCAAACCTGGAGATGATAAAAGCTATTGTTAAGCCATGCTGGAGAGAAGATTTCTAATGTCCAGTCAGGGAATTCTTGTGCTCAGAGTGGGAGATTTTCACCATGGGAGGTTTGATAGTTCTGCCTGCAGCCCTGGTCCCTACCTAGACCCAGTTGTTTCTCCTTTGTTTTGACTTGGAGACAGTGCCACTGCCCCATGCAACCTGAGCAGTGCCTCTGAGCCAGGGAACAGAGATCTGAAATGCCTTTGCAAAGGAGACTGGAACTGTAGTTCTTTGCTTTTCTCTCCTCCATAGCAATCTGCATTTCCAGGAGCTTGCTCTGCTCTGAGCTCAGTCAGGGAGTTCGATGGCGATGCTGTGAGACCTGCATGTGTTCGTGTCAGTCTGCACACAAAAGCCATGTTCCTCCTTTCACTGCTTTTGGAAAGCTGGGGAGATTTAATGAACCATAAATCTTCCAGGAGGGTATCTGGATATCGCCCTTTTTTTGCTTCATGGGGTAACTGGAATAAATCAGTGTATTCATGGGAGGCTCTGACCCAAAAGGCCCTGCTGGTGTGGTGCTGGTGTCCAGCAGCTGAGCATCCTGTTGGGGTGAAGGGAGAGCAGAGGAATCCACGGTGCAGCCTCGTGTTGGGGTGAAGGGAGAGCAGAGGAATCCACGGTGCAGCCTCGTGTTGGGGCTCTCAGCTGTGACTGCAGCGATGCATTCCTGACGCTGTGTCAGCACTTGGAACAGAAGATTCACAGACCACTGTGGCCCTCAGTTCTCCTCCATGCCTCTATCCCAGACCAGTTTGGGTTGGGAGGGACCCTAAAGCCCACCCAGTCCCACCGTGGGCAGGGGCACTTTCTGCTAGCCCAGGCCAAGGTGGCCACGAGCCCCCGAGTGTCACGGTGTCCTGCAGTGGTGGGGAGGAGAAGAGAGCCCCAGCAGGCAGGAAAGGTGCAGCAACATTGATTTGTTTAATTATTTTACAACACTTTTTAATAGGCTTTTTTCTTCATGGTCTAATTGGTCAAAGGACCAGCCACCCCTTGGGGTGATTGGCTAAAATCCTAAAACATCCCTTGTCAAAATATTTTTCTGTTGTACTCTAAACAAAGGTTTACAAGGTCGTGGCTGCTCACAGTTTATAGAACTTTGCTATTATCTTCTGTGAGAGAGAAAAATCTCCCACAGGACTGGAAAGAAGCAAGACTTTTTCTTGCTAGCAGCATATTTTGTGTCCACACCCGAGCTGCTGTGAGGACAGCACGCTGTGCCTGGGCTGGGGGTGGCTCCCAGCAAGGAGATGTGGCAGGAGAAGGGACCACCACGAGCTGGGGCTCCTGTTCTGCCACCAGGACCCTCCCAAGTGCCCCTGGGGTTGTGTTGTCGTTCACAACCAAGGCAAAGGGGTAACAATAGTTCAGGTTCTGTTATCTATTAAAGGAACCTAAATTAGGAGATCATAATAGGTTTAATATCCTGCTGACCTGCCTCTATTAAAAGCCTCAGAGCTTGCATTTGGTCGTGTGTTGGCCAGGGATGCTCAGGGACATGGTGCTCCCAAACTGGGAAAGGCTAAAATCAGGGGAAGAGGAGCTCTCACAAAACCCCCCTCGTTCCTGATGCGTTTGCTGCCGTTTGGAGGAAGGAACTTGGCTTTTGTGTCTCCTTGAGCCTGCCAAGCTGCATGCTCAGCTCTCTGCCTGGGACAACATGACTGGCCTTGCTTAGTCCACAGTATGATCTTGGTGTTATCAGTGCTCAGTGTGACCACAGTGATGCTGGGCCTGGTCCTGACCCCACTGCTGGGGCCCTTGGTGGGAGCAGGACCAGGCCCTGGAGTGAAAACAGCCTTGTTTGAACGTGGGGAATGGCTGGAGGGGCTACTGGCTGCTGGGACCGAGTGAATCCACGAGCCAAAGTGTCCTCACACGTGGCTCTGGGAAAATCCCACCCAGGAGCCTGCTGGTGACGACAGAGAGGCTGAGCCCCCCTCTCCCTTTTGGGCAATGAAAATTATATAAAATAATTGTGGCTTTATTGAAGAACGAACAATCCAAAACCCAAACTCTGCAAATCCAGCAACGTGGCCTGTTTTGTTTTGAAAACAGAGCTGCCCCGGGTGGCTTCGAAGCAGAATTTGTGACCACTTGGAATAAGTTCACTGCCAACTTCTGTGTGGAGCAGCCACCAGCGATGTGTCAGTGGCCTGGTCCCCTATTCCCCCCCCAAAAACAGCTGTACTGATGCTTGCTGTCTCCTGCCTCGTGTTTTATACTGAAACTTTTTCCCACCCCTTCCAACACAGGTGGTTGTCAATGCCTTGGTTGGCGCTATCCCTTCCATTATGAATGTCTTGTTGGTCTGCCTTATCTTCTGGCTGATTTTCAGCATTATGGGGGTTAACCTGTTTGCCGGGAAATATCATTACTGCTTTAATGAAACATCTGAGCATCGCTTTGAGATAGATGTTGTTAACAACAAGACAGACTGCGAAGCTCTGATGCCACCCAACTCCACAGAGATCCGATGGAAGAATGTGAAAATTAACTTTGACAACGTTGGGGCAGGATATCTGGCTCTTCTGCAAGTTGTAAGTTTGGCTTTCTGCCATCACCCTGGGAAATACAAAATGCATTTTGTGTGCTCCCCTCTCTGGGAGATGCAGTGTCCTGTGAAGCCCACTGGGGTTGGGGCTGGAGTGAATTTGTCATTTTATGTTTCTTCTCTTTCCTGATGTCTGGGTCTCCCAGCACAGTAAGGGGCCCCAAGTCTGTCCACTTGGCCTGGTTGGACCTCCTGAGGTTCCCGTGGATCAACTCCTTGAGCTTGATTTACCTAATTTAGATAAATGAAAAGAGGAATATTGCAATAGTATTAAAGTTGATGATACAGGGCCATCAGGAGTCCTGGACAGAGCTGGCACAATTCAGGCTTGTTCTTGTATTTTGGGGGAATTCTGCCTCAGAGAACCTGTGTTTTCTTTGCCAGGCCACGTTCAAGGGCTGGATGGACATCATGTATGCAGCTGTAGATTCCAGAAAGGTAACGTGCAGGACCACAAACTTCCCTCCCCCTTATTCCTGTCTGCTCTTTTGCTTTGGTAAAATCAAGAGGAGAAGTTGTACAGCTGTGCTTGTGGCATTTATTTCATGCTGTGATTGTTCCATTTGCTCTGGCGGTCTGATGAGTTAAAAGGTGCTCAAGAAAATCCCAAAATCTGGAGTAGAAATAGAGGGAAGGAGCGAATACAATGAAGTTATAGATTTAATCATTAGAATAAATTATGGGAGGAGTTAAGCAGAAGGTCACCCATGAATCTTGGTCTGTGAGGAACTCTGAGCATGTCTGGGTTGGAGTTCACTCCTCAGGCACTTTTCTGCTTCTTGCATGCTGGAATTGGGCAAATACCATGACTTCCTTTTTGGTTTCATTTTTTCCCCCCTTCTATTGTCTTGGTTTTATATGAAAATATTTTTAAATGGATTTCCTTGTCCTGCACTGAATGCAGGTTTGAAACAAGCATGACTGTGCCAGCAAAGTGTAAAAATGATCTTCTGGTTTTTGATCTTTTTGCTCCTGCATCTTCAAAAGAAATAGTTTGGAAACAAGACCAATCTCATTTTGCCCATATTTGAATGATGTCTTTGAAATGTCCTTTGTTCCTCTTCTTATCTCCCCTGCAGCAAGAAGAGCAGCCCAAGTACGAGGACAACATTTACATGTACATCTACTTTGTTATCTTCATCATCTTCGGCTCCTTTTTCACCCTGAACTTGTTCATTGGTGTCATCATTGACAACTTCAATCAACAGAAGAAAAAGATAAGTGATCTGTGTTTGCTGATTCAACCTCAGCCCTGTTCCAGGAGTGTTGGGTCTTCAGGCTCGTGGGTTTCTCTGCCAAATAAACTCAGTTTGGGGCACAAAGCCCCTTTCTTAGAGCTGGGCACCTCTTGGTGCCTCGTGGGAATGGCTGAGCAGACTCAGGGAGCACAACATGCAGCCCAAGGCTCGATTCAAACTACAGCCACAGTCAGTGTTTTCCCTAGACTACATTTTCATGCATTTTGGGGTTTTTTTAATGCCTTGGCTAAAATACAGACTGGAAACAAGATATCTGCCCTGCCTCTCCTTCCTCTCATATCCTGCTTTTCCTCTACGTCAGGCCGAGGGTTTGCATCGTGCAGGTCCTGTGGCTGCCCTCACACCTCACACCTGCTCACCACAGAGGGCAGAGAGGGGTGGGGAGGGAGGCAGTGCAGTGGAACAGGTCATTTCTAGGAAAAAGAGTCATTTTTAAAGAGAGATCAGCACAGCCTGGGTGTCAGTGTGAGTTATTTCTGTGTGAAGGGGCTGCCACCAGCCTCTCACCTGGCAGGTCTCCTCCTGCCCCAGCTGGCATTTCCTCCTTTCCCTTCTGGGGATGAGCTGATTGTAACTGGTTTTCCTTTTGCCCCTTTACTTTGGAGGTCAAGATATTTTCATGACGGAGGAACAAAAGAAGTACTACAATGCCATGAAAAAGCTGGGCTCCAAGAAGCCTCAAAAACCCATTCCCCGACCTCTGGTGAGTGTGTTTGAGGGAACTCAGGGAAAACCTGTGGAGTAGATTTCAGAGAAGCTTGGGCTCCAAAAGCATCCTTTGTTCTGACTCCTGCTGGACTCCCCATCGCCCTGTTCTTGTTGTTGTAACTCAGGGGTCACCTGCAAAGGTTAAAACACCCACACTGGGGTTGGTGTTAATCAGTTCTTCACTTGAATCAACAAAATAATCCCAAAACTTCATCCAGGTGAGAGTCCATAGATGTGGAGTAGGAGCCTCCTGACACTAGCAGGGGGACCTTTGGCAATTATCCATCCTTGGGGCTGCACTGATGGAGAGCTGAGCTCATTTCCCTGGTTTCTGAAAGACTTGGAGTCCCTCAGAAAGCCAAAAGGGGTTTGGGGTTGAGTTCCTGAGGTACTGCACGGATAAAGCATGGATGAAGCATCCTGCTTCTGGGACTGTGGTGCTGCCAGGACACAAAGGAGGTTGGATTCTCGTGCAGGTGCCAGTGCAGGGATCTGGCTGCTTTCCCCAGCTGTGACTGGAAGTGCATCACCCTCCCTTTGGGCTCAGCCAAGGGGCAGACACGCTGCTAGCAGGGCTGGAGTAGCGTTTTGGGGTGTAAATAATGGCATTTTCCTGCCTTTGCCCCAAGCAGACTGGCTTTTGGACAGGGTTTGCCTTGAAAGTTTTTTTAAATACTGACAAAACTACATCCTCAGCCCCCTTTCCACCCATGGTGAAATAATTTGATGATAAATTAGGAAGAATCTCCTCCCTGTGAGGGTGGGGAGGCCCCGGCACAGGGTGCCCAGAGATGCTGTGGCTGCCCCTGGAGGTGTCCAAGGCCAGGCTGGCAGGGGCAGGGGGTGGAATGGGATAGTTTTAAGGAGGTTTCCAATCCAAACCATTCCACTCTTGCACAGTTTTTGTTCAGACTGGGTTCCTTTTCTCTGCCATTCCACAGAACCGCATCCAGGGAGCTGTGTTTGACTTTGTCACTCAGCAAGCCTTCGACATCGTCATCATGATGCTCATTTGCCTCAACATGGTGACCATGATGGTGGAGACAGACACGCAGAGCAAGCAGATGGAGGACATCCTGTACTGGATCAACTTTGTGTTTGTCATCTTCTTCACCTGTGAGTGTGTGCTGAAGATGTTCGCCCTGCGCCACTACTACTTCACCATCGGCTGGAACATTTTTGACTTCGTGGTTGTGATCCTGTCCATCGTGGGTAAGTGTGGCACCAGTCAGAGGCCTCTGAGTGCCAGGCTGCTTCAGCAGTTGTGGGGTGGAACGTGTTCTTGTCTTTGGAGGTACCAGGACTTCAAGGTTCTCTTTAAGCCTTGGGAAGAGACCTAGAATCACAGAATCCTGGAATGTCCTGAGCTGGGAGGGACCCACCAGGATCATCCAGTCCAACCCCTGGCCCTGCACAGACCCCCCAACAATCCCACCCTGGGCATCCCTGGCAGTGCTGTCCAAACACTCCTGGAGCTCTGGCAGCCTCAGTGCCCATCCCCTGGGGAGCCTGGGCAGTGCCAGCACCCTCTGGGGGGAGAACCTTTCCCCAACATCCACCCTAACCCTGCCCTGGCCCAGCTCCAGCTGCTCCCTCGTGTCCTGCCACTGGTCACAGGGAGCAGAGATTGGAGCTGCCCCTCCACTGCCCCTGGGGAGGACTTCACCTGCCTGGACGTGAGACCTCTGGGTCACAGACACCCTTTGGAAACCCAGCCAGGGTGTTCCACGTGCCCCGTCTGTCACTGGGCTCAGAGGGAGCAGCAGCCTGTGCCATCCCCATTGTCACACCTGTTTGCTCTCTCCTCTAGGGATGTTCCTGGCTGAAATCATTGAGAAGTACTTTGTGTCCCCCACTCTGTTCCGAGTGATCCGCCTGGCTCGCATCGGCCGCATCCTGCGATTAATCAAAGGAGCCAAAGGAATCCGCACGCTGCTTTTTGCCTTAATGATGTCCCTGCCTGCCTTGTTCAACATCGGCCTCCTGCTCTTCCTGGTCATGTTCATCTTCTCCATCTTTGGCATGTCGAACTTCGCCTACGTCAAGCACGAGGCTGGCATAGATGACATGTTCAACTTTGAGACCTTTGGCAACAGCATGATCTGCTTGTTCCAGATCACCACCTCGGCTGGCTGGGACGGGCTCCTGCTGCCCATCCTGAACCGGCCGCCGGACTGCGACCTGGACAAGGAGCACCCGGGCAGTGGGTTCAAGGGGGATTGTGGGAACCCTTCGGTGGGGATATTTTTCTTTGTGAGTTACATCATCATCTCCTTCCTGATCGTGGTCAACATGTACATCGCCATCATCCTGGAGAACTTCAGCGTGGCCACGGAGGAGAGCGCGGATCCGCTCAGCGAGGACGACTTTGAGACGTTCTACGAGATCTGGGAGAAGTTCGACCCCGACGCCACGCAGTTCATCGAGTACAGCAAGCTCGCGGACTTCGCCGACGCTTTGGAGCATCCCCTGCGCGTGCCCAAACCCAACACCATCGAACTCATCGCCATGGACCTGCCTATGGTAAGTGGGGACAGGATCCACTGTTTGGACATCCTGTTTGCCTTCACCAAACGTGTCCTGGGGGACAGCGGGGAGCTGGATATCCTGAGACAGCAGATGGAGGAGAGGTTTGTGGCTTCCAACCCTTCCAAAGTGTCTTACGAGCCCATCACCACGACGCTGCGGCGCAAGCAGGAGGAGGTGTCGGCCGTGGTGATCCAGAGGGCTTACAGGGCTCGTTTGGCACGACGGGGCTTCATCAGCCGAAGGCCTGCCCCCTCCAAACTGGAGAACGGGGGAGCAAACAGGGAGAAAAAGGAAGGCACCCCATCCACGGCGTCCCTGCCCTCCTACGACAGCGTCACCAAACCCGAGAAGGAGAAACAGCAGCGGGCGGAGGAGGGGAGGCGAGAAAAGGCAAAGAGACAAAAAGACACCAGGGAGTCCAAGTGTTGAGACAAAAAAAAACAAAAAAAAAAACCCAAAAAAAAAAGAAAAAAGAGAAAAAAAAAGGAAAAAAAAAATAGTAGAATTGTACGAATTAAAATATTTGCAAGTGAAAACAAACAAACAAAAAGATTGTTTACAAACTTCCTGAAATATATCAATACAGAACAGCTGTGGAGACACTTACCTGAAGATCTTATACCAAACATAGTCTGCTTACTGTGTGACAGCATTGCATCTAAAGCAGTGACCTACCACCTGTTTAAAGGACCCTGTAAACAAACATTTAAACACAAAAAAAAAAGGAAAAAAAAAGGATTTTCTATTGTTTGGGCAGGTGGATACTGCATGTTCCACATCAGTCAATGCAACTTAGGACAAACAAGCAAAATAAACCACACCCACACCCACACCACACACAGAGAAACAAAACCCGCTGCTGGGATTCATGTATTTTCCAAAGCAGCCCCAAATGGATTTTATTTTCCCATTTTGTTGATTAGTCTCGGAAGAAAACCCAGGAGTCACAATGTTAATGGGTTTGTTCATGCAAAACTAGATTTGCATTTAGTTAAGGCAGCAAAAAAAAGAAAAAATTGAAAAAAAAAGATAAAAAAATTGAAAAAGAGTTAAAACAAGTAGAACAAAAAAAGGAAAAAAAGAAACAAACGCACCCATTGAGCCCACTGAGTTATCATAGTTTATTTGAGATTTTTTTATTTGCATTCTACTTTCTACATGGGCTTTACTTGGTTTGGGAGTTGGGGTGATGGGGTTCCTTCAGCCTGGAGCCAGCTCGGGCTGATCCCCCCCCAAAGCAAAGTGCTCGTTAACGCCTGGAAGTGATTTGCATGATGGCATGACCAGGGACCATGCATGAGGAACCATGACCACGGGACACGCAGTCCCCTGTCCACAGGGGTGTGTAAAGCCATAAAATGGGAGGCACTCCACTGAGTATCCACCACACACTGCACTGGAGAGACCCCTTAGTGCTGCTCCTGCCCGCCACCAGTGTGTCCCAGTTCACAGAGAATCTGCCAGAAACCTGCCAGTAGAAGAAAAAAAAACCAAACAAAAACCAACCCAACAAAAAACCCAACCAAAAAAAAACCCCCAATGTAACTCTAAGACCACAAAACCCCCAACAAACCCCAACAAGCAGATGAATGAATTGTGTGTGTCTGTTTTAACAACTTTTCGACTTTCTTTTCCGTACAGCCATGGTTTTTGCACACTGAAATAGAACAAAAAAATTCAAAATGCTGCTCTGGACCTCACCAAAGGGGAGAGGATAAATCTGGGAATGGCTTGTTATCCATGTCACTGTAAACCCAAAACCTAGGGCTTCAACCAGCCAGCAAGGTCAGTTGTATCCTGCAATATTTAGCATTAATATTATTAATTATTGTTCAGCCTCCATCCCGCAGTGTAGACACTTCTTTTGGTAGAGATAAACGTTCAAGAAGAAGCAGCAGCATGTTCTGTGTGCTGGCAGGAGTTTGGGGAGCTCCCCCACGGTGAGCCTGCCCACGGGGCCGGGGACTCGCCCTCGGCTCTCCCGTGGCCACCGTGGCTCCTGCCCGGCTGTGGGGATGCAGAGCTGGACCACGGGGGCCTCTCGTGGTGTGGGGTGTAGCCAGGAGGGGTTTTTTGGGGGCTGCAGCCCAGGAGGGTCCTGGTGCCTTCACCTTCCCCCTGTTCCCTGCAGCTCCATGTGGCAGCGTGGCCACCACGAGCCCCCAGGAGCCACCACGAGCCCCCAGGAGCCACCACAAGCCACATCCCTGCTCCTCGTGCCCAGCCCCGTCCTGGGCTGTGCTCCCAGCTCAGCCAGTTCTCAGGCCAGCCCCACGGAGGGTGGGGTGTCCCTCCAGGGCTGGGGCAGCGGGGCAGGGCCAGGGGGCACATTTGGAGCCATCCCAAGGGCACCCAGCCCGGTGGGAAATCAAAACAACCCCCCAGACCCCAGAGCTTGCCAGGAGCACGAATCTCAGTTTGCAGAATCCCCTAACCCAGAAAATAAGGACAGGAACCACCTAAAAGAAACCAAACCCAAGCAGGAAGCCATCCAGCAGCCATCTGTGCCACCTGGGCATCCTCGGGGCGGCCCCAGCGCCGCTGCAGAGCGGGAGCAGCTCCGCTCCTCAGCAGGGACCTGTCTGTCCTGCCTTGTCCCCGTTGCTCCTAGGATGGGATGTATAATAATAATAATAATTAATAATAATAATGAAGAAACAAACAAAAAAAAATCTACATACATATGTACAGGCTACATTGTAAACAGCACAAAAAAAAAAAAAGAAAAACCAAACAAAAAAAAGAGAAAATAGCTGAAAAGTGTGGTTGAACTTTTTAAGAGAATATTATAAATACTGTAATATATCATTTTATTTTATTGGCATGCCTTTTTGTAAATACAAAGAACTACAAAAAATTATAGAATGGCTTCTGGCTTATGCCATTGTCCATGGTTATTTTTATTTTTTTAAGATTTTTCTGTTGTCCTTAGACTTTAGATAGCCAGGAAATGTCCCCCAAAGGAAAAAAAAAAATAAAATACAACAACAACAAAAAAATTCCAAACAAACCCCTAATCCCCCCCAAAATAGATTTCAACAAAAGCTTTATTGCAAGTGATATTTGCAGCAGCAAAATGTCTATTTTTGGGTTCCAATGTGCAATAAGTCGACCACTTCTATGCAAGATTTGGCTGAACTTCATAATTGTTCTTAGGCTGGGCTGAGTCTTGTGGGTGACGCTCGGTGCGTTGGCGTTTGTGCTGGCAACTCATGAAGCTGCTCAATTACTTTAAAATAAAAAGTCCCTTCAAACTCTGTATATATATATTTATTTTTTTTGTGCCCTTCTGTCAGTACGAGACGCAGCAGGTCCCTGACAGGAAGGGGGGGAGGGGGTTCTTCAGCCTCCTGGTGGCCCCAGTTGGTTCTTCCTCTCCCCAAAGAGCTGAGGGGCTGTTTGGGGGCTGTTTTTGGCCTCCCCTCCCGGGGCAGGGCTTGCCCTGCAGCTGAGGGGAGCAGGAGCGATGGGTCCTCCCTGGGGGAAGCCTTGGGGCAAAGAGAGGCTCAGGGACCTTCGTGTGCCACCTCTCCAAATTCCTGCACGGATTCACCTTCTGGGTTCGGGGGTTGGGAGTGAAGCTCAAAGGGGGGTGGTGTTGTTAGGAAGATGCAGCCAAAACTCACAAACCACTGCAGGTGGTTCCCTCTCCCACCTCTAAACCCTTCCCTTTTGGGTTATTGGTGACTCCAAAAGTGCCGAGGGGAGGGTGATAATGAAATGCCAGTCCAAGCTGCTTTATTCACTTTCCTCTTCACCTTTTTTTAAAATGTAGAAGCCAACGTTGAAAAAAACCAATTCAAGTAACCCCACGGTGTTCCGTAGAGGCCACACCTGAGTCTGAATGATTTTTCTGCTGCAAAAATAAAATTTAAAAGAAAAACCACAAACCAACAACCTGTTAAAGCTGTAAAAGCTCAGTAGTGAAGATTAGTGTATTAGAAATTGCATGGTGGCTCATACCGGTCTTACCCAACATGATTAACAATTACTATAAGCCAAAAGAAAATGAAATAAACGTTACCCTTTTCACTGTACAAGGGAAGGTTGTCTCGGTGTCCCAGTTATTTCCCTGGTTGCATTCTCACTCCTCCTCCCCCTTCTCCTGCCCTTCCTCCTCCTCCTCTGTGCTCCCTCCAAGGCTTTTTAGGGTGGTTTTGTCAGAGCGAGGTGCAGGAGAAGCTGTTGG
>JACBWW010000131.1:47633-61074 GCA_020086605.1 Lanius collurio
CACCCCCACCCTGGGCATCCCTGGCAGCTCCTGGAGCTCCGGCAGCCTCGGGACCATTCCCTGGGGAGCCTGGGCAGTGCCAGCACCCTCGGGGGGAAGAGCCTTTCCTGAGCTCCAGCCTGAGCCTGCCTGGCCCAGCTCCAGCCGTTCCCTGGGTGCTGTCCCTGCTCTCAAGGACAAGGATGTCACCTCTTCATGGGGAATTTCCTCGTGGATGTGAAATGCTGGACACAACCCCTGTGAGTAAAACTCAGGAGAAAAGGGATCCTGAAATCAGCCAGAGAGAAACTCCCTGACACAGTTTGGGGCGTTAGGAAGGATTTGGGTCCTGTCCTGGTCACCAGAGCAGAGCCTGAAGGTGCTGGGAACACAGAAAAGGAGGTGGATTCAGTGGAGGCTCCTGATCCCGAGGGCATCCAGGAAGAGAAAAGGCACCGGGAATGGGGGCAGGGGTCACCAGTGATCAGCTCTGGGAGGGATGGACAAACCCCCAGGCAGCACCTCCTGTTCTTGGAGCACCTGGGGGATGTGGCAGTGCCACCCTCCTGTGCCAGGCTGGGGGCAGAGCAGGGGCTGCAGCTCCAGCAGCTCTCCCTGCTGCCTTCCCAATTAAAGGTTTCGGGAGAGGTTCATTAACTGGCCTGGTTTGGGCTGCACGTGCAGCTGCAGGGATTTTGCAGCACCTGGAAAGGAAACCTGGGCCCTCTCTGCCTTCTCCAGACCTCCTGGGGCTCCTCCCTCCCACTGGTCCTGAATAATTCCCTGATGTTCTCTGGTCATTCCCAAGCTCCATTTGACCCTGGCAGGACGTTTCCCTCAGGTCACCAGGACCTCCTGGACTCACCAGGGGCAGAACCAGCCCCTTTTGGGGAAGCTGTTCTGGGGGAGCCCCAGGAAGGCTCCTCCTCCACCCAAAAACACCTCTGCTCCTTGAATCCCGTGGATCCAACCCCAAAGTGTGTGAGCATCCTTAGGGATAAATGGATTTCCTTCCAAGTTTTGTTTTCCGAGGGGGTGTCAGAGGAGCTGCTGGCAGGGAGGGAGGAGGGGAGAGAGGGAAAAGGGATCAGGGAGTGACCCCTGGCTGTGAGGAGGGCAGGATGGCCCCAAAACCTCTGCAGGTCACAGGGGGCCACAATAACCTGTGTCTGACTGGCCCCGTTCCTGAGGCTCCTGAGCCCCTCCTGATCCTCCCTGCAGGGCCTGGGAAAGGGCAGAGCTGGGACTGAGCCCAGGGAGAAGCCGAGCTCTGTCCCAGTGTGAGGGACGGTGCGAAGATCCACAAGGGCAGAGACTGAAACCTTAAAATCTTTGCCCAGGAGCCCTGGCTGAGGTGGGATGTCTGCCAAGGGCTGCCTGCAGCTGTGCCCGAGCTGGGAGAACATTGAACAGGTCATGGTGGTCTGTGCTGTTCTTGCTGCTAAGGGGGGAAGGACTGCACTGGAAGGATCTGTTCTGTACCCATTTCCCAAAGCACCAGGCCTCATAACAGTGGCTGTGGATTTCCCCCAGCTCTTGGCCAGGTGCCCCTCCCTTCTGGAAAGGACTATAAAGAGACTTTCTAAGGTTCCCACCTTTGAGATCTCCTGTTATAAATAAGGGACCAGATTATCAATTTAACAATTATCCATTTATTTTGTACTACATTGTAGCTTTGTTTGAATGTAATTTTGTGCTTTGTTGTAGCTTTGTAAGTTAGGATCTCCCTTGCAGTTTAAGAAAGAAACCCACACCTGGTTGTGAAGAAACCAGCTTATCAGACCTTGCATTCCAAGGCAAGAATTTACGACCACTCCTTACCCCTTTCGAAGCTGGCCTGCCTGGAGAGTAGTAGATAAGGAAAAGACAGAAAAAAAAAAAAGAGAAGAAAAGGGTCTGAATATGCAAACTAGAGCTGAAAAGACCCCTGGGAGTAAAAACCCCTAAAAATAATAATTTAAAACGAGCCAACAAACTTTTAAGAAAAATGAACCAGGTTGCTCTATAGGCAACTACTACCTGGGCAGCTTTTGAGTTCTCCAAGAAGTCACCGTAACAAAAAAGTCTATTGGAGCCACTGCCCTGAGGACGGCGAATCAGCACCATCCCCTCCGTATCCACCTTTGTGCACAGCCCCGGCCCGTGAGGAACACTTGAAGGCCCAGCTCTATCACAGGCAGTGATAGAGCCGAAGTTCCTCCTCCTCCAAGTCAAAGCTGGGGGCAACGAAGCTGGCCGGGGCCCTTGAATAGAACTTGTAGAGTTTGCATCATCTCCCATGGAAGATGACAGATCTATAGGCAGAATGCCCCGAGGACTCGTCCCTCCATTGGCAGCTGCATCCCCTGCCCCCTCTTCTCTCTCTCTGCTTTGTTTCCTTTTCTCTCCCCTCTCTCGCACATTGTGTTGGCCCTTCAATAAAGTGCATTGCTGGTTGAGTTGAAGTCCCCACTGCTGTGCCTTTTGCACTCTGAGATCGGGTAAGGGACCATCACAACCCCGCTGGCAGAGCGGATCGTGCCACGCAGGGACGGCTCTGCCAGCAGCACCCGGAGCAAAACCTGAATTCCACAAACCCAGTTCCTGCTCCCCTGGTGCCAGGGAGGGATCCAAGCAGGATCAGTCCAAAGGCTGCACTTGGCTTTGGTTTCAGCTTCCTCATTTCTTTTTCTTAATCTAAATAATCTCAATTTTCTGGCCAGCGAGCTCCTGATTCAGTGCCCAGAGAATCTTACTGTAGAATCTTAAATATTTGGACTGTGACAACATTTTTATTGAAACAAACTTTGAGCCAAGCATGGCTTCAGCTCTGCCTCTTATGGGGGTCACAAGCTGGAATAAACAATTCCAAACAATTCCAAACAATGCCAGAAACAACAAAAGGAAAATTCACTGAAAAATTCCTGGTGGCCGTAGCTTTCATTTCCAGCCTGTGCCTGATTTACTCCATCCCACATCCCAGCCGGGCAGTGCCAAGGGGAAATCCCTGGCAAGGAAATTATTAAAGAAAGGCTAAACATGGATTAAAGGAGTTCTGAGCACTTCTCTGTTTCCCCTTTCCCCAAATTCCTGCTCCCCCCTTCCCCAAATTCCTGCTCCAAGCCGAGGTGCTGCTGCTGCTCCGTGGGAGCTGCAGCTCGGCCTGGGGAGGCTGGGGCTGCTTTGTGGCGATCCCGAGCACTGCCAGCGTTCCCTGAGCCGGAGTTTTTCCGTGTGGAGCTGGAATTCTGCAGCACACGCAGCAGGAACACAGAATGGGGCTGAGGCACCTCTGTGAGAATTACCCTCCCATCCAGGGCCTCGGGCTGCCCTAAAGGAGCGGGGCTGGAGCGGGGAGGTGAACAAGGAACTGGGCCCAGCGAGCAGGAACGAGCTCAGGAACGAGCTCAGGAACTCTGGGGCCGTTACATGGCGATTGTTTCTGTGTTCTGCACTTAAGCACAGCCCAAACACTTGTTTGGAGCAGCTGGGAAGGCCTCTCTGGGCCGCCGTGGCTGAGGCTGAGCGAGGATCTGAAACATCATTTTGGGATTTACAGGCGAGCGATGCTCCTGTCCCTCAGCCAGCCTGCCCCAAAAGCCCATGAAGGGCCAGGGGAGCTCGGCTCCTGTGGGATGTGGCAGCTGAGCCAGGGAAGCCGGGCTCAGTTTCCCTCTCAGAGCCCAAGCATGGATTGGCTGGGGGTGTTTAATCCCTGGCTGAGCTTTTATGGGCCTGGCTGGGCTCTGATGAACTCCTGGAGGGGGATCCTGCGGGATTATCCCACCCAGCTGGGAGGTTTCCCTGGGCACTCAGCCACAGGAATGCCTTTCATGGATTCACAGAATGGTTTGGGTTGGAAGGGACCCCAAAGCCCACCCAGTGCCCTGGGCAGGGACACCAGTCCCTGGGAAGGGACCCCAAAGCCCACCCAGTGCCCTGGGCAGGGACACCTCCCAGTGCCCCATCCTGCCTGGCCTTTCCAAAGGAACAAATTCCTCATTCAGCAGCTCAGAACCCTCAGCCTGGGGCCTTTCCTGGCAGAGTTTGTCCCTTCCATTTGTGCCTTGATTGTGCTTTTGTGCCCCTTTTGGACAGCGATCCTCGGGCCCCTGGCTTGGGGGAGGCCTCAGCCCGGAAGGTTTGGGGCCCGTGGGGGTCTGCAGGCAAGGGGGTCTGAAAGGGAATGACTGAATTTAGGAGAGACTGAGACCTCTGCTCCTCCTTTCCTTCATCCAAATTACCCAAATTATCCTTCATCCCCCCTCATCCAAATCACCAACTCTCCCACCCTGAGGGAACATTCCCGAGGCTCTTGCTGGGAGCACTGAGAGGAACTGGTGCTGTTGCTGCAACCCGTAATGGAACAGGATTTCAGGGAAAAAATCCTTGTTTTTCCAAAATGGGAAGCTCTAATGAGGGAAGAGTCACCCTTGGAAGTGGAAATAATCTGTGCTCAAAATGGGGCACTTAAATTCCAGCTTTTGTTGGATTTAACTCAGGGTTTGTGCCGCTGTTTTAGTGGAACACAGTGAGGTGTAACAGGAATTTCAGTAATGTGGAATGGGATCCATATTTTAGGGGTGTTTTCATATTTATAGATTCCATTTGCTTTTTCAAATCCTCCTGCTTCAGTGTTGGAGAGCGAAGCATTTCCAGGAGGGGGTTCTGACATTTCCAAAATGAAATTTCTGCTTGGGGAAGGATTTCTGAGTTTCTCTGTTCATTCTGATGTGGAAGGAAAATGAATTCCGGGAGGCTGAGGCTCCCAAAGGACAGGAATTGTGTTTTGCCTTTCCCTTTGTGCCTCTGCCCTTTCCCATGGGCTCCGGGGAGGGGGTGGCGAGGCCTGGGGGAGAACTTTGGAGGGACAGCCCGGAGCCCTGGGAGATGTTTGCATTGAATTCCTTGGATTTCTGTGGGAAGGGAGCCCGGGCACCCCGGGGATGCTCATTCCCACCCCCAGTGAGTCTCCAGGTGTCCATCCCGGCTCCCCCATCGATTCCAGCGGCCCTCGGGGCTGGGCCAGCAGGGCACAACGGGGACTCCTCCTGCTGCTGCTGGGATCGGGATGGGATCGGAACCTCCGGCTGCTCCCGGAGCGCTGCCACCTCCTGCCGGGAGCGGGGCCGGGCTGGCACCCCGGGGAGGGCAGGGCAGGGCAGGGAAAGGCAGGGAAGGGCAGGGCAGGGCAGGGCAGGGCAGGGCTGGGAAGGGCAGGGAAGGGCAGGGAAAGGCAGGGAAAGGCAGGGAAAGGCAGGGAAAGGCAGGGAAGGGCAGGGAAGGGAAGGGCAGGGCAGGGCAAGGCAGGGAAGGGAAAGGCAGGGAAAGGCAGGGCAGGGCAGGGCAGGGCAGGGCAGGGCAGGGCAGGGCAGGGAAAGGCAGGGAAAGGCAGGGCAGGGCAGGGCAGGGCAGGGCAGGGCAGGGCAGGGCAGGGAAAGGCAGGGAAAGGCAGGGCAGGGCAGGGCAGGGCAGGGCAGGGCAGGGCAGGGCAGGGCATCCTCTCCTTCCCAACCCTCTGCGGGGGCGCTCAGATGGACTGGTCCTGTCCAGAGGTCACCTCCTGCTCAGCCATTCCCGGGGGTCACCTCCTGCTCACACCACAGCCAGACTGGACCTTACCAGGGTCACCTCCTGCTCAACCACAACCAGGCTGGACCTGCTTGGCAGAATGGGGGAGTTTGGGGTTTGGAGCACCGAGGAAGGGAAATCCTGCCCCCCAAAAATGGCAGAAGTGCCACGGCTTTGCAGCTGGGGTGTCACAGAAGGTGCCACCTCATCCCCTGGGTGACCAGGGGTGTGGGGATGGGTCCCCACAGAGCCCATTCCAACCTCACCCCATGAGAGATCAGGGACTGGGGATGGGTCCCCACAGAGCCCACTCCATGCCTGAACCCCATCCCAAAGGATCCCAGCTCCCTCAGCCTCCTTTGCTCTGCTGCCTCTTCCCCAATCCTCTCCCTGCTCTCCTCATCCAGAGCCAGAGCTGTCACCAGTCCCTGGGACACAGGAATTCCTCCTCTGGATCTGTTTATGTGGAAAAAACAACAGGAATGAGCTGGATGTGGGATACAGTGGTGGAGTGGCTGGGCTGCAACTCAGGCTGCTCTGAGAGGCTTTACAATTGCTCTGCAATAGATGGGATATCTGAATTCCAGGTTATTTCCATGGCTGGAATTTCACATCTGTTTGCAGGAATTGCTCTCTGGGTTCCACAAAACCCAGCTCAGGATTTCAGAAGGAACACTTTCTGTAAATCATTCCTTTATCCTGATTTACCCCAGGCAAATCTTTGATTCCTGTCTTTTCACAGGCGCTGAACTGAATTAGTGAAGCTGGGAGAAAACCCAGAAAATACAACGGGCAGGAAATGGATGTGCTGTGTTTACTGGGAATGGGAACAATGGGAACAGCCCCCGGCACCCAGGAGCTAATGGAGATCCCAGTCCTGCTGGAAGGGAGAGCTCATTGGTGTTTATCCATTTGCTGGGTGTTTTGTGGGATTTTGGAGTGTTTTATATTCATGGATTTCCCTTTGTATCCCAAAGCTTGGCAAGCAATGATGAACACGAAGAAAGGGAGAATAAGTCAGTCACGGATTTGGGATTTCAGCTGTTCAGACTCCCAGGAAAGGTGCAGGAAGGGAAAACAATCCCTCTTTTCATGCCTGAGGGCAAGAGCTGCTTGAAGGCATTTGCTGTGATTTTCCTTGATAGAAAAAAGGACATTTCCTCATTTCTGAGCCCAAAAATCTGCTGCTCATTGTGGCTGCCTCCCAGTCCCCCCAGTGTGCACCTGGGTCCTCCAGGAGCTGCCAAACCTTCCCCTTCCCCTGCCCTGAGTTATTCCCACCAGAGAAGGCAACCAAAGGAAGCCATTAGCCAGTTCTTCATCCCAGCTGTTCCAGGAATGCCTCGGGATTCCATCCCTGCTGTGTTCAGAACTGGAGGAAAAGGAGCTGCACAAAGGGCTCCTGCTCCTGGGAATTGCCTTTCCAGCCCCTGTGGCACTTCCTTCCGAGTGAGCCTTTGGATGAGCCAGGAGCAGTTGGATTCACTCCTAACACGGGAGATCTTGGCTGGGCATTGGGGAAAACTCTTGTCATGGGGCTGGTGAAATACTGGAATAAATTGCCTGGGAATGGGGCAGCAACAGCATCCCTGGAGCTGTGCAGGATGCATTGGGATGAGCATCCCTTGGGAAGGAGCAGCCTGGATGAGCCTTTCCCTGGCAGAGCAGAGACCTGAGACCCCTCCCAGCCAGGATTTGTGTTATTTTACTGCCTGGCGTGCCAAACCAGTGGGGATGTCCTTTATCAGGATCTGATATCCAGGGATGTCCTTTATCAGGGTGGGATACCCAGGGCTGTCCTTTATCCTTCATCCTGCTCCTGACTTCCCAACACCAGGCCAGGCCTGGCTGAGCCAGGCTTACCAGAGCTACATTGAGCCTTTCCCTGTGGAGCAGAACACCACAGACTTCACATTTGTGCTCTGTCTGTACAATTCATTCTGCAGATCCTTGTCTGCTCCCATGTTCTGCTTCCCTAAATTCAGAAAAATCTCAGTCCCAGTCCCTGCCCTCCACCCTGGGTGTTGTTGGCAAAGACAAACCCAGCAGGCAGCACAATTCCCATCTTCCCGTTTTTGCTACAATCCCTGCTGCTCCCTCTCCTTTGTGTTCCTGCACAGGGATGCTCTGTAGTCCACAGCCTTGGGAGGTTCATCCCCCAGTGTGGGGTCTGACAGGGCCCTGTCCTGAGGCCTGGAGATAAGGAGGTCACACAATCCCCTGCTGGCCCCTCTTGGGGAAAGAGAGAATCTTTGTGGTTACAGCGAGAGAAGACAGACCCCTGATCCTCTGGAAACTCTGTGTAAAATACCCAAATCCCCATTGGTTTCTCACCCTTTCACACCCACCTCTGTACCCCATAAAAGAGACCCCTCTGCCCCGAGTCAGGGAGGATCCGTCTCTGGTCACCCCTTTGTGGGAGATGGAAGAACAAAGCTCCTTCTGTGGCACCACCAGCAGGACCTCTCCTGTCTCTGTGCTGGCCCTGGGGGTTTGCCTTGCAGAGCAGAGCTGAAATCACTCCCTGAATCCCTGAGAGCTGATGGCTGCTGAGCCAGGCACCTCTGCAGGCCCCTGAGAGCAGCCACGAGCCCCTGGCAGGCGGCTCCTCACGGGATCAGCTCTGGGACCACCACGGCTCCTTGGCTCTGAGCCTCAGCCAGCACTGGCCACCAACCCCCAGCATTACTTTACCCCAGCACTGCACTGATGAGGATGATGATGATAGTAATAGCAATAGCAATAGTATTGGTAGTAGTAGTAGTAGTAGTAGAAATAGTGATAATAGTAACAATAATAATAATAATAATGTAATAATAATAATAATAATAATAGTAGTAGTAGTAGTAGCAGTAGTAGTTGAGGTACCTCTCCCCGAGGTCCCGGGGGAGGGACCCTGCCGTGTGCAGGTCTGTCCCTGTCCCTGTCCCTGTCCCCATGTCACCTGGGGCCTGTGCCTGTCTTCTCACTGGTTGCTGGGGGCTCCCCAGGCTCGGGAAGAGGGGGGTGGTCTCGTGATTGTGAGGGCAGTCGGCCATGGGACCTCGGCCATGATGAGGGAAATAAATGTCCTTAAAAACCACCAAATATCACCAAATTCCTTCCTACTCATCTTGCCCAAAAGTTCTTGTTGCGAGTTATTCCCCGTTACAACAAATAATAATAATTCTTCACACTCAAGCACTGCAAGAAGAACCTTGGCGGTTTTCAAGTGCCTGTCCCTGATCTTGGGGCGGAGAGATGAGGTTGCAGCAGAAATTCCCAGGTCAGATCTGATGCCAGTTAATGAGCTGAGGAATTTGGAGATTGCTGAACATCTGGGTTCAGCCATGGCCCAATGGTGAGCAAGGAAAAGGGATCCCAAAGGACTGGGAACCTGTGGATCCAACGTCAGCACAGCCTGGAAGGGACTGACCTTGAGTTTTTAATGGCTTGGAAGAGCTTCTGTGGCAGGGTCTGAGCAGGGAAGTGTGTAAAGAACAGCAGAGCTCCCGTCATGGAATCCCAGAATGGTTTGGGTTGGGAGGGGCCCCAGAGCCCCCCCAGTGCCACCCCTGCCCTGGCAGGGACACCTCCCACTGTCCCAGGCTGCTCCAGCCCCAATGTCCAGCCTGGCCTTGGGCACTGCCAGGGATCCTGGGGCAGCCACAGCTGCTCTGGGCACCCTGTGCCAGGGCCTGCCCACCCTCCCAGGGAACAATTCCTGCCCAAGATCCCATCCAGCCCTGCCCTCTGGCACTGGGAAGCCATTCCCTGTGTCCTGGCCCCCCAGCCCTTGTCCCCAGTCCCTCTGCAGCTCTCCTGGAGCCCCTTTGGGCCCTGCCAGGGGCTCTGAGCTCTCCCTGGATCCTTCCCTTCTCCAGGGGATCATTCCCAGCCTCTTCCCCCAGCAGAGCTGCTCCATCCTCTGACCATCCCGGGGCCTCCTCTGGGCTCCCTCCCACAGCTCCCTGTCCCTCCTGTTCCGAGGCGCCTGGAGCTGGGTGCAGGAGCCCAGGTGGCACCCAGAGGGGGCAGAGGGGCAGCATCACCTCTGAGCCTGTGCCCACGGCATCCCCTGGGCGAGCAGAGCCGGCCCCGCTCCGAGCGGATGCTCCGGGATAAACCCTCCCGTCCCAGGTACCCCCGGGGGCTGCGAGCCCCAGAGACCCCCGGCTGTTTCCAGCCTCTCCTGGAAGCACCGAGCCGCTGGCAAACACAGCCCTGCCTAAGCTGCTGCCCTCCCCAGAGCCCAGACTGACATTCAGGCATCAAAATCCCCATTTCAGCCCCGAGATGCAAGATGTGGAGAAGTGAAGTGGCCTCCAGTGGCTGAGCTCCCCAAACCCCATCCCTGCTCCCCAAACCCCATCCCTGCTCCCCAAACCCCATCCTCACACCACAAACCCAATCCCCATTCTCCAAACCCCACCCCCACTCCCCAAACCCCATTCCCATCTCCAAACCCCACCCCCACTCCCCAAACCTCATCCCTCCTCCCAAACCCCATCCCTGCTCTCCTGCCTGCTTTGTTATCCCCTCCTCCTGTCCCTGTGCAGGAAGCAAAGCCCTGAACACTGAGAGCTGATCCCAAAATCCGGGGGGTGCAGTGGGACACAGCTGGGTCCCAAAGGGAAAAGCAATTCCCTGGGGAAAGGCCTGAACCCAGCTTTGAACTGATCACAGCAGCCTCTGCTCTTGGATAAATGAGAGATCCCTCTCCATCCCAGCTCTGTGTCAGGACTGGTATGGGATTTGAGGATGTGGAGAAACTCTTTATGCAGAAAAAGTCCCTTTCAAGGCCACCCTATCCAAGGTAATTGTCTGCTTTAGGGTGAGGGGATTCGTGCCTGAGGGGTGGAACTGGTGTGGGGGGGACACCAGTGGCTCAGGGACAGAAAGCCACAGGAAAATCAGCTGGAGATGGGATGTGACCTTTTAGGATTGGTTTTGCTTTTAATGAAAATAAAGGGATAAACCAATGATAAATAAAAAGGGATCATCCCCTTCTCCCCACGTTAGTGAGGAGCAGCTCAGGAACTGCCCAAAGCTGGTACTGAGACTCTGCTTCTCCTGGGATTCTGATGGCACATCCCAGCAGTGTCCCAGGCCGGGCTGGACGGGGTTTGCAGCTCCCTGGGACAGTGGGAGGTGTCCCTGCCCAGGGCAGGGGTGGCACTGGGGGGGTCTGAGGTCCCCCCCAAGGGATTCCTGACTGGCAGCGAGCACAGGCTCAGGTTTGGCTCCAGCACTGTGATCCCAACGATGCCCCAACGATTCCCAGCCGTTGGAAGAAGCAGTTGATTCATGATGGTCTTTTAATTTCCCCTTTCCTTGTCACTCCTGATCCATCTCAGCACGGAGTCGGCGTTTCTGGACTGAGCCTTTGCTGTCACTTCCTTGGAACAGCCACTCCCGAAATGCCTTCATTACTTTGACATTTCTCAGCTGCTTTCTGCATTTCCCAAGAACTTCATCAACTCTCCTGGAGCTGTGTGATCACAGAAAACATCCACAGCTTTAATTCCTTTATTCACGTCCTCCGTGTGATCAAGGAGCTGAAAACCCTCTTTGTTTTGAGCAGAGCTGCTGGTGAAATGTTCCCTCCCACCCTTCTCTCACTGTGCAGTTTTGTCTTTTTGTTCAGAGTTATTTGGGTTTTGACTTCAGGGTGTTTTTTACAGAGACTGCTGAACCCAGGAGGAGCTGATGCCTTCCTGGAAAAACACGGGAAAATCCAAAGCCGATTTTCTATTTCCAAAGTTTCAGGTTCACTCGGGTTTTTTTGGTCTGTCCTGGCTTTGAACTCCCCTCACTTTACAGACAAGTTTAATTTTAGAGTCTTATGCTATAAATTGGTTCCAAATCCCTGTTCCTTCTCCAGAAGGAAGATTCCAACCAGATCATAGAGAGCCCATCTGCATGTGGAGCTATTTGGCACCAGACCTTGGATGGGATGTTGTACAAACACACTGAGGGCCCCAAACTGAGAGATTTCCATGGAATCACAGAATCCCAGGATGGTTTGTGTGGGAAAGGACCTCAAAGCCCACCCATGCCGTGGGAAGGGGCGTTTCCCACTGGACCAGGATGCTCCAAACCCCATCCCGTCTCTCCCGGGGCCATGTGGTGAGCAGCAGGTGTCCCTGTCCCAGCAGTGACGGTGCCAGCCCTTCAGAGATCGCTGTGCTGTGACAACCGTGCCAGTTTCTGGATGTCACCACGGTGCCCCCTCAGCTCCAGCTGGGAGCACACCCCTGTCCCCAAGGAGCTCCAGATCCCGGCTGCCAAAGTCCCCTGGGAGCTGCTGCGGTCCCAGGCCTGACTCCTGAGCCGCCCAGCAGAGCCTGGGGATGGGCCGGTGGCACCCTGTGGGGATGGGCACCTGTGGGGACGGGCACCTGTGGGGACGGGCACCTGTGGGGACGGGCCGGTGGCAGCCTGTGGGGATGGGGCTGTGGCACCCTGTGGGGATGGGCCTGTGGCACCCTGTGGGGATGGGCACCTGTGGGGACGGGCTGGTGGCACCCTGTGGGGATGGGCCTGTGGCACCCTGTGGGGATGGGCCCGTGGCACCCTGTGGGGACGGGCCCGTGGCACCCTGTGGGGACAGGCCTGTGGCACCCTGTGGGGATGGGCACCTGTGGGGACGGGGCTGTGCCACCCTGTGGGGATGGGGCTGTGGCACCCTGTGGGGATGGGCTGGTGGCACCCTGTGGGGATGGGGCTGGTGGCACCCTGTGGGGATGGGGCTGTGCCACCCTGTGGGGACGGGCCGGTGCCACCCTGTGGGGATGGGCACCTGTGGGGACGGGCCTGTATCACTCTGTGGGGACGGGCCGGTGCCACTCTGTGGGGACAGGCCTGTGGCACCCTGTGGGGACAGGCTGGTGCCACTCTGTGGGGATGGGCCTGTATCACTCTGTGGGGACGGGCTGGTGCCACCCTGTGGGGACAGGCACCTGTGGGGCCCCGGCACTGGCGCTCCCGCGGAGGTTCAGCCGCAGGCGCCGTGCGGTGCCTATAAATTCCCGCAGTTTCTATGGCTACGAGGCTGCGAACGGCAGAGAGGGAGAGCTCCGAGTGCCCCCACAGAAAGGTCCGGGACGGTGCCGGGGATCCCTCCCGCTCCCAGCCCATGGACGTGCCGGGGCAGGAGGTGGCAGCGGGCGGGCAGAGGGGCTGCCCAGGCCGGGCTGTGCCCGCACAGGAGGGGCGGCAATGGAGGAGCCTGGGCTGGGCTGCGGGGAAGGGACCTGGGGCTGCTCTGGGGCTGCTCAGCGTCCGCCAGCCCAGCCCTGAACACCGGCCCGGCCCAGCCCGGCCCAGCCCAGCCCAGCCCTGAATGCCGGCCCAGCCCAGCCCAGCCCTGAACACCGGCCCGGCCCAGCCCAGCCCTGAACACCGGCCCAGCCCAGCCCAGCCCAGCCCACTGATANGCCCAGCCCAGCCCAGCCCAGCCCAGCCCAGCCCTGAACACCGGCCCAGCCCAGCCCGGCTCAGCCCGGCCCAGCTCAGCCCAGCCCGGCCCTGAACACCGGCCCAGCCCAGCCCGGCCCAGGGAAAAGGGAAATAAAAAGCAAAGCTGGGGTCCGCTGCCAGGAGGAGCTGAGCAGCCCCCACTGCTCCGAGACTTTTGGGATCAAAGGGCCCTTCCCAGCCCCTTTCTTCTGCCACCCCAAAGCCGGGCCCTCTCCAAGGCTGACAGTGTTCAGACGCTGAAACTGCCAGACAAAGGGAGCAGCCAGGCTCAGGCATCTGATTCATCCTGACATCACAAACCCAAAGGCTGGAACTGCTGGAGAGCTCTGGCTCTGAAACCCGCGGATCTTTTGCCACTGGTTACATCTCCATTAACAAAGAAGTACAAACTGTGCAAACACTGCGGCTTTTCTGTGCTCTCAGTCCCCAGGGATGGATCCCAAATCCCCTG
>JACBWW010000131.1:66074-79368 GCA_020086605.1 Lanius collurio
CAATGCCCCCACTAAAGTCAGCACTGCCTTTTTCCCAGCCTTGTTCTGAAGTGCCTGAAGCAGCTCTATGAAATTCCTGGGACTCGGAGCAGGAGCCCTGCTGGAGCCTGGGCTTCAGTTCCAGCCAGGCAGCAATGATGGAAGTGCTGGAGCAGAAAGGAAAAGCTCCCTGCTCCCTTCAGGAGCTGTCAGCCAGAAAGGAAGGAGCACATGATCCATTTTGGGCACAAACCCATCTCCTAGGCCAAGAAAGGAAACAAATATGGTAATTCATAAAAAAATGGGGGTAGGGAAGGAGGAGGGCTCGGGTTTATTTCTTGCCTTGCCTCGAGAGAGAAGTGCCAGCTTTCATCTTCTCTCCTCCTGCTTTTCCTGGTGTTTCTGTGCCCTCCTTTCCCCTGAGCTCCCGGGGGAACTGGGAGCAGCCTCCCAGTCCCAGCTGTGCCTGTGCCAGGGAACGGGGCTGGCAGAGGTGACGTGGGGCCAGCGCGGCCGGAGCTGCAGAGGCCACGTCGGGCCCGAGCAGGGCAGGGCTGGCCCCACAGCCTCAGGGACACCAGGGGTGACACCCAGGGCTGCCCTTCTCCCCACCGAGGGCCTGCTCTGCCTCCTCCCGGCTCCTCAGGGGCTCAGCTCAGCAGCGAGAGCCAAAAGACACAGACAAGGTCCAGTTCCAGCCTTGGAGAGGGAGGGTTTTCCGAGCCAGAAAGGCCAGGAGAGCTCCAGATCCCTGGGATGGAGCTCAGGCCAGGCCACCCCTCCTCTCATCAGTGCTGGGGTCACAGGAGCACCCCAGGACATGGACAGGTCACGTTTCCTCCCAGCCAGAGAGGGACAATGGCAGCGGCCCCAGGCTGTGTTACCATCCTTGTCTGCTCTGAATCCCTTGGGAAAAAACCCAGACTCAATGAGCACCAAAGGGCACGGAGAGCTCGATGGCAACTGACCCTCTCTGGTATCCAGGGACGCTCAAAGCTGGCGGAAAAAGAACTTTCAGGAATTTAGGAGGAACCTTCCTGAGCCAGTTGCTGCAGTCAGAGCTCACCTTGCAGGTGGCACTGGGAGCTGAGCTCGATTTTATGGAAGTTTCAGGACTCCAAGGCATGTGATGAGATTCAGCTTCCAGCTCAGTAACTTCAGCTCTGCTGATAAAACTTAAAAATATCTCCTCCCCCCCAGCTCCCCAGCTCCCCAAATCAGTTTAAAAGGAGAATCTGACAAATTTTCCATTTAAAAAGCCAGATGCTTCCAAAGGCAAGCTCCAGATCTTGGAGACAGCGGCTCAGAAGTTTTGGGGGATGCAGAATTGCCAGGTGGCTCTTGGGGAGGGGATTTCAGGCTCCTTCCCTGAGCAGCAGAGGAGGAAGATTTTCCCAGGAATCAGGGCTGGTGGAGGGTGACGATCCTGGGAAGGAGTTGTGTGATGAAGGTAGAGCTGAAGGAGAAGTTCTGGATGTTTGGACTTGGTAACATGGCTGGAAAAGGGATTTTATTCCATCCCTGATTCCTTCAGCTTGGCCAGGCCCTTCCCCACCCCTGGGGAAGCACCAGCTCCTCTAATTCCCTTTGTTGGAGAATGGAGTCAAAATCCCCAGGAGATCTTCGGGAGGGAAACTCAGAGATTCCAGGTCCAGCCCTTCAATATCAGAAAGCTGAGAGGGGTCTTGGAGGAACCACAGAATCCCAGACTGGTTTAGGAAAGGACTTTAAAGCCCATCCAGTCCCACCCTTTTATCCAAGCAAAACGTCAATAACATTAATAAAGTTGTTAATAACATTAATATCTGCTTGCTAATGACAAATAAATGCTCCAGTGCAGTCCCAAGCAATTCCCTGATCAATGGGTTATTGATGGTTCCTGTCATTGCTGTCTCTTGGTTTTACTGATGGTTTTTTTGTCATGTGAAGAACATTTCGGGGCAGTTCATTTTTCACCCAGAGCCTTTTTTAGGTGGATTTTTTGTTTGTTTGTTTTAAGCTGAAAGCAAATTCCAGCTCCCACTTCCAGCAATGAGTCCTGGCTTCCTGAGCTGCACAAACCTTTCCGGGATTTTCAAGCTCTGATTTTGCATCCAGACACAGCCCTGGCAGGTTCTGAGTGGAACTGGGGCTGCTCAACATCTCCAATCAGGAGGAAACTCCACTGACCCCTCAGTCTGCCCAAAAATCCCATTGTCCTGATTGGAAGGAAACCCCCAGCAATCCATGGGATCTGATGGAGCTGGGCCATCAGCTGGGAGAGCAGCACCCCAGGGTGTGGGGAGGGCAGGGAGAGGCCACGGCTGGGGCTCCTTTCTCCATCCTTATCCAAAGGAATGGCCTGGCTGCTCCCACAGGGAATGGCCTGGCTGCTCCCTGAGGGAATGGCCTGGCTGCTCCCAAAGGAAAGGCCTGGCTGCTCCCTGAGGGAATGGCCTGGCTGCTCCCACAGGGAATGGCCTGGCTGCTCCCTGAGGGAATGGCCTGGCTGCTCCCAAAGGAATGGCCTGGCTGCTCCCTGAGGGAATGGCCTGGCCCAGCAGCTCCAGCAGCTCCGGAGCAGCCTCAAGCCCCTGTGCTGGAAAACTCCGCTCCTGCAGCTGCTGGGGCTGAGCAGGGGCTGAGCTCTGCCCCTTCCATCCCTGCTGTGCCACGGAGCCCTCCAGGAACAGCACATTCCCAAACCTGGCTCAGCAGGGATGCAATAACCCATTCCCAAACTTGGCTCATGGCTGCACTCACAGCCCGGGGAGCCTGTCCAGGTGAAGTGTCCACAGCCTCATCCCCAGGAATTGGGCTGCTCCCATTTCACTGCCTGGCCAGGTCCTTTTCCCCCCTGTCCACCTCCTTTAACTGACAGAGCCATGGCTGTGACTGTCACTGGAGACAAGAGGATGTGGCACCTGCTCCCAGCAACTCCCCCACCTTGTTTGTGACCACTGAACTCATCCTTGCTTTCCCCACTGGGAAAGGGAAAAACAAGGAGCTGATTCTGCTCAGGGTATCCATGCAAACAAAGCACCAGCTGGAGCACATCCCCGGGCAGGGAGGAGCAGGAATTCCCGGCCATGGAAGGCTCTGTCAGTGCCAGGGGGTGGAGGAGGGAGCTGAGACTGAAATTGTCAGCGGGCAGTGGTTGGTGCCACTCTGCTCCTCTCCAGGGCAGCTCCCTCCCCATTCCCACTCACACTTCCAGCTCAGAAATAGCAGAGTCCCTGGCCCTGGCAGGGAGGTGCCACCCTCGGGAGCTGCAGTCACTCAGCTCCGCAGCCTCTCCCTGTGGGAAGGTCACCTGAGCTGGAGGATGCTCTGGAGAGGCTCAGGACTTCCTTCCTGTCCTTTCCCAACTCCAGGGCTCTCCCCTGTGCTCCCATTCCTGCTTTGGTAGAGGTGAAAAGGACCTGAGTAGTCCCATGACCTGCAGGTTCAGTGTTTGAGCCCCTGCTCCTCTGCCCAGAGGGAGCTGGAATGCCACCAGAACTCCGAGGTGTTCCCATTACAGGAGTCTCTCCTCGTCATGGCATCAGCTCTCCCATCCCAGGCCCTGTGGGCTCCCTTCTCCCCCCATCCCACACTGCCCTGCCTGGCCCCAAGGCCCTTTCCTGGCACTCAGGGGCTGGGATGTCCCTGGGAGTGGGGATGTCCCTGGGAGTGGGGATGTCCCTGGGAGTGGGGATGTCCCTGGGAGTGGGGTGTCTGTAGGAGCTGGAATGGCAGTGGGCTGGGATGTCTTGGGAGCTGGGATGTTTCTGGGAGTGGGGATATCTCTGGAGCGGGGATGGCAGCGGGCTGGGGGCAGAGCACTCCTGCCAGCTGCAATCACAGAGCAGTGACAAATGAGGGCTGAAGCTTTGCTGGGAGCAAGGTTGGCTCCTGGCACTGCTGCCCAGCGCTGGCAGCGGAGCAGGGCAGGCAGGAGAGCACCTGGAGGTGCCACACGAGGAGCAGCTCCTGAGCCAGGCTGCGAGGGACCAAAATCAGCCAAGGAGAGTGGAAAGGAGACACCGGGTGCTGCTGCAGGTTAATTAACCCGGGAGGTCACCAGCACCTGGCTGAGCTCTGCAGCAGCTCATTATGAGCTTTCTGACAAATTGATTCCTTTTTGTGCTCTCTGTCTTCCTACAGCGTGAGAAACGCTCCTGGCTGGGGTGGGGGCTGTGCTGGGAGCTCTGTCCGGCCCTGGCACTGCCCGAGGTTGGGTCCATGCTGGGAGCTCTGTCCGGCCCTGGCACTGCCCTGTCCGAGGTTGGGTCCATGCTGGGAGCTCTGTCCGGCCCTGGCACTGCCCTGTCCGAGGTTGGGTCCGTGCTGGGAGCCCTGTCCGGCCCTGGCACTGCCCTGTCCGAGGTTGGGTCCATGCTGGGAGCTCTGTCCAGCCCTGGCACTGCCCTGTCCGAGGTTGGGTCCATGCTGGGAGCTCTGTCCGGCCCTGGCACTGCCCTGTCCGAGGTTGGGTCCATGCTGGGAGCTCTGTCCAGCCCTGGCACTGCCCTGTCCGAGGTTGGGTCCATGCTGGGAGCTCTGTCCAGCCCTGGCACTGCCCAGAGAGCCCTGGCTGGTCGGGGAGGGGGCGAGGGAGCTGAGCAGCAGCGCTGGGGACAAAGGGCTCTGTTAAATCCCCGTAAATGAGCTCTTCGTTAGCGGCTCTAATTGCTGATGAGGAGCAGAGGGGGGACTCCCGCCAGACAAATGCGCTTCCATGGGCCCGAGGCTTTCCCAGCCGCTTCCTACAGCCTTTCCCCCTGCAGCTCGCAGGCCGGGGGCAGCAGAGGAGCTGGGATCGGCCGGAGCTGGGATCAGCCGGAGCTGGGATCGGCCGGAGCTGGGATCGGCCGCTCCTCCCCTCAGGACTCGATCGTCCCGTCTTTGCTTCCTTCCTTTGCCGAAGCGCTGTTGCCACCCTGGTGTCCCTCAGGAGGCTCCTGCCTGTGCCATTCCCGTTCCCGGTGCAGCCCAGCTCAGATGGTTTCCCAGGCACAAGGCCAGTTCTCTGTTTCATGTCTCACTTGTCGAGGGCTTTTTTCCCGTTAATCTCTGTAATTAAGGCCCGCAGCTGCCGCAGCTCCAGGAGCAACAGGAGGAGCAGCATCCCCGCAATTCCCACCTCCCTCCCCTGCCCTGCCTCCCGTTGTTGATGCTCTCAGGTGCCGCACTCCAGCTGGGTGGTGGGACTTGTGAGGGAAACACCAGACCTGGTGCTGGGCTCAGCCGATTCCCGGGAATTCGCTGGTGCGGCACAGGCGCCGCGGAGCCCAGGCCCGAGGGCGGGCAGGGAAGCTCCGTTCCTGCCCCAGGGGGCACAGGGCTGGCAGGGAAGCTCCGTTCCTCCCGGAGTGGGCACAGGGCGGGCAGGGAAGCTCCGTTCCTGCCCCAGGGGGCACAGGGCGGGCAGGGAAGCTCCGTTCCTGTCGGAGCCCAGGCCCGAGGGCTGGCAGGGAAGCTCCGTTCCTGCCCCAGGGGGCACAGGGCTGGCAGGGAAGCTCCGTTCCTGCCGGAGGGGGCACAGGGCGGGCAGGGAAGCTCCGTTCCTGCCGGAGGGGGCACAGGGCGGGCAGGGAAGCTCCGTTCCTGCCGGAGGGGCACAGGGCGGGCAGGGAAGCTCCGTTCCTCCCGGAGGGGCCCAGGGAAGCTCCGTTCCTGCCGGAGGGGCACGGGGCTGGCAGGGAAGCTCCGTTCCTGCCGGAGGGGCCCAGGGCGGGCAGGGAAGCTCCGTTCCTGCCGGAGGGGCCGAGGGCTGGCAGGGAAGCTCCGTTCCTCTCGGAGGGGGCACAGGGCGGGCAGGGAAGCTCCGTTCCTGCCGGAGGGGCCGAGGGCTGAAGGGAAGCTNAAGGGGCTCCAGGAGAGCTGCAGAGGGACTGGGGACAAGGGCTGGAGGGACAGGACCCAGGGAATGGCTTCCCAGTGCCAGAGGGCAGGGCTGGGTGGGATCTTGGGCAGGAATTGTTCCCTGGGAGGGTGGGCAGGCCCTGGCACAGGGTGCCCAGAGCAGCTGTGGCTGCCCCTGGATCCCTGGCAGTGCCCAAGGCCAGGCTGGACATTGGGGCTGGAGCAGCCTGGGACAGTGGGAGGGGTCCCTGCCATGGCTGGGGTGGCACTGGGGGGGCTTTGAGGCCCTTTCCAACCCAAACCATTCCAGGATTCTGTAATCCTCAGGGTGATGAGCCATGGAATGCTGAGCAGGATCCACCTTTTCCAGGTGTTCCCACAGCAGCAGCTCAGGAGAGATTCCTGCCCCTCAGAGGAATTTCGGGGTCTGGGGGGGTTCCAACATCTCAGGGAGCACAAACTCTGCGCTGGGCTGCGCTCTCAGAGCTCAGGGTGGGTTTGAGAACCTTTTGTTTGGCTGTCCTGTGAGGGTGGACTGGCAGACAGGAGCAGCATCCCCTGGGTGAGCGGAGGGGACAGGGTGGGGGGGTGTGACAGAGGCGTGTCTGGGGCTGGGTTTTGTGGCTCTCACAGGCTGAGCGCTGCCGGAGCTCCCATCGTCCTCTCCCGCCCACATTCCGATTTCTCCAGCACTGAGTGATAAAGGTGAAGTTTTACAGGCTCTGTGTCACTGACGGGCCCCAGGGGAACGTCCAAGGAGGGGAGCTGCTCTCCCAGGAAAGATCTTTCCTGACCATCAGTGGGGCTCCAGGAGCCCCATCCTCAGCAAGGACCCCAAAAGCATCAACATTTTTGGTGATAAATCAGCCAAACCAAACCACCTCCATTTTCAGATGCACCATCTCTCTGGTTTATACATATTTTTAAGAGGAACACACACTCTCAGCAAAGGAGAAACCAGTTCTGGTACAGACATAATCCACCCCCCCTCCCCACTCAGCCTGGAATCAGCCTTAAAACTCTCAAACATTTTGGATATTCTTGCCTCCAACCAGCTCCAGCCCTTTTGATCCCGACTCCTTCAGCCTTGAAGTGCCCCTGATGCCTTAGGATTTTAGCTTTTGTGTTTTTCATGCCCTGCAGTTCCTGAGTGTGTAACTCCAAACTCCACCTGCAGCTGTTCTCCCACTCTGGTCAGACAGAATAATTCTTCTCCAGGCCTGAACCTCAAGGACACTTCACTGCCTCAGGCCCCGAGAAATGTGAACAAAGTGAGTTGGGGGGGTAATGACTTCATTACCTGAAGCTGTAATTGGAGGATTAACCCCGATGTGCAAATGGACCAAACCTGTAAAAGTGAAACCGTGACCCTGGGTCTGACCTGGGTGTATCCCCTGAGTCTGACCTGGGTGTATCCCCTGGGTCTGACCTGGGTGTATCCCCTGGGTCTGACTGCCCAAAGTGTCCCCAAAGGCCCTTCAGTAAATACACCACTCCTTATCCTCCTGGCTGGAGGAGCCCCATCAGGGCGTCACCCCCACCCCCCCTGTGTCACTTGTCCCCCTGTTCCTCCTTCCATCCCCTCGTCACACACGGGCTCTGGAGCTGCCGCAGGGACACGCCAGGAAGGTGTCCCAGGCACACAAATGGGTTTGTGTCCCCGAGGAGCAGCTCGGGGAGCAGGGAGGGATGAGGAATGTCTGGTGCCTGTCCTTCCTGCAGACGTCACTGCACTTGTGCCTGCTCTGAGCTAAGCCCTGCTGGCACGGGGGGCACTCAGCTCCTGCAGCTGCACTTCCAGGAACGATCTGGTCTCACCCTCGGGGTTTCCTCCGGGGCAGGAAAAAGGAACTGGGTGTTGCTGTGAAGGAGCAAAGGAGCTGAGCAGTCCCAGAGGGTTCCTAGGATGGCATTTTGGGGCTGGAAAAATGGGTTTAATTGATAAGCAAAGGCTTAGTAAAGCTGTGCCTTTGCCCTTTAGCTGAGGCAGGGCTCGGATCTCCTTTCCTGGGAATGGGATGTGTGGGAAGGAAATGTTTCTACTTTTTAGCAAAAACCCTCCTGAAATACATAAAACAATCAGTAAATCAGAGAGGTTTTATTCCAGCCTTCAAAAATCCAGAGGTTGGAATTTTCTGCATCAAACCACTTCAGGTTTTTCTTGATTAAACTTCTATTTCCTTTTCAGCACAAAAACTGTGGATTTCTAAATCCTCTCATTGTAAAGGCAGCTCCATTTTGCTCCCTCTCAGGGCTTTTGGTGCACAGAATCCCAGACAGGTTTGGGTTGGCAGGGAATTTAAAGACGAACTGGTTCCATTCCCTGGCAGGGACCCCTCCCACTGTCCCAGGCTGCTCCAGCCCCAATGTCCAGCCTGGCCTTGGGCACTGCCAGGGATCCAGGGGCAGCCCCAGCTGCTCTGGGCACCCTGTGCCAGGGCCTGCCCCCGCTCCCAGCCAGGAATTCCTTCCCAGTACCCATCCTAAATTTCCTCTCTCTCGGTCTGAAGCCATTCCCTGTCCTGGCACTCTGGTTCCCAGTGCAGATTCCATTTCCAGTTCCCCTGTGACCCCCTCAGACACTGGGATTTCGCCATGAGGACCCCACACACCCTTTCCTTCTCCAGGCTGAGCACCCCCAACGCTCTCAGCCGGGTTCTGCTCCTCAGGCAGCCTCGTTCCAAGCCCTTTTAATTGAACGTTAATGAGCAAACGAACTGTGCCAAGCTCTGCGTGCGGGTGCTGTGCCCTGCGTGTGCCAGCTGACATTTCCAAATATTCCTTGGGATCTCTAAAAGCACCATCCCCCCCAGGATGGGAACTGTAGGGTGGGTTTGTTCAGCTGGGCCCTGCCCAGGTGAAGTTCCCGACCCTGGAGCCCATGGACAGGTAACAGGACAAGGCAATCACCTGGGGTGGTGCCAGTGGAATTCAGGTTGGATTTTGGGAAAATTTCTTCACTGGAAGAGTGGTTAAACCCTGAACAGGCTGCCCAGGAGTCCCCAGTCCCTGGAAGTGTCCAAAACTCAACAGAAGTGGCACTTAGTGATGTGGCTTAGTGGGAATGCTGGGATTCAGTCCAAAGTCGGACTTGATGAACCTGGAGGTTTTTCCATCCTTAACAATTCCTTGATTCTCCTCAGCCCTAACAAACAGGGTCCTTTATCCACAGAAATCTGTTTTCCTCCACTCTTATTTCCTCCCCACTTCACTCATCCTTCCCAGACCTCTCCTTCCAGCCCAGCTCCCGAGCTCCCACAGGGACCTGCACCCTCCTGAGGAGCAGAGCAGGAATCCCAGCGGGGCACAGGGCACAGAACCTCCCAGAACCTCCCTAAAAAGAGCTGGGATGGGCACAAGGAGCATCCAAGGGAGACAGCGCTGCCCCTCAGGGCATCAACTCTCTCTCAGTCGAGGTTGCTCTGAGCCAAGAGCTCCATGTGCAGGAACAACTTCACAACATCAAAATCCAGTTAAAAGTTGGGAAGGAGAAAATGAAACCTCAGCCAGACACAGATTTAACTCGGTGCTGTCTTCATGCCCATTCTCCTCACACATATCCATAGATCTTAATTTGCTGCCACTAAAAGCTCTTAGGAAAAAGAAAAGTCCTTCCAGGCTCTTTGTCTATTTGTGATAAGGCCATGAGCATCAACATTAGCAAAATCCAGAAAAAAGAAATGTTTTAACATTATTTTAATTAAAATGTGATCGTACAATTGTTTAAGGAGATAAAAATAATTCTCATTCATTTTAATTAGGATTCAGTTTTGCATGCCTGGAGCATCTCCTGTGCTGGGGCTCTGGAACGTTCCTGACTCCTCCTGCCTGTCCCATCCCCTCATCCCACCCAGCCCCTTATCCCTGACCCTGCCCAGGAGGGATGGGAATGTGGGGAACAGGCAAAGCAGCCTAAAAAGAGAGGGGAATTCTGTGCCATTGAGCTCCCAGTGTTTGCCACACTTCCCCCTGCAGGGAATGCAGCAGATTCCCAGAGCAGCTGTGGCTGCCCCTGGATCCCTGGCAGTGCCCAAGGCCAGGCTGGACATTGGGGCTGGAGCAGCCTGGGGCAGTGGGAGGGGTCCCTGCCAGGGCAGGGGTGGGATGGGATGAGCCTTAAGGTCCCTTCCCACCCAAACCATTCTGGGATTCTGTGAAATGAAGAAACTGGGAGCTCCATGTCGGGGCATGAGGGATTTGGGTGTTGCTGAGATGGAACAGAGGAGCTGAGCAGCTCCAAAGCGTCCCTAGGATGGCACTTCAGGGTGGGAAAAATGATTTTAGTTCTTCAACAAGGCTGGGAGAGCTGAGAGAGCTGAGAGAGGAGAGGGAGCTGGGGGAGCTGAGAGAGGAGAGGGAGCTGGGGGAGCTGAGAGAGGAGAGGGAGCTGGGGGAGCTGAGAAAGCTGAGAGCTGTCAGCTCTGCTGTCTGCTGCCATCACAATCTGTTCCTGCTTCACAGCAAACAGAGCAGGGAAAGGGAAGGCTTTGCCAGGCTGGGCAGCAGAGCCAGGCAGCGTGAGCAGAAAAGCTGGGAATATTTCCATAGTGCCTGTGCTGAGTGGGGCAGGCACTGGGCAGGAGCAGGGACCAGTCTGTCAGCAGCACTGGGATGTGGCGGTGCAGGGTGTTCTTCATGGCAAACGCTGTTCATGGAAGGAACAGGGGATGCTCACATGTCCCCAGCCAGCTTTGTGCCAGCTCGGGGATCTGGGATCACCTGGGCGATCTGGGATCAGCCAATGGGATCTGGGATCAGCCTGTGGGCCCTGGGATCAGCCAGTGGGATCTGGGATCAGCCAATGGGATCTGGGATCACCTGTGGGATCTGGGATCANCAGTGGGATCTGGGATCAGCCAATGGGATCTGGGATCACCTGTGGGATCTGGGATCAGCCAGTGGGATCTGGGATCACCTGTGGGATCTGGGATCAGCCAATGGGATCTGGGATCAGCCTGTGGGCCCTGGGATCAGCCAGTGGGATCTGGGATCACCTGTGGGATCTGGGATCAGCCAGTGGGATCTGGGATCAGCCAGTGGGATCTGGGATCAGCCAATGGGATCTGGTATCACCTGTGGGATCTGGGATCACTTGGGGGATCTGGGATCAGCCTGTGGGATCTGGGATCAGCCAGTGGGATCTGGGATCAGCCAATGGGATCTGGGATCAGCCAGTGGGATCTGGGATCAGCCTGTGGGCCCTGGGATCAGCCTGGAGGATCTGGGATCACCTGGGGGATCTGGGATCAGCCTGTGGGATCTGGGATCAGCCTGTGGGCCCTGGGATCAGCCTGTGGGATCTGGGATCAGCCAGTGGGATCTGGGATCAGCCAATGGGATCTGGTATCACCTGTGGGATCTGGAATAACCTGTGGGCTCTGGGATCAGCCTGTGGGATCTGGAATAACCTGTGGGCCCTGGGATCAGCCTGTGCCTCGGGTTCAGCCCAGACCATCACAGAGGGGCCACAGGGTGGGTCTGCTCTATCCCAGCCCTTGTGCCCACAGGATGTTCCTTGAGCTGAGGTCGATGCACTGTGGAGGATAAAAAAGCCATTCCCAAAAAGCCCAGTCTGCCCAGGTGCAACGTGGGGAGCCCAGGCTGGACTCCAGTCTAACACTGGTTTTAACTGGGAGCTGGGGACAGTGTCAGGGCAGAGTCTCAAGTCCCAACACTCCCACTGTCCCAAGGACCCCCACACTGGAAGGTACCAGAGGCACGAAAGCTTTTCCAAACCTGGCATCTCCTCCAGAATTCCTGTTCCTGAGCCGAGCCCCTCCAGGCTGGGGTGCCCCTGCCGTGCCCGCAGCCGCAGGGCACGGCTCCAGCAGCAGCCACGGCAGCGCGGGGGTGCCACGGCCGAGGCAGTAACGCCTCCCTGGGCGCTGGTTCTGCGGCTCCAGAGCATCCTTCAGGGGCGTGGCAGGAGACAATGAAGCAATAATTCCTCCTCCAGGTGCTGTCCTCCCCTGACATTCTCATTTCCTCCGGCTCCCCACACCAAGACAAAATCCTGATGGGCTCTGCTGATAGCAGGAGAGCGGCAGAACTGCCAACTCCCCCTCCCACACTGATTTAATTTCTCAAATCGTTCTCCCCATTGCAAATATTTTCTGCTTTGTAACAGCTGAGGTTTGAAAACAATGCTGTGTGCACGGATACAGAGCCCTTCTCCTGTTTGCTTGGATTCCTCTGGAGAAAATAGAACCGATTCATTTATTCGTTGCATATAAATTCACCAACTGTTTGACTCTTCTTTTTTTAATCATTGTGGCACAAACAACCCACAGTTTAATTTTTACCAGTTTCCTCATTACTCAGACCTGCTAACCAGGACGTGCGAGCACCAAGGTGCTCTTCAGTTGTTTACTGATCGTTCATTTTCCCTAGAATTCCCCACCCATCTCTTGTGGCATCATTTCTGCATCTCAATGTGATGTCTCAAACATTTCTTTACCAAGAGGGGGTCAAAAAATCAGTGGTGAATAATCACAATTCCATTGAACTGTCCTGGTTTTCCAAAGTAACTTTGCTCTTAGCCAGGGTCTTCGCAGAGCTTCTCTTTCCGGGAGGAGCAGTTGCTCCCTTGGCATGGAGATTTATTCCAATTTATTCCCTGCTCGGGGTGTGGGGTAACCCTTGGCAGGGATGTTCCCCCCCCACCTTCAGGGAATCCCAGAATGGTTTGGGTTGGGAGGGACCTTAAACCCCCCCAGTGCCACCCCTGCCATGGCAGGGACCCCTCCCACTGTCCCAGGCTGCTCCAGCCCCAATGTCCAGCCTGGCCTTGGGCACTGCCAGGGATCCAGGGGCAGCCACAGCTGCTCTGGGCACCCTGTGCCAGGGCCTGCCGGGGAAGGATTTATCCCAAATTCCCATTTCCCCCTTCCTGCCAAGGCTGGGGGCAGCGCTGCTGTCCCTCATTCCCTGCTGAGATCCCAATGAGATCCCAACCCCCAGCCCTGCCCACAGGCACAGAAATCCCTTTTCTCTCCTCGCCGTGGGAACAGCCCCGATCCACGCAGCAGGAATGGCTGTGAAACAGGAATTGCTTCTGCAAGTGCCGAGAGGTTCTCCAGGTCCATTTTCACTCCTGCTGAGGTGAGAACAGGACCCTTCCGGCCTCTGAGCAAAAAGCTCCAGGGAAGCAGCAGCTCCCTGCAGAGGAGAGGCCCCGGGTCGGATCCTCCCCCCAGGACTCACAAAAGCCTCACTCCGGCCCCTGCCCTGCCCAGCGCATCTCGGACAAACCCCCCCAGCACTGCCTGGCCGTGCCCTGGGAGCTGCAGGGTAAATCCACAGCAACCTTCCCACGGTAATCCACATCCCAAAAACTTCACTGAAACCCCCCATATTTCTCTTTTCTAAAAACCACTCCCACCCATCAAAGCACCTTTTAGTGTTGTTTGAAATAAAAGAGTTGGTGCAAAGTTCCAACGGGCCCCAAAAGCTCCAAAGCTTAGGAATTCTCCTGCAGGATGGTCTGGCA
>JACBWW010000131.1:97718-110030 GCA_020086605.1 Lanius collurio
GAGTGGATGGAGCCTTCCCAGCTCCTCCTGCCCTCACCTCCCCTTTGGGACAATAAACACCTTTCCCAGGCTCTGGTGGGAAGAAGCCAAATTCTCTTGAGCCAAACTGCCTGAGAAGGAACTCAGGGAGAACTCACAGGGCTCCCACCAAAGCCCGTGGCCTTAAAATGTCATTTTGGGTGACTTTTCTGTGTGGGAAAAGGGGATTTGACATTTCAGAGGACAGTGAGGGATTTTTTATATCTGATAGTGGGAAAAGTGCAGCAAAAATCAAATTGTAGAGGCTCAGTCTGAGGGGTTTGGAACATCCTCCTCTGCCTGGGTGAGAGAGGAAACCTTTGGTGTCTCAGAGTTCAGTGGGAATCTTTTCATCGGGAAAAGGCTGCACAGGAAATTCTCTTTCCTCTTGAAAGGTCCTCACTGATGGGGGAAAAATGAACCTCAGTGTTGGGGAGGACAAAGTGAGAGAATGAGCCACAGCCAGACTGAGTCTGGCAGCTTGAGGGTGGGGAGGGATCCCCCGATCTCTGCTCCTCATTCCACTGGAATCTGGACTGAAACTTCCCTTCCAGGCCGGACTGTAGATTTGTATCCATCAGTGGAACTGGGAGGCTGGGGCTGCTGGAGTCATTCGAGCTCATTTTGCAGGGATGAAAACATTCCCTGATTCCATGAGCTCCAGGGCTGCCTTTCCTTTTGCTGGAGGGAATGTTGGAGCTGCAAACAATTCTGCCTGGGAGAACCAGGCAGCCAAAGAAAGCCAGCCAGCATTCCTTCCTTCCTTCCTTCCTTCCTTCCTTCCTTCCTTCCTTCCTTCCTTCCTTCCTTCCTTCCTTCCGTCCTTCCTTCCGTCCTTCCTTCCTTCCGTCCTTCCTTCCGTCCTTCCGTCCTTCCGTCCTTCCTTCCGTCCTTCCTTCCCACATTCCCCGCCTGTGTCCCCAAATGTCCCACACTGGTCGTTTCCCCCTTCCCTGTTCTGGAGCAGGACTGTCCCCAGCTCCTCCATCCCTGTCCCAAACCCTTCCAGGAGTGCCTCGGGACGAGCTGGAGTTTCCACACCTGTGCTGGGCCAGGGCCTCATCCCCCCCTCCCGCGGGCCCAGTTTCCCAGCCTGTGGAATTTCTGGGAGTGCACCTGAGGTGTGAAACCAGTGAGTGACTGGGAACTTTGGGACTGAAGCCTTGGCAGTGGGAAAGGAGCCAGCCCAGAGGAGGAGCTGCCCTCCCTGCCCCCGGTGCCACCTCTGTGACAGAAGCACAGCTTTGGCCCCTCCGTGGGGACAATTTGGGACACGATGGAAATCAGGGCCACAATTCCCCAAACAAATCCAGCACTTTTGTCTTTAAATAAGCACAAAAGACTCCCAGTTTTGTTTGCTGCCCGCACAACAAAGGAGGGAGATCTGTGCCCAGATATTCTCTGATTGCTGCCGGGTCTGGTGCTTTGATGGAGAATCTCATTCCTCCTGTGCCGGAGAGAAATCCGATGGAGCAGAGGCTTGGGATCGATAGCGGCGCGGGGCTGAGGCAGCCCAGGGCAGGCAGGGAGTGCCAGAGAGTTTTCCAGGAAAAGCAGCTCGTGGCTGGGAGCTGGGGGTGTTGTTCTCCAGCCGCTCGTTATTTGGGGATCAAGGGCTGGGAGTCTCCGAGCCAGCGGTGCCTGGAGCGGCACAAAACGCACAGGAGGGCTGGGAACGTGGGAAGCCTTTGCTGGACAGGAGCGGCTCCGAGGCACTGCTGGCTCTGCTGGGCAAAGGCTCCTGACAAGCACACGGGGGATGAGGGAAGGATTTCGGGAAAGGAGGGGTTGGGAGGACTCTGATCTTGCCTGCGCAGAACTCCTGGAGTGTGTGAGGAGCAGCTTTGGGAGGCAGCACAAAAATCCCCATCTGGAAACCCCTGGGGGCAATGGGGGGTGGGGACGGGTCTCCAGAGGGTCCCGAGGTTGGCCAAAGGAGCCTGCAGGGAGCATGGAGAGGGAGGTCTGCAAGGGATGGAGAGCCAGGACACAGGGGCTGGATCCCACTGCCAGAGGGTGGGCAGGGGCTGGGCTGGAATTCCCAGAGCAGCTGTGGCTGCCCCTGGATCCTGGCAGTGCCCAAGGCCAGGCTGGAGCAGCCTGGGGCAGTGGGAGGTGTCCCTGCCAAGGCAGGGGTGGCTTTAAGATCTCTTCCATCCCAAACCAGTCTGGGATTCCATGATCCAGGTCTGTAACTGGAGGAAGCTGCACACCTCTGTCTCCAAGGCTGCTGGTCTGTTATCCCTTTGCTTTCTCTGCTTCCAGAAGAATTCCCTCCCCCCCACAGAAGGGGAAGGGGGAATCACTTCAACTGCCCCAGGAAAGTTCTCCCTGTGCTACCTTTAATTTTCATCTGCAGCCCCAGAACTGCTGAATCCTTAAATTCCTGCAGCGTTTGTGAGGCACTGAAAGGCTGGAGAGGGGCCGGGAGCCTGTGCTGAGAGGAGGGGAGTGGGTGGAGTTTGGAAGGAGAGCACTGCCTCCGGTCTCCCCCCTCTGGTATCCCCCTTTTCCTTGTTCTGAATGTGCTGTTACTGTTCCATGAAGTTCTGTTCCATCTCAGCTCCTTCTGTCACCTTTGAACTTCCCTCGGGTTGAATGAATCCTAATTCCTTTTGAAATACTCCTAAAGCCAAATCTTGGGGATTTTACAGCACATTAAAAATGGATCTCAAGGTTTCCCGAAGGAATCTTTACAAAAACCAGTGAACATCCTCACAACCAGTCCTGGAAAACGTCCTGACTCCGACTCCACGTGCACCTCTGGAACCCTAACCAGTTTCTCTGGGCTGTGACAGCTCTGGGCTCCAATTCCTGCATTTGGGAATAAAACTCCAGGCACAGCCACGTTCCACGTTCTGTCTCTCATTTCTTGCTCTCCCAAACACTAAATCCCACCAAGATCCTGCAGGGAGCTCGGGGCAGTGGTGCACTGGGGAATATTCACCCCTTCCTTTGATTTTTCTTCCCCTCTATTGCTGTTCTCCTTGGTGCCCATATTTGCATTAAACAAGGCCTTCGTTGCTCCTGGCCCCGGGGTCCCAACGTGTCCAGGAGCTGCCAAGCTGGTAAAAGCTGCAGGTGAGGAATAAACCACTGGGACAGATGTGTTTATAAAATAAAAATGCGGGGTTTTTTTCATCTGTTAAATGCAGTGCAAGGGTTCTGAGCAGAACCTTCCTCACAGAGGTCACAGACCATGGAGCCAGGGAGTGCTTTGGGTGGGAAGGGAACTTGAAGACCTCCAGTGCCACCCCTGCCCTGGCAGGGACCCCTCCCACTGTCCCAGGCTGCTCCAGCCCCAGTGTCCAGCCTGGCCTTGGGCACTGCCAGGGATCCAGGGGCAGCCTGAGTAAAGGGTGGTCAGTGGGTAACTCCTGCAAGCACAGTTAACTATTAGGAGACACAAATGTTAAGTACAAAACCTAAGGAGCTGAATTTACCTTAATCTTGTCAAGATAGGGGGGGACAGGAGGAGACAGCAAATGTTAATTCAGACAGCAAATGTTAATTACAAAACCTTAGAAGTAGGATTTGCTCTGATCTTGTCACGATAGAAGGGCCAAAGATCATCTCAGAAACCGCTGAATCGTTCCTCAAAGGACTACGCAGGCCCCAGGGAGAAAGGTGAAAAGGGCACTCTGAGGAAGACTGCTGATCTTCATCGCAGAGACCCCCGAGGAAGAGGAGAAGCCTTCCTCAGTGCGACCACCAGGACACACAATGCATGCGTGACCCGTATGCTAATGATATTAATGGCTTACGGGGAAGAATTTGTATAACCACACCTGTCTCAATGAATGTAATGAATATTCATGATTTAACCCATAAGTACTGTATTGTAGAAGGTACCGGTGTGTGTGTTTGGAGGAGCGATCCCCCACACACCCAGCGCCGAATAAAGCAAATACCCACTTCTCTGACTCTGTCTCTGAAGTGACTCCTGGCCTGGCTTGGGGCGAATCAGCCCCAGCTGCTCTGGGCACCCTGTGCCAGGGCCTGCCCACCCTCCCAGGAAAATCTTTTCCCTTAAATGCAATCCAAGTCCTCCCTCCCTCAGCTTAAAACCGCCACCCCTTGTCCTGTGGTTCCACGTCCTTGTAAAAAGCTGGAATTTCTCCTGGCTGCCTTGCAGGTGGCAGGGATGGCTCCTGTCATCCCCCATCCCTCAGCACCTCGGTGCCCATTTCCCAGCCAGCAGCTCCCACATGGAATGTGCTGGGCACATTCCTGGTTTCAGCCCCAGGGACCTGCTCCTGCTCCTGCATCCTCCCCCTGTCTCCCTGCTCACCCCCCTTCTCCTGCCTCATCCCTGGGCTGTTCCTGTGGGATCACTGCCCTTCTCCCGAGCCTCAGGCAATGCCGCAGCCCGGAACTCCCAAAGCTGCTGCTCCTGCCTGTGGAACCCACCCTGGACCAGGCGTGCTCCTGCAGAGGGGTCTGGGGAGAGCCGGAGGGGGCCGAGGGACCCTCAGGCACAGCTCCAGGTGATTAAAGACTGTGATTAATGACTGAGATTAAGGACTCCGTGTGATCCTCTCTCCTTTTCCCTTCTCTGACAGGAGGTGCAGGCTGGAAACGCCCTGAGCAATGGAGATTGAGGGCATCAAACCCTGATCCCCTTCAAACCTGTTCTGGAATGTGTTCCTTCTCCTTTGCTGAGCCTTTAACCCCCACTTTAAGCCCCTCCTGCGTTAATTCCTTGTCTCAGCATCATCACTGGCTCCCCGGTGTGTGTTTGTGCTTAGGCTCAGCCTAAGCCAGCCTTGATTTGGGAGGCTGCTCCTTCCTCCCCTGGGAGTCACTGCAGACACGTTCTGGTCTAAAAGACACAGATTTGGCTCTGATCTCCCCTGCCCAGACACGGCTCCTCTGTTCGCCCTTATCGGCCGTTTGGTGGGAAGGGAACCACCCTCTGGAATTGCTGTCCCACTTGAGGCCTTTTAGCTGCTCTATTTTTGAGTCGGATCAGAGGCAGACACTGGGTACAGGACTTATTAGCACTAATTGCCTCCCAGGGTGAGATCAAACACGCAGATCACTGAAATGTCCTGCTCTGTTTTCATAATGGCCATTTAATTCCGTGGCCAGAAGTGCAGGGAACTTTTCCAGGGAAAGGTAATACATGTAAATTGAAAATGTAATGGGATATTGGGACACATTACAGGCAGCAGGTCTGCCAGATGTGATTAAACTCAGTTCCTGTACGAAGGGAAAATGGAGCTCGTGTAGAGCAGCAAAATAAAGCCCTGATTCTGCTGTTAAAGCCCAGCTGACCCCTCACAATGGCCCTGTCCACATCCAGATTAACTTGGGCTGCCCGCCTTGGGAGAATCCCGGGTTTATTGCTCCAGGCACCGTGACAGAGCTCATGGTTCCCAGTGAGCCAGCCTAATTGAAAAAATCTGAGATTTGCTTGCTTTTATTTTATTCCTGATGTCTGATATCCACCACCTGGAATCAGTCACGCTGGCTCTCCACACCCAGGAACGTCTGGGCAGGGACTGGATCGGAGTTCTGCTGGTCCTGGATCATCCCAGAGGGGGACAACGGAAGAGGTGGAGGGAACAGCCGGAATCCAGGCTGGGCAGAGGCTCCCAGGTTTGGGAGGGACAGGTTCGCCAAAAGAGGGATTCAAATCCAAACAACAGCACAGGATTCCCGACCTGACACATGCACAGCACCCCGCAGGAGGAGAGGAACAGCTGAGCAGCTTTTCCTTCCATCCCCCGCTATTCCCGGCTATTCCCAGTTATCCTGTCCCGTGTTAACCCATTCTCTGCCACGGCCACACGCACCCCACGCCGCTGGCCCCAGCCCTGCCGCTGACAGTCCCACCTGGCTGCTTTTAAACCTCCCACTAAACCCAAGACACGAATGACAGACCCGGGGCTGACCCCAGAGCCCCCGCGGGCCCATTTCCTCCTGTTTTGTTTCCTCAGCGCAGCCGGCTCGGGGTAATCAAACAATTAGAGACTCGCTAATGACCCTGCGAACGGCTCCCGTTAATGAGGGAGGCACAAAGCCTGCCGCTCTCCTGGGCTGCATCTCCCTGGTTTTGGCTTCATCCTCCACCTTCCAGGCTGGAATCAAAGCCGGGGGGCAGCAGAACCTCGGTCTGAGGCTCTGAACATTTCATTTTTGGGGGTTTGCATCTTTGGGTCAGACAAAGCTCAGGGATGGAGATGCCTTGGGAGAGGCTCGGGAGTGCAGGGAAGCAGAGGAACAAAGCCCCGTGTTGGGAGGAAGACAAAAGGCAGCAGAAAGCCCAGCCCAGGTCCCAGCCAGCTCCCAGCTCTGCAGGCTCCCGGTTTCCTAAGGAATGCAGGGGTATTAAACCTCAGTTCCTCAGCCCTGGGAAACTCTCAGGGAGCATTAAACCAGAAGCTGAAATCTTGCAGCTCCAAGGCTCTGATAAAGCTGGGAGCAAAACACAGAAGAAACCTTAAAATACCATTAAACACAAAAGTCTCTTCAGTCAGAGGCTCCTTGGCCGAGCTGCCCTGGGAACAGAGCTCCTGGAATTCTTCCCTCTTTCCCTGACTGCTAATGGCAATCTTCAGTGCCAGGCTGAGTGGTCACAGCAGGCAGCTCGTGTGGGTCTGAGCCCAAAGGGCAACAGCGGGGCTGGCAGGGGACCAGAGTGTGACAGAGCCCCATTCCCAGGGAATCCTGGAAAGGATCCCTAAAAGGGACCATCCTGCAAGGACAGGCTGAGATAAGGCAGGGCCTGGGTCTGGGGTGCCTCGTGTCCACCACTGCTTTAACTTCGTTCCCCATTTCCCAGTCCCTTTCTCTATAAATTGGGAATGGGGACACTTTTCTCTCTGGGATGAACAAGTGGAGAAAGCAGGTGGGAATTCACAGCTTTCCCTAAGCTGGAGGCCCTAAAAGCTTTTGAAGAGACAGAGGTTGAGGTGTTGGTGTCTGACAAGGACAGGCTCTGCTGGCTCCAGCTGTGCCTCCACCACCCTCTCACTCAGGCTGGAAGAAGGAGAAATGGTGTTTCCAAAAATCCCTCCCCCCAAACAAAAAGTAGCCAGAAGAGTTTAGAGAGCACAAGGTTGATGTTCCCAATGGGACTGGACAAAGATGATCCATCCAAAGGAATTGTGGTTTGCAGGCAGGTGGGGGTTTTCGGGAGAAAAGACAAGTTCACCAAATGTGAGTTGTACCCGAGCAGAAGGGTTTTTTCTGAGGCAGAAAAGCCATTTCTTTTCTGGAAAGTGGAGGGTTAGGGCCAAAACACTGATGAATTTTTGATGAGGAATCAATATTTCAGTGAATAAACCATAACAGAGACAAAAAACCACAAAAAATCCCAACAACAACAGAACCTTCAAATGTCCATCAGAGCAAAGGTGATCAGAATGGGGAGAAAAACCCAACCAAAACTTGCAGACCAATCACATCCAAAGGATATTCCCAACTTTCCACCATGTTCTCTTGGCAGGAATGGAGATTCCAAGAGAAATGGCATCACCCTGCCCTGGCTGGACTGGAATGGGGACCCTCAGCTCGTTTTCCACAGTTAACTGGGAATTATGGCCGGTATCACAGCAGCCCCGACATGTCCCTGTCACTGAGCACAGCCCGGGGCCACCACGCCCTGAGCATCCACAAAAACCTGGGAGTGTTTGGGATGTGCTGGGGGTTGGAACTCTCAAATGCCAATGGATTCAAGGGAGGGAGAGGCCTGGCTGGACTGCTGGGCCGGAGCATCCCTTGGGAATGGTCACTCCTGAGTCCCAACATCCCTCTGGGTGTCCTCCAGCTTTGGGACACAACTGACAGCCAGAACATGGAATCCTGGAATGGTTTGGGTGGGAAGGGACCTCAAAGCCTATCCAGTGGGCAGGGACCCCTCCCACTGTCCCAGGGTGCTCCAGGCCCCCTGCCCTGGGACTCTTTCAGGGATGATGGCCATCCCACCTGGCCCTTGGCCAACACGCATTGCTGTCCTCTTTGGGGGCTCATCCTGTCTCTTCCCAACGAGTTCCAAAAGGAGATACAAAAGCAGAAAGGGGAAGTTTCAACTCTCTTCAGCCAGGTTTAGGGCTGGGGGGCAGCACAGTAAATCCCCAGGAGATGCACACACAGGATTCCCCAAAATCACACTTGGGCCTGAGTCCAGGGACCAGCAGGAGCTCAGGACAAGTCACACCTGTGGATACACTCAGTCCCCGGGGTGAATCCCATCCCTTGGGAATTCGGGGATGGAAAGGATCCATGCTGGAATCTCAGCTGGCAGCTCAGCAAGAGCAGTCTCAGCCCTGCCCATTTCCTCTCACCGAGATTTCCTAATTGCCTTGGGGAGGACGAGCTCATTCAGAAAGGAACACGAGGCATAAATCAGCCCCAAAGATCCAGATTGATCCGTTCCAGACAAAAGGAAAAGAATCAGTTCAGTCACGTCTGCACAAAGAAGCAGAGGAGACTTGAAATGTTAAATATGAGCCCAGTCAGGCTGTTCAGAGCCTCCTGCTGGAGCTGCCATTAATTGTGTCCCGATTGCCATTCATTGTATTCCAACTGCCATTAATTGTACTCCAACTGCCATTAATTGTGGCCCAGCTGCTCTGCAGTGGGGGAGCAGCCAAGGCTGAGCTGGCCTCGGGGGCAAAGGAGCTGTGGTTCAGTGCCAGAACTGTCCCGATGGCCCCGCTGGTCCCGGGTGCCCGAGGCCTCGGGGAGGATTCCACCCTCCAGGATGGGGTTGGCAGAAGGAGCAGCCTCGGCTGAGGCAGCTGTGAAAGGGCAGCAGGAAGGCAAAGGTGACCAAGGGACAAGGACAGGACTATCACAGCAGAGATGTCACTGAGGACACCGGGAAGGGTTTGGATGGAGCTTTTTCCATGCAGGAAAAGACATCCCCATGGTCCATCTGCTCCCAGGGTACTGGGAGGGCACCGGGAGCGCTCCCTGCTCCCACAGGGCTCACCCAGGCATGGCCTGCACAGAGCAATGACCCTTCAGCCCCTCCGGGGCCATCCGAGGCACGCAGAGGCCACAAAACCCCCTGGAATTTGAACCCAGGGATGTGCCAGCACTGGGGCAGCCAAACCTGCAGCCAAGGGTGTGGAGGAAGCTCTGATCCCACCCCACTCCCACAAAATGGGATGTGGTGAGCCGTGGAACTTGCTCCAGCACAGGCATCCCCCCTCGTCTGGCAGACCAAAAGTCCTTTCCAGGGCAGCAATGAACAAACAGAGCCCTGAGGACCAGCATGTCTAAATGTGAGCCAGACACGGCTCAGGCTCCGCTAATGAGCTCCTTGTGGGGCTGAAACAGCAGCAAACAAACCCAAACCACGGCCTGGAGCTGCAGCTCAGAGCGTTCCAGGCTGGGAGAGATCTCAGGGTATCAGCAGAACACTGCAGACTTATCAATAGTCCTGCAGTGAAGTCTTCTCTTCTCTGCCTGCAGTCTGCCCCTGTAAAGCTTTTACAGCCTCTGCTTGATCCATGTTCAGCTCTTCCCTCCCTGAGGTGTCTCATTCCTTGGGATTACTGATTAAATTCCTTGTGTGAGTAAAATTCCAACTGGAGCTGAGCTGTTCTGGCTCTAAGAGTTTTGTGCCTGGCTGTAAAAGGAGGCCCAGAATGAACAGCTGCAAGGCCAAAATTCTGCAGGTGAGGAGGAGGAACCCTGGGCAGAGCAGCCCAAAGATGTGAGGGTTTTGTCCTCAAGGTTTTTCCAATAACTCCGTGGATGGAGCATAGGATCAGGACATGAAAGGCCTAAAAGCAAATTGCTGCTCTGAACTGGGGAGAACAGACCTGACCTAAACTCAGTTATTGCAGCGGAAAGAGAAGACACTGAAACGTTCTCTCTGCTCTGAGTCACCAGGCAGGAGCTCCTCAGAGCCCAAACCCAGCTGCAGCTCTGGGATGGGAGATTCCAGGGCCACTGCTCTCAAGCCTGGCCCCACACAGCCCTTGGGACTCTGATTCAAAACCTTCTCCTGGATTTCCTGCAACTGCATCCAGCACTGGGGCCCCAGCACGGGAAGGATGTGGAGCTGACCTTGGCGTGCCCCTGGATCCCTGGCAGTGCCCAAGGGTCAGGATCTCACCCCGTGTTTTTCTCTGACCTTGGCGTGCCCCTGGATCCCTGGCAGTGCCCAAGGGTCAGGATCTCACCCCGTGTTTGTCTCTGACCTTGGCATGCCCCTGGATCCCTGGCAGTGCCCAAGGGTCAGGATCTCACCCCATGTTTGTCTCTGACCTTGGCGTGCCCCTGGATCCCTGGCAGTGCCCAAGGGTCAGGATCTCACCCCGTGTTTGTCTCTGACCTTGGCAGTGCCCCTGAGGGTCAGGACCAGCTGTGGGGGATTGCACAGGATCGGTTCCTGCCCCCCTTGTGCCACAGAAAACAGGGAGAAATCACTTTCCCTGCAATCTGTGGAGAGAACAGCGCTGTTGGCTGATACACCCCTGGTTAAAAAAATTATTCTGTGGTACTGGTCAGACTGGAATAAAATCCCAGAATCCCAGAATGGTTTGGGCTGAAGGGAACTCAAAGCCCCCCCAGTGCCACCCCTGCCATGGCAGGGACACCTCCCACTGTCCCAGGCTGCTCCAAACTCTGAGCCCTGAACACTTCCAGGGGTCCAGGGGCAGCCCCAGTGCCATGGACACCCTGTGCCAGGGCCTGCCCACCCTCCCAGCCAGGAACTCCTTCCCAGTTTCTGATGTTCCTGGTATCTCCCATATAACTGGTATAAATAACAAACAAAGCCTGCAAAATTTGGATTCCTCCTCCTGAAACAGCAGGGAATAAACATTTCATGGAAATAGGGGCGATTTTTCTGCTTTCTGTATTTTGTTTTAATGTGATTTTCCTCTGCTGCTGAGCCCTTTCCGTGGGAGCTGGGGAGTGCTGGGGCTGGAGGCTGAACTCTGCTCAGCTGGGCTCAGCCTGGGCCCACCTGGGCTCAGTTTGGGCTCACTCGAGCTCACCTGAGCTCAGCCTGGGCCCACCTGGGCTCACCCTGGCTTCACCTGAGCTCAGCCTGGGCCCACCTGGGCTCACCCTGGGTTCACCTGGGCTCAGCCTGGGTTTGCTCAGGNCTGGGCCCACCTGGGCTCACCCTGGGTTCACCTGGGCTCAGCCTGGGTTTGCTCAGGCTCACCTGAGCTCAGCCTGGGCTCAGCTGGGCTGTTCTGTCCCAGAGAACTCAGCCCTGCAGGTCCCTTCCTGCCGTTCCCAAGGACCCCGAGGGATCCCAGAGCACAGAGGGTTTTCCTTTGCCTTGCTGGGAAATTCTCCTCCCTGCAGGATCCTCAGGGAGCTCCGGCCCCTGGTGAGGGGCAGAACACACGAAGGGCAGCAGGAAGGAGCAGGAGGTGACTGAGCATCCCCGGAGGGAGATGCCAAGGGCTGAGCTGTGGGATCCCCCCTCAGCTCCTCCCTTTGCCATCCCAAACGCTGCTGCCCAGCACAGCCCGGGCCCTGTGGCTGGAACAGAGCAGGATCTTTAATTCCCAGAGCTGTTCTGAAGCTCCTGAGCTGGAGCAGGGACTGAGCAAGGCTGCTGCAGCACAGAAATTGTCTCTTTATTTTAAAGCGTCGCAGTAAAATGAGGCTTTGAAATTCCACTGCTGCCGAGAGATTGGTTTCTTTCTTTAATTCCCCCCAAAGATTAGATGGATAACACTTTTTTTTTTAAGGATACAAAGTTGTCTGGTTATGTTTCCTACTCACTGCAGGGAAAAATACGTTTTTAAATGGAAAATTATTCATTTTGAATGGAATCTGGCTGTAAAGGTCAGTTAAGCTCCTTCAGAAATAATCAAACCCATATTATTGTCAACTCCTCTAAAGAGCCACATTGCTGCAATCATTTCTGAGTGATTTTTCCCCTCCTTCCCCTGCTGCAGAGCCTTTCTCTCAGCTGCCAAAGCCGATGAGTTCTGTGAGTTATGGAGGTTTTTGCTGGGTGTTTTAGGAGATAAATGCACAGCCCCGTGAGCGCTGCAAGGTTTCGGCTGAGCCATTTCAGAGCAGGCAGCACACCCAGACCGTGGGAGCTCTGCCAAGCTCCAGGGGAGGGGAGGGGGTCAGAAATCAGGGCTGGGCTGCAGAACACCCCCAGCCCCTGCCCACAGCAGCACAGCTGGGGCCAGCCCTGCACCAGGCTCATGGGGTTGGCACAGACCTGCAGGAGCCCAGGCCCAGCCTGGCCCAGCCCAGGACATCCCGGGTGGCACCGGAGGCTCAGGGAGCACCGGGCCAGTGGCAAATCCCGGGAGCATCCCCGGCTGTGGCTGTGCTGGGACAGCCCCTGCCCTC
>JACBWW010000131.1:140016-170974 GCA_020086605.1 Lanius collurio
AGCCCCCTCTCCCCCCCTGTGCAGAGCTGTGGGTGCAGAGGGGGCAGCCAGACCCGGCTTCTCGTTCTCCGGGCTGGCTGCACCCTTGGGTTTTCAGTAAAACGATAAAAGCTATCCATAGGGGGAATCCTGGGGGTCTCCCAACCTGGTTTTCTTCCTAGGGAAAGGAAGCACACAGATCAAAATCATTTGTTTTGCTGCTGAGTGCACGTTAACTTTATCCTAAAAATTTCAGGCTGAATCAGTTCCAGTGACTCCAGGACCAGCCAGGATGGAAAACCAGCCCAGCAATGCAGAACAAGCAGAAGTTAATAAATATTTCAGCTCTGTAGTTGGAAATAATTTGGATGATGCCTCCATTTCTTGCAAGGATAATTAAATCCTTCACGTTGCAGTGCCCCAAAGCAATGTTTGATTGCACAGACGGAATTCAAGAGAATTAAAGAGCTTGTTAAACATGAGCTCCTCAAGTCAAACAGTTTAACCCTGAAGCTCCACATCATCTGCATGGAGGAGGATTAAGGAACGTTCCAGAACTTGCCACAGCTGTGGAGAAGTGGTTATCAGGATGTCTGAGTCGGGCTTAAGGCAGCTTTAAGGCTGAAATTTTGGTCTGCTGAGGAAGTGCCCTGATCAGGAGGTGTTTGGCTCTCCGGGAGCTGTGCTGACTCAGCCCTTCTGCCTCTGTGACTTTTTGTCACTTTTTGTGTCTCTCCCTCTGGTGGTGGATTAGCTTTGTCCACTGCTTAATTTTGTGGTGAGCTTTCCTCTTTATTTCTTGGAATATCTTAAACCATTTACAAACAGCCTAAATATCCCTCGACTGTGCAGCCCCACTTTAGGCCAGTGTTAGCAGCAGCTGCTCACCAGAAGCAGAAGCAGAGAGAGAAATATTGCCCAGCCCCCCTTTATGGTGCTAAGTCATTTATTCCGGGTGTCCCAGGAGACAGAGCCCCGACCTGGGCCAGAATCAGCCGGGTCAGAGGCCGAGGCTTTGTGTCCCGTTGGTTTTGTCCCAGAGGGGGGGAAAGGGGATCCCAGGGCAGAGCTGGGATAAACAACCAAGCAGAGCAGAGCCCGGGCTGCTGGAACATCAGACAGACCCAGCTACCTCAGGGTCTCGTGGCAGGGACCCGGCTGGGGGCCATGGGGGGTCCACCACAACATGTCCCCTCCTCCCCTCCATCACCCAAACAGGTTCAGGAAGGGCTGGACTCTGTCTCAGACAGAAAAGGCACCACTGACCAAAACCTGCCCCTGCAGGGGCCAAGTGTTGCTCAAATCCCCCATTTCTGGGTGGTTTTACTTTCCATGTCTCAGAGAAACTTCCTTCACTGGAAGGCCCAGTGAGTTACTGTCACCACTGAAAGAAAAATAAACGAGTCTGGGTTCACAGGGCACTCAAAGCCCCTCCACTGCCACCCCTGCCAAGGGCAGGGACACCTCCTACTGTCCCAGGCTGCTCCAAGCCCCATCCAACCTGGCCTTGGGCACTGCCAGGGACTGGGATCCCACAGCCTCTCTGGGCACCTGTGCCAGCCTCTCCTGTTTCCACCCCTCCAACCCTCCCTGCCAAGGCCAGAGTGGGGTGTTCAGGGAGTTTAGTCCTGAAGTTCGAGTTAAACATGGAATTAACAAAGCAAGACTTTGCACAAAGCAGGATTGTCCAAGGTGGCCCACACTGAAAGGGCCCTGGAAGCCTCACTGAGGAGGGAAATACCAACACTGATGGCACTGGGAGTGCTGCCACATTCCCAGAGGGAATGGCTGAAGGTGGTCCCACCAGGGCAGGCAGGGATGGGGATGTTATAGATAAGTCAAAATTCATAAGAAATCAAAATGGTATGAGTAGAATAAGTTATTAATGTGAAATCCAAAATGTGAAATATATCTTGTAAATTGTATATATGTTTAAACTTAGTTGTGTTCAGAGTACACCTTGGCAAGTCTCATGACATCTTGCCCAAGGAAGGTACTAATTAACAGAAGAAGTGCAGGCAAGCTCAGGGGAGATGACCTCAGACCCATCAACCTCCTATGATTTCATCTTACCCAACAAGAATCTTTTCCATCTGAAAGGAGTAAGAGATAGGATCTGCTACTCCTTGGACACTGCTGATGAGTGGACCTATTGCTCAAGACACTTCATTTTAATCATATAAGGATTTCTCAGAAAGATCATCATCTGAACAGGACCCTTACCAGAAACGCTGAAATGGGTTACTGGAAACCATCAACCAGAGCACAAAGAGAATCCTTGGACAAATCAACATCTAAATGGACCCCTGAGCACTGGGCCAGAGGATCATCAGAAGTGAAAAGAACAAAAGATTTCCTAGCCAGGAGCAAGAAAAACAGTATAAAAACTGGACTCAAACACCTCAAAGGGGTGCACTTACCTCTCTGAACTGCTGGTGGTCAGACCTGTGTATGTGTCACCCAGAGTCAAGAACCTGGGCTTGGCCCTGCTTTCCTTTAGAGTGGCTTATTAAGATTGTCAATTTGATTAAAATAAATTTTATTTGTTTTATATTAATAATTTGGCTCACACTAATTATTAATTGGATGAAATTGACATTTGATTTATAACAGGGACGAGGAGTAGCCTGTCCCCTGCAGCTGGGCACTGGCACCAGCAGTGAGCCTGAGGTGACACAGGGACCTCGGTGCTTCTCTGCAGGCAGCCAGTCCTGCTGTAATCAGAGTGATCCGCGAGTGCACAAAGACATTGAGAAAGGAACTGTCAAATGAAGGTACAAAACTGGCAGGAACAGTTCACTCCTGTTGGATGCCCCATTCCAGCTGGATTTTTAACACATTTATGGAATTCTAAGGTCCTGGCAGGCACTTGTGCTGCACTCAGGCTCTGGGAGCAGCCACTTACCCAGCACTGAGTCTGGTGCCATGAAACCAGAGATTAAAACGTTACCAGGTTTGGGTTTTTCTTACTTTATTGGATTTCTTCCAACCCTCATTCAAAAATTATAAAAGGTGAGGAAAATGCTGCTCAAAATTAAGTTTGGGGTTTTTTAATTTAATGGAAAAAATTGTGTCAAGATTAAACGGAAAATATAAATCCTCCTTCAAAACAGAAAGGAAAAGTGAAGAATTCACAGAATAACTGAGGAAACTGAAGTGTCTCTCCGAAATAGCCAAATATTACCCAGGCATAAATGAAATATTTTATACTGATGATTTTTAAGAGCTCCATTTCCCTGTTTGCATTCTGCAAAGCTTTGCCTGTTCGTGTAACACCCACATCTGAGCAAAAGCCCTTTGGAATGGAGGAGCTGCTCTTTGTTTGGAGAACTCTGTCGATTTTTTAATACTTCTTTCCTTCCCTTTCTCACCAAAGAGACAAATGACCTTTTCCTGTGAAAGGCACTAATTGTGATGCTCTTTTATTTCCAGTTCTCCCTGAGAGGCTCCAGGGCAGCCCAGGTGCCTCTCCCTTGGTTTGCTCTGGGCAGGTTGATCAGCCCCAGATTTGGGGCTCTGGGATTTAATTGTGCCAGGACTTTGCTCCTGTTAAGGGTTAATGAGAACATCACACCCCGAGCTGAGCAGGGCAGGGTTCATCCTCTGACACATCAAACCCAGCAAGGGAACAACTCCTTTCTCTTCCACTGACCTGAAAGTTCAGCACTGCAAAAATAAAAATACTGGGCACAGGCAGGAGCAGGAGCTGAGCAAAGCCTGCTCCAGGGAGAGTGAGGTGGAACAGAAGGTGATTTTAGCAATCAGCATCTTCTGTGCCCTGGGGTGGCTTCAAAAGCCACATCAGAGCCCTCTCAGGTCCAGAACCCTTCTCCAGCTCATCCCATTTTCCAGCAGCCTGGACTTCTGGGAAGCAGCACTTTGGTTTTGATTCGGTTTATCCCCCAGAGACAAACTCCAGCTGCCATCCAGGAGGAGGAGATGTGAACCTTTAATTCAGGGATGGTTCCATCTCCTTTGGAGCAAACTCCCAGTTGAGTTCCCTGTGCCAGGAGGTTCTGGCCCTGCTGCTCCATGAGGGTGCTGCTCGTATTCCTTGGAATATTAAGGATTGTAAATCCCTGGAATAGTTTGGAAAACTGACCTCAGTTTCAATAATTGTACTTCAAGTCCCTCTTTCTCTACTGCCCCAAGCCAGCTGCTCATACATATTTGTGGAACTGAGGGCTCTGGAAGCAGGTATGGATTATTTTGGAGTGCAAGTGGGATGAGGAGCAGCTGAGGGAGCTGGAGGGGTTCAGCTGGAGAAAAGGAGGCTCAGGGGAGACCTTCTCTCTCAGAATTCTTTAAATATTTCTGATACACTTTAAAAACAGGGCTTTTTTTAAGAGAAGCCATCATGGCAAAACTGAGCTGTCCTCAGACTCCTTTTTCTGGGAGAATGTTTCCCAAGCACTCTGTGGGTTTCTTGGTTAAAATTCCAAATAGGCAGAGCCTTGAACAGGCAATAAAAATGTTCAATTTGTTCATACCAGACTGGTCCTGTCAGGGATGTGTTTGTCTGATCTCAAAATTCTCCTGATGCTTCGGGGTTTATAGAGAGGGGTGGGAACAGCTTTCCAGGATGGGCTGCAACCAATTAATTCTGCACCCAGGCAGGGTCCTGGGGTCTCCCTCAGCTCCAGGGAGCTCTTTGGCTAAAAGCCTCTTGGAACTGGGGCCTCCTGGGCTGTGGCTGTTCCCCAGCCCAGGATTTACAGCTGCAGCTTCCAGGTCTCATTGCCCTTTTCCCTGCGAGTGCCCCAGCTCAGCCCAGCAGGGGCCTCTTTGCCTGTGCACTCTGTACAGGGCAGGAACTGTTCCATGGGGGAACGTGGGCCGTGGCCACACTCTGAGAGCCACTTCCCACCAGTTCCTGGGGAGTTTTCTCCAGAGGCCACAGACAGGACTCAAACACAGCAACGGCACCAGCCTGAAACTCAGGCACTGACTCCTCCAAAGGGGAAGGGCTCTGTCCTTTTTTTGGCAGGATCCTGGTTCAGATGCAGCAGCTCTTCATTGTCTCCAGCTCCAAGCAAGAAGGGGGTGTCTTGTAAACGCCACAAATTAATTAATGAATCCCTCCAAAGCTCTCCTTTCTCAGGAAGGCTGGAATGCTATCAGAAATATGGTAATGTGCCATTTGCTAATTCCCCTCCTGTTCCATCTAGGCACAGGAAGATCTTCCCTCTGATCTGTTTTCCATGTACTTGTCAGAGTTGTTAGATCTTGAACAAGAACTGAAGTTTCTTCATCCTTATCCCCCAGTCCTCACGTAAGACAAATCAAGATAAACTCAGGGCTTTTTCCCAATTAAGCCAAGGCTGGTGCAGGCTGCTCAGGCTCTATCACGGTGAGAGATCTGGAGTGAATTTTTCCTGTTATTTTTCTTTCACGATCTTTTCTTGATCATAATTGGATTCTAAAATTAGCCTGAGAAAGGGACTAATTCAAATTTATGACTAAAGATTGGTCTTTCTAACCACAGGGTACATTTCTGCTGCTGATAGAAATAACATCAGAACATTATCTGACAAGGAAGGAGTGAAGGGGTGAAAGGTGCTGCTCTGTGACCCCTCAGTTCCTTGTTCTGCCCACGGGCAGAGACACAAATTCCAGCGTGGGACAAATCCAAGTGTGTCAGTCTGGGAAGCCTGCATGGAACAAAGCCCCTTGGAAAACAATCCCTTGCTTCTGGAGAGCTGCTCCTTCTCCTTCTTCTGCTCCTTCTCCTTCTCCCGCTCCCTCTCCCGCTCCTGCTGCTCCTCCCTCGAGCTGTGGCCAGGCTCAGCCCACCCCTCCATGGTCGTGCCAGGGGTCGTTTCCCTGATTCCTCCTGTCATTAATGAGAGCCTGACCCCCCTGGATGAACATTCCCAGCTCCTGAATGGGGCTCCAACTCCAAACCAGTCCGGGAGGCTCCTTCTCCCAGTGGCTGGGGCCAGGGAAAAGGAATTCAGCTGGGAAAGCATCGACTGCTCCCACACGGCCTCAGCACCAGCGAGGCTTCAACTACAAAATCTGAGCTGTCAAATCCCCACACTGGGCTCTGTGTCTGTCACAAGGTTTCCAGAGATTTCCATGTCTCTGACTCCGTCCTCTGTCACGTCCTGCAGGCCCCAGCTCGCTCTGGTGAGCTCAGATGTGTTCACTCACAGCCCTGGCCCTGCTTCCCTTTTGTAATGAGAAGGAACACGGAATTGAGTGCTCTTTTATATCCCTGGGGAGCTCCCTGGCACCAGAGGCAGTGCAGAGACACTGCAATCAGAATCCCAGAATGGATGGGTGGGAAGGGACCTCAAAGCCCCCGCAGTGCCACCCCTGCCATGTCCAGGGACACCTCCCACTGTGCCAGGCTGCTCCAGCCCCAATGTCCAGCCTGGCCTTGGGCACTGCCAGGGATCCAGGGGCAGCCACAGCTGCTCTGGGCACCCTGTGCCAGGGCCTGCCCACCCTCCCAGGGAACAATTCCTGCCCCATATCCCAGCCAGCCCTGCCCTCTGGCAGTGCAAAGCCATTCCCTGTCTCTCTGGCCACTGGAATGGTGCTGTGGATCCAAATCACTGCATTCCCACTTGACTTTGAGGAAGTCACGGTGCTTTCCTGTGTCCCATCTCTACACTAAAACAGGGACAATGTCACTGAACTCCTCTCAGAGCTCCTGTCACCTGCAAACCCGTGTCTGTCACCTCTGAGCACCCCGGGACAACTGAAGGTGTCCCTGCCCAAGGCAGGGGTGGATTTGGATGGGCTTTAAGATCTCTCCAAACTCAAACCACTCTGTGATTCCTTGGAATCAAGACTTCAGTGCTCTCCCTTTGTTAATCCCTCAGCATTTATTTACCTTCTGTTTCTGTCTCATTCACAATCCATTTCCAGGCTGGCCTCAGCAAAGCTGCACAAAGCAGCCTCTAATATGGGAGGGGATTGATGCTGCTGGGAGCCCTGTTCCCATTTGTCAGGCTTTTATCTTCCATGGGAATGGAACTGATGTGCTCACAACTGGGGGAGTTGTTTTCCCGAGGTTTAGTGAAGCTGAAACGATGCTCAGGCCTTGTTCTGCTCAGGGTGGATTTCAGCCGGGGTGGAGCAGCAGGGCCTGGCAGCGGGGTGTGGATTTCAAATGGCAACTCCCACTTCTTAATGAACATTAAACTGGTGGTGTCATGGCCCAGAACTGCTACTGCCCTTGGAGTTTTCCAGCATGGAATTCAGGAGGCCCCTTCAGGAATTGGGAGGGGAAATTACAGAATTTCTGCATGGCTGGAAGTGCTTAAATACAAGGAAATAAAAGCTCTCCTTGCAGGTCCCAGAGTGTGACCCACCCTCGTCCCACCAAGAGCCAGAGGCTGCTGGGACTGAGCAGGTCTGGGGACAGCCCCAGCTCTGTGGGATTTCTGCCCTGACAAAAACCCCAGTTAGATCCCAAAGATATATTCCCCATCAGTTTCCAGAGTCAGAATCAGCTGGGAGGATAATCTAGATTTTTTTCTTGCACCACATTTTGAAGGAAGTGAAATTTTGCCTCCCTCTCCCCTCCCAGTCACAGGGATATCAATTTCAATCTTCTTAATGAGGAAATTGGTCCCTTGTCTGTCCATTAAACTCCCCCTCCCTGTGTGATCGGCTGGATTTCTAAGGAGCAGAGGAGGGGCATAATTAACTAAATAAATAAAGCCAAATGAAGGAGGAACTTTTTGTTTTGACAGGGATGAAACCAGAATTTCCCATTTTGGTGACCCAGTCAGTCATCAGGAGCAAGGAAAAATCTCCCTAAGGACACTTCTGGCTGAGAGCCAGGCCTTGCCCAGCTCCCTCCCACTGCTCCTGGGGAAGGCCCATTCCCGGGATGAGCTGATCTGGGTTTGTCTTTCTCTCCTTGCTGCCGATTCCTTTGTCTCCATCAGGTTTCCTGGAGCTGACTCACTCCTGCAGCTCCAGGCTCCTGGAATGGTGCAGGGATTGCTGGGTGGCAGAGACTGCAAGTAGTTTGTGTTATAAATAAGGGACCAGATTATCGATTTCACAATTATCCATTTATTTTGTACTACATTGTAGCTGTGTTTAAATGTAATTTTGTACTTTGTTGTAGCTTTGTAAGTTAAAATTTCTCTTGCAGTTTAAGAAAAAAACCCCCACTTAGTTGTGAAGAAACCGGCCCCTTATCAGGGCTTGCATTTACAACCCCCTCCTTACCCCTTTCGAAGCTGGCCTGCTGAAGAGCAGTAGATAAAGAAAAAAAGAAAAAAAAAAAAGAAGAGAAGAAAAGGGGCTGAATATGCAAACTAGAGCCGAAAAGACCCTTGGGAGTAAAAAAATCCTTAGAAAATAATAATTTAAAACGAGCCAACAAACTTTTAAGAAAAATGAACCAGGTTGCTCTATCGGCAACTACTCCCTGGGCAGCTTTTGAGTTTCTTCAAGTAGTCACCCTAATGGGAAAGTCTGCTGGAGCCACTGCCCTGAGGACGGCGAATCAGCCCCATCCCCTCCGTATCCACCTTCGTGCACAGCCACGGCCCGTGAGGAACACTCGAGGGCCCGGCTCTATCACAGGGAGTGGCAGAGCCGAAGTTCCTCCTCCTCCAACTCGAAGTCCTGCCCTTTTTTTATTTCAGTTCGTGCCTCAAACATTGGAGGCTTTGTTCATTGTGGAGGTGCCATCCCCTGAAATCCTGTGGGGAGGGACCCTGCAGGGTCTGTCCCCATGTCCCCAGAGCCCCTGTTCCTGGCTGGTTGGTGTGCCCTGGGCCCAAGAAGGGAGCAGGGTGCCAGGACTGGGGGCTGCCTGGGAACTGCAGCCGTGCTGGAGGAATAAATCATCCCTGAACACCTAAAGAAATATCGCTTCATTTTCCCTTCCGAGTCCATCGCTGTCTTATCCTCGTTGTAAGGATTCCCTCATTACAACAGCTCATGACAAAGAAGCTGCAACCGAAGAAGCCTCCCTGAGATTGGGACTTGGACTGGAAGTGGAGCTGCTGATGAGATAAAAGCAAACCCCTTGTTCAGTCACCTCGGGCTGAAGGGAAGGTATCCACCCACAACAGGCCAAAGCCTCCACTGAGTTTGGGGTGAGGGGAGAGCACAGCTCACAGAAGCCAGATTTACACTGACTCCCCCCAGCTGAGGCAGGAGGAGGAGGAGGAGGTTTTGGGTGCGTGGTGCAACCTCTGGTGAGGGGCAATTAACACCCATGCTCTGATCACACAAACTGGCCCAGCTGTGGAGCCCCCAACCCCACAGGGCACATCCACGGGACGTTCATGTGAGAGGCTTTGCCCCACAGGACTGCAGGGGATGCAGCAGAGCCAGTGAGAGACAGCTCCTCTCCCCCAGGGGGACGAGGCCGGACATTCCTACCCAGCCTGAGCATATAAACCCATGGGACTCTGTGCCTTTTGGGGGCACCTTCACTGCCAAGGAGACCAGCTGGAGAGGATCAATAGAACATTGTTGGGATCCACGGAGTGGTGATATTTTCCTTATTCTGTCCCTGTCACTCTTTCTGTCATCCCCTCCACCTATTTTCTACTTCTTTCTTCCTTTTTTTCTCTCTCTCATATTTACCACCAAATAAAACCCTTACTATTGTCACTGGTATATGGTCTCATTTGCACCTTAGTTTGGGCAGAGGCATTTCTAAGAACCTTAAAACTGGATCATAACACAGGGCTCGAAGATTTCCTCTGGGAAATGGAATATCCAGGACAGGCCAGAGCCAATTCCTGGCTGAGCTCATTCTGTGCTAGCCCAGTAAGGACAAGTCACTGGTGGTGACTGCAGCCAGACCCCTCAGCTCCAGGCAGGAGCCAGGGATAACAGGACACATTTCCTTTGGAGAAGTGGGATCTTACCATGGAGGAGGTTGGAAAACACAGACACGGAATTTGGGGAGGTTTGTACAAAGGATATCAGAACCATGGAATTGTTCAGGTTGGAAAAGACCTTTAAGCCCAACCAGCACCACTAACCCCTGTCCCCAAGGGCCACATCCACAGCTTTTATCAGCACTTCCAGGGATTGGGACTCCACCCTGCTCTGGGCAACTGGGCCAGGGAAGGAACGTTCCCAATATCCAACCTGAGCCTCCCTGGGCCCAGCCTGAGGCCGTTCCCTCTCCTCCTGTCCCTGTTCCCAGAGCCCGACCCCCCTGAGCCCCCTCCTGTCAGGGAGTTGTGCAGAGCCACAAGGTCCCCCCTGAGCCTCCTTTGCTCCAGGCTGAGCCCCTTTCCAGCTCCCTCAGGAATTCTCCAGCCCCTTCCCAGCTCCGTTCCCTGCCCTGGACAGGCTCCAGCCCCTCCAGGTCCTTCTTGCCACGAGGTGCCCAGAACTGACCCCAGGACTGAGGTGCCTCAGCAGAGCCCAGAGAGGGGGGGATCAATTCCCTGATTTTCCATGGAGGAGGCTGGAAAACACCGATACAGAATCTGGGAGGTTTGCACCTGAAAATGAAAATGAGCCTCCCCAGAGCTGCTCAGTAGGGGCAGAGATTCCCAATTGCTTTGGATTCAAATAATGCAGGAAATTCTCTCTTTTGTTTTTCAAGCAGTTCTATTTTTTCCCAACTTCTTTTTCAGTGTGCCTGGAAATATTTGTTTGGAAGTGTTTAAAGAAAACCTTCACAAACAGAGTCTGCTTCCCACATACATTTTTATAGTTTTCTTTCTCCTCTCCTTTGCTTCCAAAATCCCAACCCTCAGCACAGACATGTCTCCTATTAAAAAAAAAGAGTAAAATGGAGCATTTCCAGTGACAAGGTGGTGCCACAAGGAAGGACCTTGGATGTGAGATTCCCTTCTTTCCTGGCTGGAGACTGGCCAATTATCTGTCCTCAGCTACAGGACCTGGGCACCTTTTTCCTGTCTCTCCACTTTCCCCTCGGAGAGGAGGCAGCTGCTCATCCCAGCAGTGCTGGCCCAGGGCGCAGCTCCTCTTCCTTTGGGGTTTCCTGTGGAAAGGAGCTCCTGGTGTGAAAGGAGCTGCAGCAGTTTGAGCAGAGTGACCCAGCCCTGCCTGGCTGCCCTGGAGCAGGACATCCGAGACACCACAGACACAGCAGGGCAATCACAGCATCGTTCAGGCTGGAAAAGACCTCCAGGATCATCAGATCCAACTTCTGACCGAATTCCCCATCCCCAGTAAGCAACAGCACAAAGTGTCACCTCTGCCTGTTTTCTGAGCACTTCCAGGGATGGGCACTCCACCCCTACCCCGGACAGCCTTTTCCAGGAGGAAATTTCCCCAATATCCCCCTGCCCCTCCCCTGGCCCTGAGGCCGTTCCCTCTCCTCCTGTCCCTGTCCCTGTTCCCAGAGCCCGACCCCCCTGAGCCCCCTCCTGTCAGGGACTTGTGCAGAGCCACAAGGTCCCCCCTGAGCCTCCTTTGCTCCAGGCTGAGCCCCTTCCCAGCTCCCTCAGCCCCTCCTGGGGCTCCAGACCAGAAAGAAAGAGGTAGACAGATAAAAAGGAACAGATAAAGAGAAATAAAAGCTAAGTGATGAAATAAAGAAGATGAGGGGTTCTACCCAACACAGATAAGGAGCCAAAGGCAGTGACAGCGACCCTGACAGAGCTGGGAGCACAAATCCCCAATCCCTGAGCACAGGAGGAAGGGGAGATTAAAGGAACAAGGCTTGTTCAGACCAACCTCTCTGACAGAGTGGAGGTGACTCTGGAAATGTCCCCTGCTTGCCCTTAGTGACACAGAGCCACGTGCCCAGGGCTGGCAGGACATTGTCACACTGCCTCAGTTGCCCCGGGCTTGCAGGAGGTTTCTGTGCTGTGCTGCCACTGACAGAGGCTGGAGGGAGGCACTGAGGGCTCCTATTCTTTCCTCTACTCATAGATATTTATATTTCCCTATTAAAAAAATCCTCCTTAGCTGATAGAATTCCAAAAGGGGAAAATCTCCCATTAATGAGCCACCAATAGAGATTTTACAAAGCACCTGACAGGGCTGAAGCCATCAATTCTATGAATTAACTGGAGTGGAGTTGTGGATGCAAGTGGGAACTCAGCCAGGAATGAATTAAAGGAATTCAGCCTCAGATTCATCAATGTCCTCGTTAATATTTTGGCCTCTCCATGGTACAGGAGTGATGAGGGAGAGAGCAGAACTGACAGGAAGAACAAGGCTGGTGAACACTCAGTGAGTTTTATTGAGGAGATGGTGAGAGGTGCCCCAGCCCCCAGCCTGTGCTCAGGGCTGGGAGCAGCTCCTGTCCTCCAGGGCTAGCCCTGGGATGGGCTGGCAGAGAAAGTCCTGGGGCCATTCTGCTCAGAGCCTCAGGGGAAATGGGAAGCCAGCAAAAGTTTGTGCCAGACTGTGACAGGATCTTGGGCTGAGGTTTTATTGGATCCACAGTGGGAACAGGAGGCAGAAGTAAAGTAGTGACAGAGACAGAATTATGGAATTCCAGCATGGTTTGGGCTGGAAGGGACCTCAAAGCCCCTCCAGTGCCACCCGTGCCCTGGCAGGGACACCTCCCACTGTCCCAGGCTGCTCCAGCCCCAATGTCCAGCCTGGCCTTGGGCACTGCCAGGGATCCAGGGGCAGCCACAGCTGCTCTGGGCACCCTGTGCCAGGGCCTGCCCACCCTCCCAGGGAACAATTCCTGCCCCATATCCCACCCAGCCCTGCCCTCTGGCACTGGGAAGCCATTCCCTGTGTCCTGGCCCTCCAGCCCTTGTCCCCAGTCCCTCTCCAGCTCTCCTGGAGCCCCTTCAGGCCCTGCCAGGGGCTCTGAGCTCTCTCTGGAGCCTTCTCCACGCTCATGTTCCAAATGTTCCACAAGTTCCAGAACAGACTGGGAAAAAGAGACCCCTTTGCCATCAGAGCTGGGAGCTTTGCTGTTTACAGCCCAGGCCGATCCATCATCCCAGTGCAGAATTGTTTGACTTCATTTGTGAAATGCAGCTTTGGCCTGCTGGACTGAAACGTTTCAGTTTCATTTTTCATGCTGATAAATGACCCTCCCTCACTGTTGCTTACATTTAATTTAATGCAGGCCTATGGGTGCACAGCCAGGTTTGAACTGGGCTGTGGAAGTGTCTCTGCCCATGGCAGGGGTGCTGCTGGATGAGCTTTAAGGTCCCTCTCAAACCAAACTAGTCTGGGATTCTCCAATTCTATGATCACTGTTAAAATGTGTGACATATTTGAGGTATTTATTCATCTACTTAGGAAAAATGTCAAATCACTCATGACAAAATCAAGCTCAGGGAATGTCCTCAGAGCTGGTTCAAGTGGGATCCTTCACTCATCAGTGTGGTGGTCCAGAACTGGCAATGTTCCCTTCTGAGCTCATTATCTGCAGCGTCTGGAACAGACAGGCAGCTCCAAAGCCTGATTTGCTTCCCACATTTCAGTCCTGATCCCAGGAGAAGAACAAAGTCGTGCCTGTTTCCTTCAGCTTTCAAACAAATCCAGACAATCGGTGCTGGCTGAATCCCCGGTGACCTCCCCTTGGATTCGGTGCCTCGGGACTGTCACACACCCCTGCAGGGCCCAGGGAAGAGGAAAATCCTCTTTTCTACTCACACAAACCCTCCCGGCCATGTCACCAGACAATTCTCACACAGTTCACAATTGTCAGACAATTCTCAGACAATTCAGCAGCTGCAGGGTTTAAACGCGCCCATGTCCTGTCCCAGGCTCGGGGTTGGCCCCCGTGGCTCCTCCTTGGCTTTGCTGCCCAAGGCTGGGCACCGAGCCCCGGCGTGGGGATAAATCCCAGCCTGTCCGTGCCCTCAGGGCCTTCCTTGTGCCACCAGTGCACCCCTGTCCCTCCCCAGTGCACCCCTGTCCCTCCCCAGTGCACCTCTCTCCCTCACCAGTGCACCCCTGTCCCTCCCCAGTGCACCCCAGTGCACCCCTGTCCCTCCCCAGTGCACCCCGGTCCCTCCCCAGTGCACCCCTGACCCTCCCCAGTGCATCCCTGTCCCTCCCCAGTGCACCCCTGACCCTCCCCAGTGCATCCCTGTCCCTCCGTGTCCCCGCCGGGCTCAGGGGAAGGGGCTCAGCTGTTCCAGGTGGGTTGGAATGCCTGGGGCACCCCGAGGGGCCAGAGCCACCCCTGGGAAGAGCAGGGCACAAATCCCGGCCTGTGGGTTCAGTCAGTCCTGGCCTGTGGGTTCAGTCAGTCCCAGCCTGTGGGTTCAGTTAATCCCAGCCTGTGGGTTCAGTCAGTCCAAGCCTATGGGTTCAGTTAATCCCAGCCTGTGGGTTCAGTTAATCCCAGCCTGTGGGTTCAGTTAATCCCAGCCTGTGGGTTCAGTCAGTCCTGGCCTGTGGGTTCAGTCAAACCCAGCCTGTGGGTTCAGTCAGTCCCGGCCTGTGGGTTCAGTTGATCCCAGCCTGTGGGTTCAGTCAGTCCTGGCCTATGGGTTCAGTCAGTCCCGGCCTATGGGTTCAGTCAGTCCCAGCCTGTGGGTTCAGTCAGTCCCAGCCTGTGGGTTCAGTCAGTCCCGGCCTGTGGGTTCAGTTAATCCTGGCCTATGGGTTCAGTCAGTCCCAGCCTGTGGGTTCAGTCAGTCCCGGCCTGTGGGTTCAGTCAGTCCCAGCCTGTGGGTTCAGTCAGTCCCGGCCTGTGGGTTCAGTCAGTCCCAGCCTGTGGGTTCAGTCAGTCCCGGCCTGTGGGTTCAGTCAGTCCCAGCCTGTGGGTTCAGTCAGTCCCAGCCTGTGGGTTCCATCCTTCCCGGCAGCTTCAGGCCGCTCAGGGCCTGCGGTGTCCAGGCCAGCTCCCTGCTCAGAGATCCCACTCCTCTCGTTCCCAGCCCACTTTCCGGGCTCTGCTCAGCTGGGATTTCCCCCCGCAGCTCCCATCAGTGCCCAGTGCTGCTCCAGGCCCCAGAGCTGCTGCTCCCTCGGCAGGGCTCCCGCCCCACAGATAGGGGATGTTGATGTCAGCAGTGATAACGCCGGCTCTCCTGCTCCGGGATCCACCTTTATTTGTCTGTTCCCTGCCCCACAGAACTGCCCCTCTAACGGGCACTGTGTTTGGTGTCTGCTGCTCTCAGTGGTGCCAAGGACAGGCGCTGGCTCCTGCTGCAGCCCGGCCACCGGGCACTGCCCTGCGCTGGCCCTGCCTGAGCTCCCAGCAGGAGCCACAAATGCATCTCATCGATTTCAGCTCCTTCCCCAGCTGGGCATCACAAATTGCAGGAGGAGAGAGCTGGAAAAGCTGTTCCTGGGCTCTAAAGGGCAGTTACCCATCCTGAGGAGCAAAAACACTTGTGGAGAATTCAGAGGAAAATGAGATAAGTACCTGGAGATGGAGACTAAATAATGCCTGGGAGTTGTTGTGGTTGGGTTTAAGAACCAAACATAAACACAGAATCCTGGCCTGCCCAGCAATCAAGACACCTCTGGAAAATCCCCAGGGCTCAGGGGATTTTTAAAAACCCATTTTAGGCTCCAGTCTGATTCCTGGCTCTTTGGAGGGTTTATATTTCCTGTTGTCTCCACTGGCATTTGGAAATGTGGGGAAGGGGAGAATCCTGGAATTAAAAGATACAGAGTGGAAAACCAACAAACCAAGCACCCTTTCCATGGTAAAAGATTGATAACAATAATAAAGTTGTAACTTGTAACTGATGAGGACAGATCAAAACTTTTCCCATGAATTTTAAACTCAGGGAAGTCTCATAAAAGCAGGGTGCAAATAACATCTTTTATCTGGAGAAAAGAAATATGAAAAATGTATCCACTGATTCCTTCCCTCCAGGAATCAAAGGTGCTTTGGCAGTTTTAGTTGGGCCTTGCAGGTCTGGGGACTCTCGTGAGGTTTTTACCTGTCCTGAGTCCTGCTGCCACCAGTGAAATGTGACAAAAAAATGCACAAAAGTAACAAAAATTGCTACAAATTTCCATGAATTTTGTGGAGAAAAAGGAGAGAGAGAAGAGAGGGAGTTAGCAATCAGAAGCCAAATCCAGGTGGATGCGTTATTAATTGTCCAGACGTAGTCTTGAGTTGGATGTCAGTCATCCAAGCCTGGGAATATGGTCCTGTAGCATTTATTTAATATTTAAATCAATTTAATTGGAATTAATTTTCACACTGAGTCGGACACTGAGTGTCTCTAGTGGAGATGGATTTTTCATTCCCTTCTTTCTCCTTTCCTTTTTTTTGTGAGATAACGACATCAGTGCCTCAAAGCTGCAGGAATGCCAAGGGCCATGAGAAACCTTTATTTAAGCCGTGCCTGCTCCCGCAGGGAATGTGTCTAATCCTGGCTCCGTGAGGTCCCCGGGCAGGTTCCGAGGGAAGCAGTGCCAGCTCTCTCTCCCAAATTCTCGTTTCGTAATAACTCCCACAAAGGATCAAAGGGAGGCCACCCCAGGCAGACAGAAAAGCCACCAGAGAAGAACTGGCACCGTGCAGCTCTGGCCTGCTCTGAAGCACTGAACAAATTCTCTTTTTGGGGTTTTTGCCCCCAAGCACCTCTGGTGATTGAGGTCGCTGCAGCCCTGGGGAGCAGAGCTCCCTCCTCTCCTGCAGCAACCACCAGGGGAGGTTTGCACCGGGGCTTTTTTGGAGTGAGACCTCTCTGTGAGAAATAAAACAATCACTGAGTTTATTTACCTGGGAACAGGGCTCAGGCAGAGAGGAGTCAGCTGCCCAGCAGAGTGGGCATTTGCCTGGGGAAAATTCCCAAAGGTTCTGGATTCTGTGCCTGTGGAGGGCTCTGACCCTGCAGGGGAAGGGACTCACGGCCCCCCTGGTGCCAGACGAGGAATTGTTTGCCCCCAGTGGGGTCACACAACGCTCATTCTTCAAACCCATGGGACCCACAATGCCCATTCTGTAGGAGAAGAACTGGAAAGCAAAACCCGGCCCAGCTGTGCCCAGTTTAACCAGTTCACCAGGGGGCCAGGTGTGACTCTGGGGCCATCAGCCACCAGGGACCACAAAGAGACCCCAGGACTGCAGAGCACCTGCGCAGAGGGAAAATATGGAAATAATTTTGGGGAAATGATTATCATATGGATGTTTATTCCAGGAAAACCAATGGATATGTATGTAAAATGTAACATAAACCAGGGGCTGTCTCTGTAGCCAGCAGTCAGGATATTTTGGAGAATATATCCCCTGGTGCATCCGGCTGAGGAAAGGATTTCTGCTTCTGAATGCGGCATGGGTGGGAAGGAGTTTTGTTTTTATGGGTTTTTGGTGACACCACCCATTAGTCTGTGACCACAGAATATCCTGGCCTGGAAGGGATCCACAGGGAACATCCCAGCTCCCGGCCCTGCCCAGACACCCCAACACCCCCACCCTGGGCATCCCTGGCAGCTCCTGGAGCTCCGGCAGCCTCGGGACCATTCCCTGGGGAGCCTGGGCAGTGCCAGCACCCTCGGGGGGAAGAGCCTTTCCTGAGCTCCATCCCAACCCCCCCTGGCCCAGCTCCAGCCGTTCCCTCTATGACGGTCCAGCTTCCCAAGGCGATTTCCTGAATTGCCCGTGAACAGGAGCTTTCCCTCCTCCAGAGGAGGCTTTCAGGGAGGATGAGGAGGGTGTGAGGGAAGGGCACAGCCCCTTCCTGGCGCGCTGCGGACCCGGCCCGGCAGCAGGGACGGGGAGGATGATCCGTGGCCTCCCCCAGCACCCCCTGCTCGGGGGCAGACGCAGCCGGGCCCCCCCAGCCCTGCAGCCGGGGCTGAGCCGCACGCTTGGAGCAGCTCGGTCGCCAGGTGGCCCCGGGGCCCGCGGGGATGTGACAAATTCCTGACTTCACCGACGCTTTGTACCAGCGCGGCTCGGGGTCGGGCCGGGGTGTGGCACTGGGAGGGACACGGGACGTGCCAGGCTGTGCTGGGGATGTGGCACAAGGAGCTCTCCCTGCCCTGGACCCCAGCGCTGGGAATGTGCTCAGTGGGAAGAAACCGAATTCTCTCACTTCAGGTTTCTCTCTGCTCTTTGAGTATTTCCCAATCAAACACTTCATTTTTAAATCCCACTCCTTTCCCTTTCTTCGTTTGCTTTCCTTTGAACTGTCCCTGCCCCACCCCGTGTGTTTCCACTTCCTCCTCCTTTCCTGAGGAGAACAGGAATGAGTGAGAGGAGCTGGCGCTGATTGATGCTCCCACACCTTTCCACAGCCAGTCAGAGGGAGAATTTGCTCTTCCTCTTTTCTCAGATCACTTATTTTTTCTTTTCTTCTTTTCTGGATCTGTCCCCAGTGGAATTAACTCTGTGTCCTGTCCCTCCATGCCTTGTCCCCAGTCCCTCTGCAGCTCTCCTGGAGCCCCTTTAGGCCCTGGCAGAGGCTCTGAGCTCTCCCTGGAGCTTCTCCTCTCCTGGTGAGCCCCCCCAGCTCTCCCAGCCTGGCTTTGTGGGAGAATTTACAGAGCAGATGTTTGATTTTCCAAGAGAGTTAAAACTGAAGGAAAACCTCCTGTTTAGACTGAAATAAAATAACCTCTGGACCTGGGGATTCCTGGAGTGCATCCAACGCCTTTAGTGACCTTTGGTGACCATGGCACAGGGCCAGTCACTGTCCTGACCTTCAGTGGCCAGCACCTCCTCTTATTTCTGCCACCCTTGGCTGTTATTCCAACATTTCAGAGGCTGGGTTTTGGTTGTTTTGTTGGTTTTTTTGGTTTGTTTTTTTTTTGACTGAATTTCCTTTTCATGTTGGGGTGAATTCCCTTCCCAATCCCCTCCTACCATCTAGTGGGAGATTTGGGTAAGACATCAGCACGAGCTGGCGCTGCTGCCTCACTTGAGAGCAGCATTCCTGCTCCCCCCGTTAAACACAGAAAAACACCCTCAGGTTGTGGGAACAGAAAATTATCTTGGGCTGCGGGACTGGGATGGAAACTGAGGGGAAAAGGAAAATGTCCAGGGTTTATTGTGGATTTGCAGGGAGAAAAGCAGAAAACTGTGAAAAATAAAAGGAAATAAAGATTGGAAGTAAAATATGAGGGTGAAAAAAGTTTTGGAAGTGAGTGGGTGCATTTGGGGACCTACGAGGGTGCTGGGGAGGGAATTTAGACAAAGACCTGGAGGGACAGGACAAGGTGGAATGACCCTAAGCTGAAAGAGGGCAGGGATAGATGGGATATTGGGAAGGAATTCCTGGCAGGGAGGGTGGGCAGGCCCTGGCACAGATTCCCAGAGAAGCTGTGGCTGCCCCTGGATCCCTGGCAGTGCCCAAGGCCAGGCTGGGGCAGCCTGGGACAGTGGGAGGTGTCCCTGTGTCAAACTCCTAAGTGGCTTAAAACTTGCCAATAATCAAGCCAGACAATTGATTGGTTCTGATCAGAACCAGAAGGACCTTTTACAAGAAACCCCTTTCGTGTCAAACCACAACACCCTGCCATGGCAGGGGGGGCACTGGGGTCCCTTCCCACCCAAACCATTCCATAATTCTGTGGAAAGTCCCCATCCCAAAGCAGTTCTTAGCCCTAAACTGAGCCTGACTTCAGTCCCTGAGCAGTCTGGAACTTCAGTGCTCAGACTGTAAATGTCCCACAGGGGAGGATCCAGATCTCCAGAAAACTTCCCCACAGGCCAGCAAATCATCCAACCCCAGAGTCCTGGAATGCTCTGGTTTGGAAGGGATCTTAAAATCATCCAGGTCCAACCCCCCCCCACAGGCAGGGAACCTTCCCCAACCCCAGGCAGAGGGAGGAGAACAGAAATAGTCAGGACAGGGGGCAGAGCTGGGAGCTGAGGCAGAGGCACTCCCCCCAGGTATCAGCTCCCACAGAAACCCACCCATGGCCAGAACACGGAACCTGCAGCTGCTGCTTTTACCTCCCAATCCCATTTTGCCTTTGATTTCCCACTCTTTGAGTGGCTTGCAAACCATCAAACCTGGATTTTCCAGAGCCAAATCCTGGCTCTGTCCAGGACAAAACAGGGAGCCAGAGCCTTCCCAAGTCCCTCTGTGAGCTTGTTCTGTGAGTGATGCTGTCCATGGAGAGCTGCACAGCCGGGAACACCCCAGGGGAAACAGGAGATCCCACGGGAATCTGCTGAGCAGTTCACATGACAAAACACAGATCTTGTCAAAACGGGAATTCCCTTTAGGGAGACTCCAAACTGAAGCTCCTGAATCAACACTTTGAAATTTCAATCTGTCAAAAGCTGACGTTGCTTTGAAAGGAGGTTTGTGTTTTGCTCAGAACAGACAGGGATTTTCAGGTTGCTGTTTCCAAATCAACACTTTCCTGAATGCCACTGCAATGTTGGTATTTTGGGGGCTGATCCAGCTCACAGCCAGAAATGAAAGCTAAAATACTGGAATTCTCAGTCAGAGGCCCTGGGCAGCCTCTTCCAGTGCCTGACGACTCTTTCTGTGGAGAAATTTTCCCTAAATCCAACCCAAACCTCTCCTGGCACAGCTTGAGGCTGTTTCCTCTCATCCTATCCCTTGTTCCCTGGGAGCAGAGCCTGACTCCCACCTGTGACTTTACTCCTATTTTATCCTGGCTCCTTTCTGTGATTCAAAAATCAGTTTTAAACAGAATTTCCAATCTTCACACACACACATACACACAAGTCTAAGTTTTGTTTTTAATTTCCTGACTTGAATCTTAATTAAGTGAGTAATTGCTTATTTGGGTAGCAGCTCAGGATCTCCAGTCTCCAGATCCATCAGAGTTATTGTTCACTGATCCAGGATGTGACAGAGTTAATGGAAGTCTTTCCACTGGAGTTACAGTGACATATTCAAAGGTCTGCTTAGCATCTCTGTTTCTCTGTGCAGCACTGAAAGTGCAGCTGAGTTTTGGGGTGAGTAAGCCCAGGATGAGTCAGCCCTGACTCCCTCACCTGCACCTCACTGCTGCCCTTCCCACCTTGGGCAGGAGGTGGGGTTTTGGTTTGGGTTTTCGTTCGTTTGGTTTTTTTTCTTCACCAGAAAAATTCAATGTATGGATAGGAAAGCTGTTCTTGCTCCTTGGATCCTGAGGGGATTTCTGGTGCACGGTAGGAAAGAGGGATTGGATGAATCAGCACCCACAGGCTGCACTTCTGCTCAGACCATTCCCCTCCTGGGTTCCTGGCACTGTCCTTGGCCCCGGGTATTGATGGGACAGAGTCCAGGGCAGGAGCCAGCAGGGCAGAGTGTGGGGACTTTGGGCAGACAAGGGACACAAACCCAGGCACTGAGCCAGGGATAATTGGAAGTTGTGCAGTGTTCACACATGAAAATACCCATTTTTAAATTCTATAGCAAACAGACGCTCAGGAATGGAATCACATCTCCATTTTATGTCAGAAAGCAGCTGAGGAGGGAGAATATTTACCCAGCCTTAGTGTGAAACAGGTGACAGAGCAGTGAACAGGGCTCAGCACAGGCACAGCTTCATTTGGGTACAGGAACCTCTGGATGGCTCCTGGCACAGGGTGCCCAGAGCAGCTGTGGCTGCCCCTGGATCCCTGGCAGTGCCCAAGGCCGGGCTGGACATTGGGGCTGGAGCAGCCTGGGACAGTGGGAGGGGTCCCTGCCAGGGCAGGGGTGGCACCGGGTGGACTTTAAGGTCCCTCCAACCCAAACCATTCCATGATCTCCAAGAGACAACTCTGGATGATCAGAAAGGCTTCATTTGCTTCTCCATGTTCCCTCTGGGCAGTGCTGACTTTGAACTCCAAGCCCACAGAAGGGACATTTTCCATCTCTGCTCCCAGAGCACCAAGTTCACAGCAGCATGGCCTCTCCCTTGTGTGAAAAGATCGGCTTTATGGTGTGGAATATTCTGTTGGGAAGCTGCCAGGCCTGGTTCCCACTGCTGCTCTGGTTCTGTTACCTGCCACAGGGAGCTGGGATTGGAGTTTGCTCTCCCAGTTTGCTGAGCTGGGAGGGCTCAGCCCCTGCTCTGCCACAGGGAACAAGCACAGAGCTCTTCCCACACCTGCAGCACTCCAAGGGCTCCACCTCTGCTCCAGCACCGATTCCTGCAGCTGCAGAAGTCCAGGCAGCCTCAGCCTCCCTCCTGCAGGCACCTGCACCTGCAGTCAGCCAACTGGCTGCACAGGTGGCATGGAGGGAACGGCACAGGGAAAAGTGGGGAAAAAAATGAATATCCTTAAAATGCAGCCCTAGTAGTGCCTCTCGTGCTCTGCTGAGCAGTGCAGGGGCTGTGGCAGGTGGGCACTGCCATCCAGCTCCTGGCTCCATGGAATAACAGCATCATTTAGGTTGGAAAAGACCTCCAGGATCATCAAGTCCAACCTCTGACCAAATCCCACCATTCCCACCAAACCACATCTGCTTGTTTTGTGAACACCCCCCAGGGGATAAAACTTCCAGTTCCAGCCAGTTCCTGCAGCCTCCTGTGATTAGTGCTGGATGTTAATCAGCTCTCTGCAGTGCTGCACTGTAGGCAAGAGAGGTTTGTGCTCTCATTAAACTTGGAGCTCACAGACTCAGCTGGGAGGGTCTTCTTTCAATCCAGGGAATAATTTAGCCCAGGTTGGAAGGAAAGAACAGCTCCTCAGTTTTCCCAGGAACTGAGTGTGGAGTTCTGTACTGGATCATTGCTCCCGTGTGTTCAGCAGCTGAGCAGAGCAAAGGTCTCTGAGTGTGCTTTCCATTCCTCTCCTTTATCCACCCATCCATCCATCCATCCATCCATCCATCCATCCATCCATCCATCCATTCATCCATCCCCCATCCATCCATCCATCCATCCATCCATCCATCCATCCATCCATCCATCCATCCAACCATCCATCCATCCATCCATCCATCCATCCATCCATCCATCCATCCAACCATCCATCCATCCATCCATCCATCCATCCATCCATCCATCCACCCATCCATCCAACCATCCATCCAACCATCCACCCATCCATCCATCCCCCATCCATCCCCCATCCATCCATCCATCCATCCATCCATCCATCCATCCATCCATCCATCCATCCTCTGAAGGGACATCTCCAAGCTGGGAACATCCCAGGGGATGCTTTGTAGCTGCCATGGAAAGCTCTGCCAGGAGCAGCCCCTTCCTTGCTTTTCTGTGGCATTTTGATAAGGAACTGCAGGAGTGGGATCTCATGGATTTGAAGGAATGACCCTCCTGATACATCCAAGCACAAACCTGTTTCTGTTCCCTTTTCCCAGCTGCTTCCCAGGTTTGGGGCTTATTCTGGGGACCTTCTGATCAAGTGCCCTCTGCAGAGATTTGCCTGGGAATTCCCATGGCAGGAGTTCCATGGGAATGGCTGGAGCTGGGCCAGGCAGGCTCAGGCTGGAGCTCAGGAAAGGCTCTTCCCCCCGAGGGTGCTGGCACTGCCCAGGCTCCCCAGGGAATGGTCCCGAGGCTGCCGGAGCTCCAGGAGCTGCCAGGGATGCCCAGGGTGGGGGTGTTGGGGTGTCTGGGCAGGGCCAGGGTGGGACTGGCTCATCCTGGGTGTCCCTTCCAGCCCAGGGTATTCCATCATTCCATGATCTGGCTCCCTCTGCATCTGACCCCTCTCCGGGGCAGTTCAGCCCTGTCACCTCGGTGCCGTGGGCTCCCATTTCCCCCTGGCTGCGGCTGGGGATGGCTGGGATGTGTCCCAGTGCGAGTTGGTGCCTGCTGGCTCCGCTTAGCTCAGTTCCCATCACCCTTGCTGGGGCTCAGAGCCTCCTGCCAGCGAGACAGGAGCTGCTCCAGTGGGGAATTCTCTGATTAATCCCAAACCCTCGCTCAAACAGCACTGAGGTCCCACCCAGCACCTGCAGATCCATCCCCTGCTCCTCTGCAGCATCTGAGGGAGAGGGCATTCGGGATTCGGGCCAGAAGGGCCTCTGCTCTAAGCAGAAGAGGCTCAGGTTTCCATCCAATTCTGTGAAACCCAAGGCTGGGGTGGTGCTTCCAAGGGGACGCTGAGGGTGGAAATCCCCAAGGAGAGGCTGAGGGGGCAGCACAAGGAACGCCGTGCACAAACAGACCCTCACTTCAGTCATTGCAGGGCCCAGGGTGTGCCCAGTTACCCACGGCACTGACTCCCAGTTTGCCCCCACTCGCAGCTCCTTTGCCTTGAAACCCCAGAGACCTGCCCTAAGCTCCAGTTGTTCCATTTCCAGCATTTTTATTGCCGGGCAGGTTCCTCTGCTCTGCCTTCCTTCTGTCCCTGCAGCAGCTGCAGAGCTCCGTCCTGCAGCTCCCCTCTAACCCTAGAGGGTGCCATCCGCTCGCAGAGCCTCAGCAGAGCCCCGCGNCTTCAGTCCTCCAAGCCCTGTTTGCCTTTGCCAAAGAGAAGATGAGGCCTCACATCGAATTCTGGGGTCAGGGCTGGGAGGACTGAAGAAGGACCTGGAGGGGCTGGAGCCTGTCCAGGGCAGGGAACGGAGCTGGGAAGGGGCTGGAGAATTCCTGAGGGAGCTGGGAAGGGGCTCAGCCTGGAGCAAAGGAGGCTCAGGGGGGACCTTGTGGCTCTGCACAAGTCCCTGACAGGAGGGGGCTCAGGGGGGGTCGGGCTCTGCTGCCAGGGAACAGGGACAGGAGGAGAGGGAACGGCCTCAGGCTGGGCCAGGGCAGGGGCAGGGTGGGCACCAGCAGGAATTTCCCCATGGAAAGGGTGCTCAGGCCTTGGAACTGCCCAGGGAGGTTTGGAGTCCCCATCCCTGGGAGGATTTAAAAAACATGTGGGTGGGGCACCTCCTGGTATGGTTTAGTGGGAATGGAGGGATTTGGGCAAAGGTTGAACTTGATAACCTTGGAGGTCTTTTCCAACCTCGGTGACCCTGTGATTCCATGGAAGGAAGAGCAGGAGCTGAATGCAGGGTCCTTCTCCAGCAGCTCTGGCCCCAGCACGGCCCCAGCTCCCTCCAGCCCCCTCAGGAGCACTGGGCAGGCTCTCACACACCAAACCTCCCCATGCCAGACCACTGTAAATAATAGACTAATAATAAATAAATTGTTAATTACAAGAGCCATTTAAAATCACTTTTCCTCAGATGAGACATGACAACTTCTATTGATGGGAATACATCACTTTAAATGCTTATTAAAAACCCATTTCAAGCTACTTGTAAAATGGAGTGTATGAAATGAGGTTTATGTTCCCCTATAAACATTTTGCCTTTTTCAGTCATCCAGACACTGAAATTCTTTCTGGATCCAAGTCACTAAAATCAATAGGAAAATAAAGCCCATCTCTGCAGTATTATTAACATAATTGCTCCACTATGCAAACAATAGACTGAAACAAGGCCCAGGAGCAGTTTCCAGAGGATCTCCAGAGCAAAGTGAGTTCCCAGCTCCTGACAGCCCCGAGCTGCACCCGGAGCAGCTGCTGTGTCTGCAGGAGGCACCAGGGCAAAGCAATTTGCTGTGCTAATGAGGAGAAAACTCATCAGGATCATCCCAGGCACCACAGCACAGAGCTTGGAGAGGTCTCACTGGTGTCCAGAGTGAATCCTGCAGCAACTGCAGATTGTCCAGGGGAGCAGGGGCAGGAAAAGGGAATTTTTCCTTTGAAGAACACAAAAAGACTGGAGAAGCTGTGGCTGCCCCTGGATCCCTGGCAGTGTCCAAGGCCGGGCTGGACACTGGGGTTGGAGCAGCCTGGCACAGTGGGAGGGGTCCCTGTCCTTGACTGGATGGGCTGTAAGGTCCCTTCCCACCCAAACCATTCCGGGATTCTACAATTCCATGAAAATCTCTTTAGATTCCTTAGGCCCTGATGTACACCAGGAATTGCATCTAAGGAAAAGCAGGAAGGATTTATGCAAGGCAGTGCTGGGAACGGAGCTTTCCTCACAGACCAGGCTGGTTCCCACAAACTCCAGCATCCAGGGGCTGGAAGGCTGGGAAGCAATGCCTGAGGGTGGAGGATTTCTGGCTAACCTGGCACTTCAGCAGCTGTAACCAGCACTCCCCAGGCACGAATCCCTGCCCAGGGGTGCTGCTCCTCTGCCACAGCTTCTCCTGGTGTTGGGAATCTCTGTCCAGAGGTGTTGGAAGGCTCTGCCCTGTGACTTGAGGTTGGGTGAAGTATAACCCAGTAACTGCCTGAACTGCTGTCACTGCCAGGTGTTCCCAGGCATTTCCAGGTGTTCCCACTCACTTCCAGATGTTCCCAGTCCTGCTGGGCTGGGGTGGGAGCTCTAACCTGGCTTTGTCCATGCAGGAAAGCTGGTGTCGGGTGGATGGATCCCTCTGAGTTCTCCAGCTGTCCCCATCCTGCAGGAATGAACTCCCTCCTCCTCCTCCTCCTCCCTGTATGGATTTCCTCAGGAGCAGCTGGTTGGACCCGAATTGCTTCTCTCTGACCCCTCCTTGGGCTGGGCTCTGCTGCTGTGGGACTGACACCAGCTCTTCCTCTCAGACAACATCTGGGGCTCATCTGGGGAGGGTTTTCCGTGGCCTCTCCTGGTGCTCAGTGATCCCATTTATCCTGGGAATTCTCTCCCTTCCTGGGTGTTATTTGGTGCTGCCCATGCTGAGCAGGTCCCTGCACACACTGACAGTTCTGCAGTTCAGCTTTTGCCCCCTACCCCACTGCCCATTTTCTGCAGACACGGTAAAAGCACGAGGAGTCAATGGGAAGGTTCTGTTCCATCGAGGTGCCTGTTCTGGAACCTTCCATTCTCCCTGGAAACTGGGATGGTTTGTGTTCCCAGTTGATGTCACAGGAACAATGCCAAGCGTTGTAGTTTCTTCCTCCCTGGATCTGCTTCCCATGAGATCTCATCTCCTGCTCCTGCAGCCACTGAAGTGACCATTTTCCCACTGTTCTGCCCCCTCTCCCAGCCATGCCCACCCTCACCCAGCGTCCTCCAGCTGCACCTCCATCAGTTCTGTGTGAGAGAATCCAGCTTCCTCCTGCGTTCCCATCTCTGGAAACTCGATCTTTTATCAGATTTCTCCTCTTTTCCTTCCATTTATGCAGCTAAAAATCCATTCCTCCCCTCCTCACCATCCATCGGGGGCAGGGGAGAGCAGGAGGAGGAGCGAGGGCGAGGATGGCTCTGGAGAGCAGGAACGTTCATGGAGGGATTCTGCTCCCAGCCCGGGGCTGGAGGTGCTGCCACTTCCACAAACACTGCCCAGCCCTGCTGCAGCTCCACACCCCGGCTCGGGGTCGTGGAAAGGTCGCTGCACATTCATTTCTCAGGCTAACCCAAATACTTCAAATCAGTGCTGCTTCCACTCTCTGTCCAGGACTTCCCTTCTGTGCCCCCAGCAAATGTTCCCAGGGAGGAAAAGGAAAGTCTGGGCAGCGACGGGAGCAGCAGGGTCCGACTGACGGGAGGAGATGGATGCAGCAGTGCCCGCCAGATGGGGCTGGCACGGGGCAGGGGTGGGGACGGTGCCCAGGGTGGCCCCACAGGGTCCTGTGAAGGGCCCAGCTGGGGAGGCTGCAGGAGCATCCCGAGGTTTGTTATCAGGAGTTCCCACCTGCCAGAGGGGTCCCTGCCCTGCACGGGTGCCTCCAGCCCCAATCCCTGCCCGGCACAGCCTTGGCCCTCCTGAGCCCCTCTCCCCACAGGGAACTGGGAGCTCTCAGGAGGAGCCTCCCTGTCCCACCTTTCTGTCCCCAAACTGGCCTTGGATTTTTATATGCAATGCCCAGTAATGAGGTTAAATATTGTCACAGCATCACGGAATCCTGGAATGGTTGGGGTTGGAAGGGACCTTAAAGCCCCTCCGGTGGCACCCCAGGACATCTCCCACTGCCCCAGGCTGCTCCCAGCCCTGCCCAGCCTGGCCTTGGGCACTCGTAGGGGTGGGGGATCCACATCTGGACAAGGTTATCCCAAACTGCTCTCCAATCCATCACTGCAATCTGTAACCTCATCTTTTAATTCAGCTCCTGAGGAATTTGCTCCTCAGGACGTTGTTTTGTTCCAGGCGTGGATTTATTCCCATTTCCAGCTCTCCCATCAGGATGAGCTAACGGCTTACCCAGGCCCAGCTCTCTCCTGGAGCTTAAAACCAGCTCGAAGCCTGAACTGAAACAAGCACTTCCTGTTCTTTTTCTGAAGGAAATTTCAGGTTTAGTGGGTAAGGAAGACATTGATGGGTTTGCATAGAAGGAAAGTCAGCAGTGGGTGTTGAAGAAAAGCAAAGATTAATGTCAGCTTTTTAACTGGGAATTGAAATTTGTTCAGGTTATCAGCAGAACGTTTCCAGTATTCTGGGTCAAACATTTCCTATCAGATTTTTCTTACTTTCAGAAGAAACAAAAAGACCTGAGTCCACTGGATTATTTCATTTGTATTCCTGGGGAAATGCTGACCTTTAGAATAAATTAATTTCCAGAAAAACACAACAATCCAGGTTTGGATGTTCCACAGAAAGAACTTCCCCAAACAGGCAAATATCAGCTGATTCTGTGATAAAATCCAGAGTTTTCACTTTGGTGGAAGGACAAAATATTAAAACTGATTTATTGAGTTCCCCAACTGAAAACTAATGATGAAAACAAGCAGAGTCAGGCACTTGTGTATTCCCAGGCTCTGGAAAACCCTGGGACACAGCTTTGGTGCCATCAAACACCTTCAGCTGGTGAATTACAAGGTCTTATAAAGCCAATAACATTTCTGTGCTATGGGATGGAGTTGTAAAGTTGTTTCAATTTACTTCCAAAGGAGAAAGATAAATCTAAAGAGGGAAATACCCACACTGAAGAATATTTCTTGTGTGGATGTGAATAATTTCCAGACAAATTAAATTAAATTAAATTGATGTGCTGTGCAATGAACTGCCCTGGAGCAAGGGGAGAGGGGGAAGGTGCCCTCCATGAGCACCTGGAATATTTGTCTGCAGCATTTAGAGGCCCTGCAGGGGAGTGCAGTGGTCAGGAGCAAACCTGGCAGGAAAAGCTGCTGTTGCACAGGGAAAGGGAGGGAATTCCACCCTGAAGGGTGAGAGGAGCCCTGGGCAGGCCTGGCAGGGACAGGTCCCACACAGAATTCACAGCTCTGATGTCCCCTCTGCAGCTTAACAAGGAAGAATTTAACCCTGAATTTTGCTAGGAGAGACTTTTTGCTCAGGTTTCTTTCCCAAATCTCTCTTCTACTCAGAGCACTGCAGGAGTAACAAATTGCTTTGTTTGCAGTTGTTTGGAAGCTCTTGAGCTGGGATATTTGAGTCCCTAAGTACCAAATCCCAAATCTTGGGAGGAAATTTCCCAAGAAATGCCCGGCACCAAGGCAGCTGATGGGTACAGCTGAGTGCATTTAGTCAGAGAAACCTTGGCATCAAATCTTAAAGCAAACAGAGGAATGAATCCATGCAGGGGAAAAGGAATTATGAACTCTGGCAGCTTGTGCAGCTCTTACAGCACAAGTCAGGCCTCGGGGGAACAGCAAGTGCTGCAAACTCTGGGTCCTGATCAAGGCCTTTGGAGACAATAAATCCAGCTGGGATCAATAAGGGTAAAATCCAAGCTCAGGCTCCTCCTGGGCTGAGCTGCAGGGCTCCAGCAAACCAAAATTCTCATTTTTTGGTTAGGATGGGGCTGAGCTCAAGCTCAGCTGTCCCTGCACAGACGCTCCAGAGGAACAGACCCCTCAGCCCTCCAAAGGGCCCTGGCATTTGCAGCTGGCACCTGCAGGAGTGGCACCCGGACACAGCTGGACACCACCAGCCCCTGCCAGGTGTGCCCACAGTGCAGGAGCTTTGGTGACATCCTGCACTTGACCCCAAATCCCTCAGAGAAATCCCTGCTCCCTCTGCTCTGGAACAAGCCAGGCTTTGGAGTCTCTGTGCAGCCCTGCCCGGAGCCTCCACGGCTGCATCCCAGGAGTTGTGCTGTGCTGCCACCTCGGTGCTCCCAGCTGTGCCAGGCAGCTCTGCCAGCACATTCCCACTGCCAGGGAGGTCAGGGAGCAGCAGGGAGACCGTGGAGAACATTGGGCACTGCCCGGGGCTGCTTCTGCCTGGGCACGGAGCAGAGGCTGGGAAAGAGCCCCAGAGCCTGGGACAGCCCGAGAGGGACGTCTGGGGGAGTCAGGGAATGGGTCTGGTTGGAAAAGATCTTTAAAATCCCAGAATCCCGGGATGGTTTGGGTTGGAAGAGCCCCTCCAGAGCCACCCCTGCCATGGCAGGGACACCTCCCATGTCCCAGGCTGCTCCAGCCCCAGTGCCCAGCCTGGCCTGGGGCACTGCCAGGGATGGGGTGAGACCATCAAGTCCAAGCACCAGCCCAGCCCCAGCCCCACGGTCACCCCTAAACCACGTCCTCAGGGCCACTCCTGTGGGTTTTGAAGCTTTCCAGGGCTGGGACTCTGCCCCTGCCGTGGGCACTGTGGGGCCAGGGAGCAGAGGAGCCCCGGTGACAGATGCTGGTGCTGGTGCCCCACTGCAGCCCCGTGTGCCCGGCCACCTGTGCCCTCTGAGCTTCCCAAAGGCTCCTCTCCATCCACATTCTCTGTCTGCCCCTTGTGCAGGGGGAGAGGATGGAGCGGGGTGAGCAGTGGGAATTTTAGTTCATTAACTGGATCCAAAACGGAGACACAGAGAGAGGAAAGAAACCTGGAGTGTTTTTTCTGTGCAAGGTGAAAATAATTATTTCCACAACTTAGGATTTTTTTGTTTGTTTTTGGAAACTGGAAATAAAAAGAAATCCTTTTCAGTTTTAACAAAACCTGAATTCCCTTGAAAATGTGTTTTTGTTTATTTTTTTAAGCTGATTATTGTCTAATTAATATGGAATAAACTTTAGAGGGAAAAGCTCTTTAGAACTGAAATAATAAGGAACCCGAGTTCATGAATATCTCAGTTCTCAGGTTTGAGAATGGCTCAGTCTCGTTTTTATCTCACAGTTTGGTCACTGTCCCATCCCCGAGGGGCACTGCAAGGACCCCAAAAAATCTGCTGTTTGTGCTGTGCACTTTTGGGTTTATCTGCATCATTTTACCTGCACGGAAACAGGTGCCTAAAACTTCATCCTCTGGTTTGGGGCGGGATCTGAGCCCAGAGGGGGTCAGGGGGGTCAGGGGGGTCAGTGGGGTCAGTGGGGTCAGGGGAGTCAGAGGGGTCAGCAGGCAGTGGGGTCGGTGGGGCTGAACCCCAGGAACTCGAAGG
>JACBWW010000131.1:175903-187889 GCA_020086605.1 Lanius collurio
GCAGCCTGGGACAGTGGGAGGGGTCTCTGCCAGGGCAGGGGTGGCACTGGGGGGGCTTTGAGGCCCTTTCCAACCCAAACCATTCCATGATCCAAGATCTCTCAGATCAGTCTGAGTCAGGGCTGAGTCTCTGCACAGCCACGTGTGGGGCTGGGATTCCCAGGTTGTTTGATGAGAGGTAGGAACCATTGAATTCCCATAATTATTTTTCTTTTCATTTTTTCTTTCCTCCCTGAAACATCTGAGATTTTCCATTTTTCCCTCTCTTCCTCCTTGTGACACTTCCAGGTGATTTTCCAGCTTCCCTGGCCCTACCTCTCTGTGTCATTCCATGACCTTTTAGGAAGAATTGAGCTCTTCCAAGGGGATCCCATCCCATCCCCATCCCAGGGTGAGCAACGGGGCCCAAACCACCCAGATCCCAGCTCTGCATGGGACACTCTTCCCGAGGTTATCCTGGGGAAATCAGCTCTGCCTGGAGAAACAAGGACAATATTCCCTCAGTTCCAAATTTCCCCTCTGTAACTTAGCAACATTTTTCATCAGCCAAGGAGCTGTTGTGGAATATTTTCTGCGATGAAAGGCCCTGAGCTGGGAGCAGTTGGGTGTTCCCTGGCTCACAGGTGCCCAAAAAGACACGGGGATGCCTCCCTGCCAGGCAGGACTGGGGCTCCCTCCTCCCAGATTCCAGATATGCCAATGACTTCCAAGTCAGTTTGCCTTTTCCTATCTGCCACTGTTGTGTAATCGATGGTCTGAGTTTAACAAGGCAGAAAAGCAGCGAGAGCCCCCAAAGGCTCCATTCAGTCAGGGATATTTCACATGTAACCTTTGGAGGGAAGGTGGATCTGCCCTGGAGCCGGCACTGGGGAAATCCCGAGGCTGCAGCAGCTGAGGGGAACTCAGGCTCTGCCTGATAAAACAGGGAAAACTTCCAGGAACAGATTTTCTGAGAGCAAAGGCTGGAGAAAGAGCCTCGGCTTTAGCCCACAGCCACAACTGCCAGCTTCCCCCTCACTCCCCTGGAAGCTGCTCCTCCTGCCCCTCACACAGCTCCAGGGCACACAGAGGTGCCAGCCCCGAGGGAGCCACGAGAGCTCCTGATGGGGCATTCCAGGGGTGGAGAGAACTCGGAAATGAAGCACAGGCTTGGCAAGAAATATTAAGAAACATTAAGGCTCTAAGATTGTAGTTAGAGATTAGTTTTGTGAGAATTAGTTAGAGGAAGCAGGTCCAGTTGGGACTAATTAAGGATTAATAAGAGTTAAGTTAGAACTAAGTTTTTGAGTTACAAATTATTAATTACTTGTCTGCTTACATTTGCTTAGCTTGTTTGTAACAAGAACCAGAAGACATTGATAGATAGATCTAAAGAAATCAGGACAATTGCTAATTTTTCCCATCTGGAAACCTATTCAAAAGTTACAAGGGAGGAGTTGGAAGACCCACGAAAGTCATTTACATTGAAAAGTAAAAAAGTCAAACTGAGGCAGAACCATGTAGCCTTCATCAATAGGACCTCCACCCAATTAAAAACGACCACTGACCCAATTTAGAGACAATACCAGGCACACTCAATGTCATTAAAGCTAATTACCATACAAAACGGGGAATTGATCTGAATATGCATCTGGATTTTGATTATTCATAACTTCTGTAGGTAAACAGACTCTGTATTCATCTGTATCTGGACACTGCGTGTTTGGAAACGTGCACGCAGCAGTCTGGCCCCAAGAAACACTTTCTAACTTTGGATGGTTACAGAGTTTTTGTCCGTCTCGGTTGGATATTGATATTATTAGATCAATATCCATATTTTGCTAGATCAGAAAGGCAAGGAAGCCCTGCAGCACAACAAGGATGAAGGCTCTGAAAAGCCCTGGTGGGGGCACTGAAAGCCCCAGAGACTCCCTCTGCACAGGGAACAGAGGCCCCGGCCCCCGAGTCCCTCCCCTCCCTGGAAGCAGCTCGGGATTCCTCCCCTGCTTTATTCCATCAGCTTCCAGCCCCCCCGGCCTCCTCCCTGCTGCGGGCTGGGGACAGCAGACACAGCCACGGCCTCCCAGCTCTCCCACAGCTGAATTCCAGCTCCACAGGAGTGCCAGTGGGCCTGGAGATGATTCTGGGGGGGAATTCCCACTGATCTCTGCCTTCCTAAATCCCAGCATTTCAGCTGCTGAGAACGGTCCGGCCCCGAGGCTGCCGGAGCTCCAGGAGCTGCCAGGGATGCCCAGGGTGGGATTTGGGGGGTCTGGGCAGGGCCAGGGTGGGACTGGCTGATCCTGGGGGTCCCTTCCAGCCTGGGATATTCCATGATTTTATGATCCCAGGAACCATACAATGCCAGAGGGAAAGCACCACATTCTTACTAGCTTAAGTCTAAACACAATGCAATTAAATCAAATAAATCATCAGAATTGTGAGATTGGTTCTGGGTCCAGTTGGTGACTCCAGGCTGCAGCTCAGCAGCTGCCACTGGCTCCAGTAAATGTGCAGGGATTGCAATCAGCTGATGTCTAATTAACCTCATTAGCTCCAAGCACAATTCTAACCATGGAGCCCTCTCCTGATCCCTTCGCAGGAGGCTTTGATTCATTTGGGAACAGGGGGAGCAGGACAGGTGAATTGTGCTGGGAGGATCCCTGGCAGTGCCCAGCGACCCCACAGACATCCCCAGGGTTTGTGTGCAGTGGGAACATCCCAGCTGTGCTGAGAGTCCCCAGCCCTTTGTTTCTGGAGCAGCTGGGGGTTGGTTTGGGGTTTTTTTTATTCCTGCTGTTCTGGTGTGGTTGCTCTAAATCCTCCATCCCCACAGAGGCCAAGACAAGGGGATTTGTACTGAGCACTGCACTGATAAGGGGGTTTCCCTTGATAAGCAGCTGCTGTCAGTTCACTGATGATCCCTTACCCACAGCTTTCCTTTCGTTTGTCTTTACAGCTCCATCACAGAAATCACTTTGTGCTTGCAATTCACTTGGTTTTCCTTCTGTTTTGTTCCTCTACAGCAAATATAAAACCAACAGCCTTTGGAAATCACGCAAGAGGGTAAGAAAATCGATATCTACCTATGGAAGTGAAAAGAAACAAAAAGCCACCACGCCCCCCAAACCAGGAAGGTTCAATTCTCCTCTAAAGCATTTGGTTCAGTGATCACCCTCAGCACAAACCCAGAGCCAGCCCCTGAGCAGGGCATTGACTGCTCCAGGAAAGAGCCCCAGGCAAATCCTGCCACTGACTGCAGTGGATTTGTGTCAGCAGCCAGAGTGGAAATCACTGGAAAGGCACCAGCAAAGGAGTTGTTCAAATCCTGCATTTCTGGTCTCAGAGAAACTTCCTCTATTTTTGGGCTCAGTGAGTGCCTTTCACCATTAAAAGAAATGAGTTTGGATTTGAAGGGACCCCAAAGCCCCTCCAGTGCCACCCCTGCCCTGGCAGGGACCCCTCCCACTGTCCCAGGCTGCTCCAGCCCCAATGTCCAGCCTGGCCTTGGGCACTGCCAGGGATCCAGGGGCAGCCACAGCTGCTCTGGGCACCCTGTGCCAGGGCCTGCCCACCCTCCCAGGGAACAATTCCTGCCCCATATTCCATTTAAACCCACGATTCTGAGATTCATCAGTCTGAAGGTTTGCCAAGTTTGGTCTCAATACCTTTACCTAAAACACAGCTTGGATGCAGTCAAACGTTCCCTCTGATTTAAACAAATCTCTGAATGGAAAATCTTTCACTAAAATGGGGATGCTTTGAGGAGAAGTCGATTCTTTGACAATGAAATGTTTCCCTGCAATTCCTGAACCCCTCTGGAGTTGGGATCTGCACCTTGTCTCTTTTGAGAATCCCAGTTTGGGGTTTTTTTAATGCCCAGGCTGCCAGACAGGAATAGTTAAATAAAGTTAAATGAAGTCTTCCTTCCTTCACTTTAAATGCTTCGGTTTTATACTTGTCATTTTGAAGGAAACACAACCCTTAAGCAAACAGAAAGAAATATTGCAGCAGTTTATCTTTTAAAACAGTCCTGGATGTGCCTTGAGTGATAGGGAAATGTGATTTCTCAGGGCCTGAACCTGCCCAATCCCCAACAACACACCAAGAAACCACTCCCCAGACGATGCCAATGCTGCAATTTGTTCTTTTAGAGCTGCTCTATTCAGAACCAAGCCCCCAGCTGAGCACATCACACGTGGTTGTGTCTATCTTTGAGTAGGAAATTCCCTGGGAACCACTGGAATCGCTGGTGCTGGAGGTGCCTCCTGAGCTGCCTGAGGATGGGGATGAGCTTAATGAGCATTCACCCCAAACACTGGGCAAACACGAGCTGTGAAATCCTCATCAAAAATAAAAGGCCTCAAGGCATCCCCAGATGATTCATGGACAACAAATCGTGGAGCCTCTTATCAAAGCTGAGCAATCAGAGCAGCAAAGAGCTGGGCTGGGGCTGGCTGGGCTGGTGGTGGCCATCAAATCAGAGGGAGCAGCCCCTGGGGGTTCCAGGTGGGGCAGGGAACGTCTGGCTGGGAAAGGAATCTCAGCCAGCTCCGAAGGGAATCCTTCAGTGAGTCCAGGAGTGACCAACTCTGAAGGAGCTGCACCTCTCAGAGCTGTGCTGGGAGCAGGGCAGGGCTCCAGCAGCACCAAATCCCACCCCTGGGCCTGGAATAGCTGGAGCAGAGGGCTGCATTCCCCTGGAGGAGGCAAAGCCTGCTCCAGAGGAACTCTCTGTAAATACTGGCTAGGACAATTTGGAACACAGAGCTCACCTTCCCTAACGCTGCAAGGGGCACTCCCAGGCCCCAAACTGTTCCTGTCTCCTGCACCCCGAACAGATCAGCCTCGGCTGGAAGGGTCTCCCCAGTCAGGAGCTTTGTGAGCCAGACCCCCTGACCTCTGGCACAGCACCTCCCACAGCTCCCCTGCCCTGATCCACACCAATGGCCCCACTCTCGTGTTCCCCTCCAGGACTGGCCCAAGTTCAAGGCGAGGAGCTCAGCAGGGTGCAGGTTTCTGTTACAGCACAGCATCAAATACCTCACCACCCTTAGCAAGGAGGGAATTTATCCTCTGCCAGGACTCTGGAAGGCTCCTTAGCAACCACCCGAGGAAAACCCTCCTCACAAGAGAGTTTGGTCTCAATACCAAAGAAAATCCAGCAGTTTATGGCACAAAAAGGTTCTGGAGCTTTCTGTGAACTGCTGAGAATGCAGTGTCCAGCCAGAAACAACCCCAGCTGCCTTAATGAGCCCAGCTAATAAGCAAAATTAAAAGAACAGCACTCCTCCAGAGCCTGGCATTTGGAACCAGGGGATTTTGGGCTCAGAGGAAGTTCTGGATTCACCTGGGCTGGGGACACTCTTCAGTGTTGGTCTCCTGACAAAAGTGCTGCTGCTCCTGCCAGAGCTAATGGGGTAAGAGCAGGAGGAGAGAGGGAACCCCCCTGCCTGAGCTCCCTGCCCACTCCTGGCTTATGGAAGTCAGACCTACATGGGCTGTACCTTTAAACCTGGGCCCAGTTTATCCTCCTCCACCTTCTACCTTCTCCTGAACTCTGCTGTTGTGTTAATCCCTTCCTCACAGCCAAAATCAGCCTTTGCTGCTGGGAAAAATGAGTTTAGTCTCTCCTGTGTCCTCCCAGTCTCTGCTTTCTCCCAGATCTTCCCAGGACCCCCAAACCCTGCAGTGATGTCATCTCCCTTCTTGACATTCCTTTCATTTTGACAAGAATTATTAATGAATATTTAAAGAAACTCTTTGCTGCCATGAAGATGTGACTCTTTAAGGCCCCCCATCTTTTACAAAATCCACAAAGAAGCACAAATCCCAACTGGGAATTGAGAGCCTGAAGGATTTGCCTGAACCTCAGCAAGGAGCCCCCTGCTTGGAGCCCAGCCCTGTGTCAGGGAAATGTGAAAGTGCCCCTGCAGAAGGAACACAGCGCTTGGGGCACAGAAATAAACCCAGCAGCACAACTGCTGAATTATTTGTGCTTCCCAGGTGAGTTCCCTCCATCAAGAAGGCCGGAGATCACTCACGGAGAAAGGGAATTACAACCCCAATCTCCTTCTGCTGAAGAGAAGCTTCAATTATTTATGGGGGCTTGAAATATTTAGCTTGGCACTCGTGCCCTTAAGGGAACTCCAGTTACCACTTCCCCACCATGAGAAGCCAATCACTTATTCATGGGATCAATAGGAACACGGAGCAGAATGTGGGTTCTGAGGAATGCTGGTCCCAAGGCAGCTCAGGGGTCAGGGCTGGAGGGGCTGTGTCCTTCTGGAGGCAGTAACCTGATTTTTGAGGTCATTTGGCCACTCCTCGGGCCCGTTGCTAGGAGGCTTTGGAAAGGTAAATCCCAGAACCAGGCAGGGATCCCAGTGGGGGCTGAGCACCCCTGGGTGTGGGGCTGGGAAGTGGGGAAAACCCCCAGACCTGCCCTGGGTGCAATAACTGAGACTGCTGGAGATTTTTGGTGGATTGCTGAGCTTTTCCTGGCAGGGAATGGCAGAAATGCAGCCTGTGAGCAGATTTCAGAAGCAGGAACTGAACCTGGGACCTTGGAACCTGAAACCAGAAATGTTTGTGGGTTCTTAAGGATCCTGTTTTAGCAAGGCCTAAAGCAGGCCCACGGAGAGGGGAATAAAAGTTTTTTGCTTAGCAGCAAAATCATTTCGTGGTAGGGAAGGAAGGGAAAGTCCAGTTCCCATTGGCACATCAGCCCATTTTCAACAGCCAGAATGGGAAGGATCCTTCCAAATCACAGAGGTACAACACAGTGGGAACCTCTTTTAACCTGTTTTTATTATCCTTGAAGTCCTTATGGAGGGACATAAGGACCACTCCAGGGGCAGGTGTCTCTGTCCATGGATCTGGTCCTTAAGGTCCCTTCCAAACCAAACCATTCTGGGATTGTGTGATGATAATAAATAGTTCTCTCATCAGACATCTCCAAATCTCCAATAATTGCTACTTAATCAACAAATGCAGCAGTCTGGGAAGTGGTGAATATTGATGAGGTTGAGGTTCCAACCCAAGAGCAACACTGAACAGGTTGTGACTGAAGAATAATTGAACTTTAATCATTTTAAAGAAACAAGAAAGGTCCTCTATGAACAAATAAAGGCAGAAAAAATGTTCCCATTGCTTGCTGAGGTGATCAGAGACTGCTGTTATTGAGTTGGATTTTACAAACTGAGACAGAATTCTCAGTGCAGGCAAAGGCAATCAGGGTCCCAAAGCACTGCAGCTTTGGTGCCCTGGGCAAATCCTGGAGATCATCCTGGAGAGCAGCACAGGGCGTGATTCCCACTGCCCTTTGCCTGGGGCTGCATTAGCCCATTAGCCCATTAGCCCACAAGTGGCAGGATACAGAAGAGAATTTGACATGCAGACTTGCCAGTGCAAATGGAGAGAAATGAACCCTTTTGTTTCTGTGAATTTTTCAGACATTTTCTGTACAAGTGCTCAGTGAAGAGCTTTGCCTCTGCCCTCTCCTACTTCCTCCCACATCTATAAAGGATTTTGTTTGTAAGGAGGCTCTAGGAAGATGAACATCAGTGACAGAACTTGCTAAGGGGAGATAAGGTGGAAGATCAGGTTGTGCAGAGCAGCTGTGGCTGCCCCTGGATCCCTGGCAGTGCCCAAGGCCAGGCTGGACAGGGTTGGGAGCAGCCTGGGACAGTGGGAGGGGTCCCTGCCAGGGCAGGGGTGGCACTGGGGGGGCTTTGAGGTCCCTTCCAACAAAACCCGTTCTGGAATTCCAGGATTCTCTAATCCTTCTCCTGGTGCAGTCACACTTTGTGCTGGACAGTGGGAACTGTCCTTGTCTCGCTCGCCTCTCCCCAAAATCTCAGTGCAATCCTGGTTTTCCACAGCTGTGGAACCATCTCAGCACTGCTGTGTTCCTTCCACCAGGAGCTGGAGGGTCTGAGCAAACCAACACGAAGGCAGCTGTGAACTGATGAGCAAAATCCCCATCCTGTGGGAAGAACAGGGGTATTTTAAACTTTGAAATGCAAAAATTCCTGAAAGCTTGGAACGAGAATCCCAGTTCGTGCTGTGCCTGTTGGCTCTGGTGGCTCCTGCTCTTCCCTTGCCAAACCCGGCAGCAGAACCCCTTGGATTTGTTTAATTCATCACGAGGCTTTCTGGTGCCTAAACTGCAGCACGGACCCTCCTGGCCACAGGGTAGGGTGGGAAATCACTTTTGGTACAGGAATTTTATCCAAAATGTGGGTTTTTTTAAAAAAAAAAGATGATAAGAAGGCACAAAATCCAACCCCAGCAATTCCCCTGCAGAATGAGACAGTTTGGGCCCAGACTGATGCCCAATCCACACACAGCCATTTCCTGGATTGTTCTCTGGCAGGAAAACTAAAGCTGCTTTTCTTTGTCCTTCTGGGCTGTGTTGGGGTTTTCCCACTTCAAAGTCTCATTTTGTAGGAATCAGCTCTCATGGATGGATGGATGGATGGATGGATGGATGGATGGATGGATGGATGGATGGATGGATGGGGGAGGGAGGGATGGATGGATGGAGGGATGGAGGGATGGGTGGATGGATGGATGGATGGATGGATGGATGGATGGATGGATGGATGGATGGATGGGTGGATGGATGGATGGATGGATGGATGGATGGATGGATGGATGGATGGATGGATGGATGGATGGATGGATGGATGGATGGATGGATGGATGGATGGAGATGGATGGATGGATGGATGGATGGATGGATGGATGGATGGATGGATGGATGGATGGATGGATGGATGGATGGGTGGAGGGATGGATGGATGGATGGATGGATGGATGGATGGATGGATGGAGGGATGGAGATGGATGGATGGATGGATGGATGGATGGATGGATGGATGGAGGGATGGATGGATGGATGGATGAGGGATGGATGGATGGATGGATGGATGGATGGATGGATGGATGGATGGCAGGGATGGATGGATGGATGGAGGGATGGATGGATGGATGGATGGATGGATGGATGGATGGATGGATGGATGGATGGCAGGGATGGATGGATGGATGGATGGATGGATGGATGGATGGATGGATGGANNNNGGATGGATGGATGGATGGATGGATGGATGGATGGATGGATGGATGGATGGATGATGGGCAGAGGAGGTGCCTTCAGCTGAGCCCACACCCCAGAATCCCCTTTGGCCAAAGGAGCTGGAGATCAGCTAAGACAAGATTTTGGGAGGGAGAAAGAGGGGAGTTCCAGCAATTTCCATTCCAGCTCCTTCCTTTTGCTCAGAGATGAATTGGGAATTATTTCCCTCAAATTCCAGCATTTAAAGCATTTCCCTCAAAGTTTGGTTCATTCCTCTAAATTTCATTGTCCCATATGAACCTCTGTCAGTGAAAGGAAAAGGTGACAAAGGGAATGTGACAGCCAGCAGGCATCAGGTTCAGAGAAAATCTATGAAAATAGCAGTGGCAACAGAATCACAGAGTCCCAGAATCTTTAAGGTTGGAGAAACCCTCCCAGCCCATCGAGTCCAAGCTGTGCCTGATGCCCACCTTGTCCCCAGCCCAGAGCACTCAGTGCCACCTCCAGCCCTTCCTGGGACACTTCCAGGAATGGGGACTCCAAACCTCCCTGGGCAGCCCCTGCCAAGGCCTGACCTCCCTTTCCAGTAGGAAATTCGTCCTGATGTGCAAGACTGGACATTTTATAGAGCTGATTACACTTTTTTTCCTCTAAAGACAACTTCTGCCTGTTGCTTTCCAGCTCTGTAGTGCTGCAAGGGGATAATGACATCGATATTCCCTGCTGTCACTGGAAATTTGACACAGATTAATATTAAACTGGATTTGGGATGTTGTTTTTCCCTGATGGGTCTGTTATTACCTGGCTCATAGCAATGACAGTGCTGGAGCAGAGTTGTGAGCTACTCAGGGAAAACTAAAATTAAACCCCAATGCCACACTCACTGAGAGCACATGTCGGGAACTCAGCTGAGTTCACACACAGGATTTGCTTTCTGTGTCCCCCAAAAGCACAAATGGTTCTTGTCCTGAGCTGCCAACCTGCAGGACCAGGGAGAGGAGCCTGAGGAACCTCCCCAGAACCTTCCAGTGCTGCAGAGCATCTCCTGCTGACCCCACCATGGACTGGCCTCCAGCAGGAATGGGGATGAAATTTCCCCCAATATCCACCCTGCCCCTCCCCTGGCCCAGCCTGAGGCCGTTCCCTCTCCTCCTGTCCCTGTTCCCTGTTCCCAGAGCCCGACCCCCCTGAGCCCCCTCCTGGCAGGGACTTGTGCAGAGCCACAAGGTCCCCCCTGAGCCTCCTCTGCTCCAGGCTGAGCCCCTTCCCAGCTCCCTCATCAGACTCAGAGCTTTTCTTCAGAACCATAACACCAGTACCTACACACACAGCCCCACTGCAGTTTCCCTGCACTGAAGCCCAGCACCAGCAGCTCCTGCAGAACCCCTTACAGCGGCCTCCCCTCAGCTGTTTAATGCCTCACATCACTTGTGGCTTTCTCTACTCAACCATCAAATTATCCCTTCACAGAACGAGAAGAAAGGAGAATTACAGTCATCAGCACCGAGCACAAATAGAAGGGAAGGTTGCAGTTGAAATAAAGCTTCCAAAACTTGCGAGTCTTTAGCTGTCCTTTCTAGAAAGCTCCTGGAGGAGCTCCCCCCCTCCTGCGAGGGTGACAGCCAGGTCAGCAGGGTGTTGGGTGCATCCCACCTTGGCCTGGCTCCTGGATCCCTGGGAATTGTATGATGGGTGAATCCTCTCAGGGATTCCCTGCCAAACCCCAGGGACACATTCCCAGATCAGGGTGGGCAATCTGCCCTCCTGCCTTTTCCCTGGAGCACACTGCCCACACATGGGAAGAGAAATGGCATCTGGGCACAGAATGGTTTGGGCTGGAAGGGACCTTAAAGCCCAGCTCCTCTTTTTCAGTGCACTTTCATGTCAGGCCATGGTTTAACTGGACAAATGAAACACCCCCACGCTGCAGTGTCACAGGCTCAGGGACAGAATTCCCTCTCCAGTGCCCAATCACACCAAGAGTGGCACAAAGCCACGAGCCCTGGGAGCATCAAAATCCTCTGGAGGGTCAGAAACGGTTTCCTAAAAGGTTTAGACTTGGAAGAACCAGCTGGTTCCAGCAAACAACAGAATCTGTAGTTCCCACTGGTGCCCTTACCCCAGGATTTAGGGAGGTGTAAGATCTACCAGGGAGTTCCTCAGAGGGTTCAGGGGTCAGCCAGGCTGGGGGAGTTTGGTTTGCTGGACAGGTCACCAGTGGGGAAAAGGGCTCAGGTTCTGCACTCCTATAAAAACTGAAATCCAGGTATCTGTCTGGCCCAGCCAGGAGTGCTGCACTTCTCCTTTTTCCAGGAAGGAGATTCATAATCGTTTGGTTATTCAAACAAATCTTAATTGTGATTTAATGGCTCACACTGTAATTAGCCTCCAGGGAAAAGTGCTTTCAATTAACCATGTAAACATTGCATTTGTTACACCATTACATGTTCTGCTAAATTTCCTGATGAAGAGCTGGGAGTGGAGCAGCACCGGGCCAGAACTCAGTGAACAGAGGGAAAGGAGGGATGTGACCGGAAATTACCCCTTCTTCCCTCTGTGTGTGACACTGGGAGGGTGCCCGTGGCTCCTGCAGCTGTGGCTGGCGAGGCACTGAGCCATGGAGCTCCTGTCCATGCCAGGAGGGATAACCTTGCTCCTGACCCTGGATCCCAGCCAGGCTCCAGCACGTGGGATAGAAGAACATTCCCAGGGCCCTGAGGCACAGGAAGATTTCCCTGCCTTGTGGTTATGCTATATTTATTTTGTTATATGGCCTTTTATATTTAATGGCCTCAAGTTGCACCAGGGAGGGCCTAGATTCAATAATAGGGAAAAATTTCCATGGGAAGGGTTGTAAAGGCCCTGGAACAGGCTGTCAAGGGCAGAGGATGTGGCAAAATCACTGGGATGTGGCACCTGAGGAC
>JACBWW010000131.1:192817-215170 GCA_020086605.1 Lanius collurio
AGGGAGCAGGGGCAAACCCTGTTCATCCAGGGTCCCCTCCCCCAGGACCTCCCACAGGGAGGTATCTCCACAAAAGCCCTACATGTACAGCTTGGGAGGCCAAAGGAGATGTCAGGTGAATAACACAGAGCCTGGATCCTGAGCTGCTGGAGCTGTGCCACACCTCCTTCCAGTGGGAATGGGAGAGACACTTTCCTGGGACAGGTTTCTAGATGGTTTTCTCGCTGCTGCAGACAACTGAGCAGCCTTGCCGTGCCCAGGAATGCTTCATTTGCTGCCTCCCTTTGCACCTTTCACACCTCATCTCCCTGGGTCACCCAGGACACCCGTTCCAGACCTCAGCACTGCCCTGGCAGCATTTGCTGTCCCAAAGACAGTATTTATCCCGTGTTTCCTGGGGAGACTCAGCTGAAGTAGGGGAATGGTGTGAAGGAAACAATACAGAAATAAGGATGGCTGATTATCCACTCTCAGAATTCTTTGCTTCTCTGTGGAGGTGCAGGAATGAATGTCTGCCTTTTGTGAGATTTCATTCATGACTGTTCTATTTAACTCAGTGTTCCTGTGATCATCTTAATTTCCAGCCAGAGAACAGACCCCTGGCAGGATTCAGGTCTTTAATAACTGCACTGTCATTCTGATTCCTCCGTCTCTACTCCTGATTTCCACTGTTTGTGTCTCTTCAAAGGCAAGGAGCAGCAGAGTCCCAAAGGAGGAGATTTTTCACACTCAGTTTTTGATATCAGTGCAGACGTTTAGCAGTGAGCAAATTAGAGCCGTGGCTATGAATTGCTGCTGGGGACAGGAAAGGATATGCAAGATATCAGGGAATGGTTCCTTGCTGCCCTCAGGGTAGGGCTGATCCCGTTTTTCTGCATCCACAGAGGTCGTGAGTCCGGGAAGGGAAACTGCCCGGGGAGCAGCTCAGCTCAGGGGAGCTGCAGAGCGATTCCCGTTCCTTTCCATGGCAATCCCAGCATCCTAAAGCTGCGTGCAGATCCCAGTGGGAGCCGTGCATGGATTGTGGGGTGTGAGCTGCCCCCAGGGAGCTGCCCCCAGGCTGACAGACCCATTAGAGACCACGGGTTGTTCTACCCTCCCCACCCTCACCGGGGCTCCCTGGGAATGGCTCCGTCCCTGGGCAGACTTTCCTGGATGTTTCTTACAGCCAGAGAGGGATGAAGGTCCCCACAAGGAAAAAGTCTGAATAGATTTGTCTTTTGAGAACTGTGACAATGCTCAGCATCCTGATGGCTGCAGCTGCGGGAGGGCAGGGCTGGATGGGATCTTGGGCAGGAATTGTTCCCTGGGAGGGTGGGCAGGCCCTGGCACAGGGTGCCCAGAGCAGCTGTGGCTGCCCCTGGATCCCTGGCAGTGCCCAAGGCCAGGCTGGACATTGGGGCTGGAGCAGCCTGGGACAGTGGGAGGGGTCCCTGCCATGGCAGGAGTGGCACTGGGGGGGCTTTGAGGTCCTTCCCACCCAACCCATTCTGTGATTCTACGGTTCTGTTTCTCTCCGTTGCCATTAGAAGAGGCCTCAGTCTCAGACGTGCCACAGCAGGATCACCAGAACCAGGTGAAACACCAGGAGCTGGCACAGGAGGCCCTGGCATGAGTGATCCCAATGCAGCCCCCCTGCCTGTGAGCCTCGGAGCAATCCCAGCCCCCCAGGTCCTCAACAAAGCCAGCAGAGTTATTCCTCTTTGTAAAGTAATGCCAGACAGAACTAATTCCACGTTAAGAGCAAACACTGGGTGTTTATTCACAGCTTTCCATCACCTGAACAAACCCTGGGACATTCTCAGTGTGAGGAGCCCTTCAGGCCCAGGGGGTGACTTGTTGGCACCGAGCAGTGCCACAGGGAGGACCCGAGCCAGCCCCTCACACCACCTCCCCTTGACCTCTTCCCCTCCCATTCTGATCCTCCTCAATTTCCAAATTCCTGCATAAACCAAAGGAAACTCTGGCACTTTAATTAAGGCCAGCATTTACCCAAGGAATCCCCTCTCAGTCTGCACAGCTTTGCAGTTATTCTGCATAAGGAGCACACGGAGTGCTGGAATTAAGAGGCTGTGAAACTAATCCACACAGAACAGAACAGAGGGACATGCTGAGAATCCATCAGCCTGAAATTCATCTGGATACCCTCAGCTGCAGCACTGAGAAGATGGAATTTAACAGAGCAATACTTAAAATTCAGCTTTCATCCAAAGAGCAAAGCACTTAACAAATTAATTGAGCTTAGCATCCATGTTGAGAGCTCAGCAGTGGTAACATCATCACAGGAGAGAGGCTGGTTTATGAGGGGCTGAAGGAAGTACAGCAAGCCCTGAACAGACAAATCCCTGCCCCAGAGAGCCCCTGAGGTGACAAATGGCACCTCTGCAGTCTCTGCACATCATAACTCTGCACCCAGCACTGGCCAAGCTTTCCCCAAGAAGCAACACATCTTCTTCAGGCAGGGCTGGGACTGCCTCTCCTTATTTTGCCTGGCTGCTTATCAAAACCGAATACCCTGGGCACCACAAACCTTTTAAAAGCTTTTTTTTTTGCTTGTACCACAAGATGCAGGAAGCTCAGCAGTTCTCCTCCCTCGCAGATCTCCCTCTCTGCTGGTTTTTCCCCTCTCCTGCCAGATCCTGGTGGGAATGCGTGGCTGGATAGAAACCTCTCCTTCCCCCTTCATTGTTTAAAGCACTGCACACTCGTTTGATGGAACAATTGTGCTCTGTTCCAATGAACAAGATTTATCCTTCCCCTTAAGGAGAGCCTGACTTTGCTCAGTGAAAAACTGTTTGCAGTTACCCAGAGCTCCCTTACAACCTGTAATCCAGCACTGACATCCCCCCTCCAGTCCCACAGGGGCTGAGCTGATCATCATTTTCTTTCTGGATACAGAAAGTGTAAAATACCCTTCCTCCCAAAAGAAAACCATCACATAAAGGATAAAGAGTGAGAGGCTGTGAAAAATCCTGGAGTCTGTGACTACTTAGTGACACTTGGGTAAGGTTTGCCCCTTCAGAGTCAAATACTGGACTCCATGAATGCTTTCTGTTCTGTGGAGTGTTTATGGTGTGTTCTGCAGAGCATTCAGTATACAGAGGCAATTCCCCTCTACACTGTACATTAAGGAACCATTAATATTCCAAAGGAGAAGGTTGGAAGTTGATAAATGCCAGCTCTGAGGTCACTGTGGCCGCCCTTTCCTCTCCAGCTATTTAATGATGTATTTGCTCCAGGTCTCCTTCTCACAGCTGACAGGATCTGTTCAGAAGAGCTGGGGTGGGAACAGGCACAAACCAATTTCAGCACAGGAGGGTCTGGAGAGAGATAACTGAAACTCCAGGGAGTGCAAATCGAGTGTCATCATGTGGCACAAAGCCTCTCAAATATCCCCAGAATATCCCCAGTTCCTCCTGTAGCAGGGGTCACCAACCCACTGGTGTGAACTGGAGCACTGAACGTGTCAGCAATTGTCCCATTCTGGCACAGGGGGAGCACAGTGATCCCAGTTCTGAGCCACAGAATCATGGAACAGTTTGGGTTTGGAGAGACCTCAAAGCCCCTCCAGTGCCACCCCTGCCACGGGCAGGGACAGCTCCCACTGTCCCAGGCTGCTCCAAGCCCTGTCCAGCCTGGCTGGGAGGGGATTCTGTGGAGCAACCAGAGGAAGAAAGGGAATTCCCCAGCAATGGGCTCTGCTTCCCAGGGAGAGCAGGAGCTGCCCTGGGGGTGCTGCTGTGCCCTCAGGTCCCTCTAACTGGGGGGGCTCTGGGGTCCCTTCCAACCCAAACCATTCCAGGATTCCCTGATTCACATCAGACCAAACATTCAAGCCCAAAGTGTTTTTCTTTTCTTTTTCCTCAAATTCCTGAATCCAAGTGGGTCACAACCCATTTTCTCTGATTCCATTTCCATGCAGGATCTGGAGCTGTTTCTCTTCCACATCACTGCAGAAGCCAACTGCACACAGGTGGAAAGGAGCTGAGTGCTCAGACCGTGGGGAGATGTTTATCAGGAACGTCACAGAGTTGGTTGTGGTTTGATGGGAGGCAGCAGACTGAGCCACACTCGAGGCAGCTGCAGGAGATTCAGAACAAGTTATTCAGCCAATGTGGAATCTGCCCTGATAAGAAACACCGAGTGACTGGAGCAGGATTTCTCTGTGTAAATTGAAATCAGAGCTGTGTGAAGGACTGAATTAAACCTTTGTCACGAAGCTGCAGAGCTGTCACTTGTATTCTTCCAGGATAAATTGGCAGCATCCACTGAGAACAGCCCTGGAACAGTGCTTTGACTGCAGTAGCTGCTTTTAGTGCAATAGCAAAAGGAGATGATCTGTTCTTCACAATCTTAAAATGATACTAATTTATAGCACAAGAGAATGAACTGCACCAGGCTCTGCGCAGGGAACTGCTCCACAAAACCGGATTTCTACTATAATGCTGCTTTATTTTCATAATTGCCCGTCTGGAGGAATTTTGTTAATTGTTTCTCTCTCTTCCTGTACCTTTAATTCCAATATTCCCTGTCCATCCCAGAGGAATGAAGCCAAAGGGTTTTCATCTCAAGTTTGGAGAGCTGGTCAGCTTTCATTAGGGCCTCAGTCACTTTTAATCAGCTCTTCCCAAAAACAATTGAAAATAATTACCTGAGCTTCTCCTGGGCTTTGGGGTCAGTAGAAAGGTGATCAACTGAAGACAGACCAAAGGACACTGCTCCTGTCAAAGCCTGGTCACTTCCCAAGCTCTGAGCCAAGGAAATAACACCGAGTTTCATAATCCCTGTCCTTGCCAGACAGGAACCTGCACAAAAACCCTTGCAAGGCTTATAAGTGATTTCCAAGTGTCCTTCACACTGCTGCTTCCTCTGGCTTTGTCCTGGCTCTTACTCAGAATCACGGGATCATTAAGGTTGGAAAAGACCTTTAAGGTCATTAAGTCCAACCATCACCATCACCACTGACCCGTATTCCCAAATGCCACATCCCCGGGTTTTCTGAGCACTTCCAGGGGTAGGGACTCCACCAATGCCCTGGGCATCCCAATGCTTTGCAACCCTTTCCATGAAGAAATTTTCCTGATGTCCAACCCAAACCTGCCCTGGCCCAGCCTGAGGCCGTTCCCTCTCCTGCTGTCCCTGTTCCCTGTTCCCAGAGCCCGACCCCCCTGAGCCCCCTCCTGTCAGGGACTTGTGCAGAGCCACAAGGTCCCCCCTGAGCCTCCTTTGCTCCAGGCTGAGCCCCTTTCCAGCTCCCTCAGCCCCTCCTGGGGCTCCAGCCCCTTCCTCATGTCTCTAAGCCATGGTGAGGTCGCTCAGACCTGCACAGAGACATCAGCTGGTTTAAATCCCCCAGCACACCCTGCACCATTTCCCTGAGTCAGGGCTGAGGTGTTGGAAATGAAAAGTGAGGCTGTGCTGACGATTCCACAGGGAAGGCAGCACAAGAGAGAGCAGAGGGAAGTGCTCCACAAGCAGCAGAACAAGCCCAGTTTCTCAGGCCAGGGGGAAATGGGAGCATTGCAGCACTGAGAACTCCACTTCCAGCAGCTGGGATGAGCTGATCCAACAGCTCCCAACAGCAGCCTCTGCTTCCCCTTCCTCCCCTTGCTCCCAGTCTGTTCCTCCCTCCCTTGCCCCAAACCAGCCCCAAACCTGAGCTGATCCACCCCACCAGGTCACCCACAGTCCTGGCCTGGCTGAACTGACCCATGGGACCATTACTGGGCACCCCCAGAGCCGGTCCTGGGGAAGGACAAACATCCCATTCCACAGGAACAAGCCCTGATCTCAGCCCAGGTGCTCCTGAAACGGCTCCTCCTGGGCCAGGGGCTGCAGGGACAGGTGGGACAAGCCCCTGAAAGGACACCAGGAGCCAGATCCCCCATGAGGCCACTGCCCAACAGCTGCAATTGTAGTCATCAAAAATTATTTTTATTTTTATGGAGAATGGGAGACTTAATCATAGAATCCAAGATTATTGAGGATGAAAAAGCCCTCCAAAGCCATCGAGCCCCACCCTGTGCCTGAGCCCCACCTTGTCCCCAGCCCAGAGCTCTGAATGCCACCTCCAGCCCTTCCTTGGACACCTCCAGGGATGAAGACTCCAAACCTCCCTGGGCAGCCCCTGCCAAGGCCTGACCACTTTCTCCAGGAAGAAATGAAGCAGATCCCGGCCATGTTTGACAAAAACATTTGTCTGTGGAGAATGGAATCACAAAACTCCTCTGAACTCTTCACAAATGGGGATGGGTGGGCAAGGTCAAATTTAGATGGGGCTGAAGTTTCCCAAAGCTCTTCCCCTCATCACTGCACAGCCCTGGATCCCAAGGGAAATTTGTTCACTGAGTTCCTCTGCAGCACAAACACACGAAAGGATCTCCATCCCCTCTTTTGTTTCTGCCTCCTCTCCATGAACTCCTACACTGAATGAAAACCACTCAGAAGCTCTTGGCCAGTGCAGGCAGGGACCAGAAGGCCCAGGGAAATGGGATACCTGGGAATGCTCATTGCCCTGTCAGTCAGAAGTGCCACCAGGAGGGGACAGGCCCAGGTGCCCCTCACTGCCCGTGGAGCCGGGCACCCTCACACACAGAAAATACAGATCCGTGCCCAACTTCCAGCAATTAAACTCCAGATTAAAAGAACCACAACTGTGGATGTGCTTTGCTTATTATCAGCTCTGTCTCTGGTTGCCTGAAGGTCTTTCCAACAACGCTGACTTTAATTACTTTAATGAGAGAGAAAATGATCTGAGGAGTGTCAGCTCAATGGGGCAAGGTCCTGATGGAAATGCTAAGTCTGGGATCATTAGTTCAGCAGTTAATAGTACATTATCTGAAGTTATTGGAGCTAAATGTAAACAGCTCCTGGAGCCCGGCTGATGTCAGGAGCGAAGCTGGGGAAATAAACTCGGAGAGGCTTTGAACTGAGCACAAGCTCAGTTGGTTCTGCTCCCACCTTCTGCAGAGGCAGCTCTTTGTTGGTCCAGAGCAGAAAAAAAGTATTTGTAGAGAGAAAAGAAAAGGAAATTGAATTCACCACGGGCTTGTGTTCACCAAAACCCTCCCGACAATTCCTTACTATGAACTTCTTGAAGTGACTGAGTTTATCTAAAGCAAATTAAGATAAAGCAAATCAAGGCCACTTCAGCCCTTCAGGGAAGCCTGAGATGTTAATCTGCTCCTTTAGCAGTCCCAAGCCTCCTCTCCAGCACAAGTAAAGCAAGATTGAGCAATTTAGCTTCATTTGCAATGAAAAGGGATTAAATTGCATTGTAGGACCTCATCTCTGCTGCAGGTGAGCCGCCCAGCTCAGCTGACAGGCAATTAATTTGAGGCAGAGGTAATGTGATTCTGGTTCTGGGCCGGCAGTATTTGTTACAAGGATATAATCTGGTTAAATTAATCCCATTTAATTTTTCAATTGCCGTGGTGGGGCCTGCACTTGTAAGAACAGCCCTTCCTTGTGCTGCCTTTGTGAGGATCAGAACTGCTGCTTGTTTCAGCTTGGAATTAGAAAGGAAACTGCATGAAAATTGATGAAACCAAGGATTTTACTTCCCAAAGAAAATCCTTTCCTGTGATGATGTGGTCCTGTGCATAGGCCAAGCACTGCACGTATCAAAGATAACCAAAGCCATCCTTGGACACTCCAGCTCATCAGATGTGCAGATTCCTATTGCAGGCCTCAGTTTCTCTGCCTTAGGAATAATTCTTGGGTTTTATACAAGTGCTTTGAACAATGTTGCTGGTTTGTGGCTTGTGGAGGCAGAATGCATCTTTTAAATGACCTTGGAGTCGCCATCCATTGCAAAAGGCGTGTCAGGAGCAGCCCCCAAATCCACCAGAAATGCCTGAGGAGCTTGGCCAAGTACCCAGGGCAGTGAGGAGAGCACAGGATCTGCTGCAGTCTGGTGAATTAATTCAGCACCTCAAGGGCCAGGGCTGTCCTGCTTCATCCCAAAACAGGGAAGTTTGGTCTTGGGAGACTGTGGTGAGCAGCTGTGGCTGCCCCGGATCTCTGGCAGTTTGGATGGGGCTGGGAGCAGCCTGGGACAGTGGGAGGTGTCCCATGGCCTAGGCAAGGTGTCCATAGAATCATAGAGACACAGGATCATGGAATGGTTTGGGTGGGAAGGACCTCAAAGCCCCCCCAGTGCCACCCCTGCCATGGCAGGGACCCCTCCCACTGTCCCAGGCTGCTCCCAGCCCCAATGTCCAGCCTGGCCTTGGGCACTGCCAGGGATCCAGGGGCAGCCACAGCTGCTCTGGGCACCCTGTGCCAGGGCCTGCCCACCCTCCCAGGGAACAATTCCTGCCCAAGAGCCCACCCAGCCCTGCCCTCTGGCACTGGGAAGCCATTCCCTGTGTCCTGTCACTACTCTCGTGTCTTGGTTTGAAAGGCAGGTGTCTGCTAAGGAAAGCGGGAGCCTCCCTGGGAATGGAAGATGCAACCCCCCTTCCCTCCGAATTATTATAATTTGAAATCAAGGGGCTTTTCAGGCAAAGATATGGGAAATAGGAATAACAGTTCTTTACTAATATATATATATATAACAAGGCAGGAAAAAAACCAAACCAAAACTGATTTAAACTCACAGAGTCAGACCCTGTTAGTCAGGGTAGCAGCAGCAGTCCCATAAAAGTGGTGGCTGCAGTCCTGAAGTGAATGGATGTGGTTCTGGTGAAGTGGGGATCCTGTGTAGAAAGATCTGGTCTTCCTCAGAAGGTCCAGTGGTGGGCATGTAGCTCTTGTCCTCTGGGAAATCCAGTGGGAAAAGCTCCCTGTGTTCTTCAAAATCGCAGTTATAGCCAGGATGGAATGCTTGGTTTCTCCCTCCGGGTGGAGCATCTCACACTGGAATGGGGAGTCCTGAGATAAGGCACTGACGGGCCATTAACAGGAGATAGCCTGGAGGGAGGGGGCAGGAGCACTGCCCCACCTGGCTTTGACAGCTCAGGAATACGGTGACAGAATAGGTGCTTGTGGGCACATCTCACGTTGTAACCTAGGACATCCTGGGGAGCTTTAAGAGCCCTCTGTGCTGAGGGGAACCATGGGGTGCTTTGTGCACAACCCCCCTCCTGATCCAGGTGAAAAGAAGAAGACAGAACATGGCACCACCTCGATGTCTTTCCTACACCTGGCACTGCCTGGGGGAGGAGGAAGAGTGGAAATAGGGAACGGGCAGCTCTGCAGATTTTCATACAGAGCAGCTGAATTTACTGAGGGAGCTCAGAGCCTTCCAGCCCGTCCCTTTCACACCATGTTTGCCTGGGGAAAGACAAATGTCCAGTTAAAAACGAACAGCAGAAACTGCAACCCTGCGATCTGAGCCACGACCCTGATTCAACAGCCAGGAGATCCTGGGAAACCTCCAGAGGCAGCATCAAATTCTTTGCCTTGGGCTGAAGGAGGAAGAAACAAGGAACAGATCTGTGCAGCCTCAGAAAGGATGAGGCATTTTCAGCACTCAGGCAGTGTAATTTCCAGGGCACCCAATTTCTCTGCTCCAGGCAGGAGCTGATCAGCAGATGGTTTGCAAAGAGCTCCCATTGCTCCTGGTGGCTCACACGGCATAATTAGCCAGGGAAATGGGAGCTGTGACAGGAGTCTCACAGTCCCAGCAGCCCCAGACACAGCCAGTGACGTTTCCTGACGTGGCAAACCTGAGTGCAAGAGAAAACTGCTCTGGAATGTGGAGCAGCACCAGGCTGGAGACCCAGCCGTTTATTCCTGCCTGGATGCTCCAGAAAAAAACATCAAATGAGGAATGCGTTGGACAGACCCATTAAAAGCAATTTGCTTTACCTGTGGCAAGATGGGAGTTCATGAGGTGAGAGCTCCAGGGAGAGCTGTACTGGGAATCTCACCAAAATCCTGGGGTTTACTGGTGGGACCAAGAGCAGGGAGAAAGAATTTGGAACTCCTCCCTGGGAGGGTGGGCAGGCCCTGGCACAGGGTGCCCAGAGCAGCTGTGGCTGCCCCTGGATCCCTGGCAGTGCCCAAGGCCAGGCTGGACATTGGGGCTGGGGGCACCCTGTGTTTACCCCTGGAATTGCTGCATATTCCAGCAGCACTCTCTGCAGACTGGCACAGCCATTCCAGAGGTGCTTTATGGTGGATATTTCACTGACTCTTTACTTCCAGGTCAGGGATAGACAAAAACCTTTCTAGAAAGCCCAGGGAAGGATTTATGGCCCAGCAGTGCTGAGCAGCCTCAGTTTGCCTTGACTTCTGTTTAAGTTCCTGGGCTTCCCAGGCAGCAGCAGACTTTCCCCTCTCAAGCCACTCCTAAAACTTATCAGAACCCAGGCTGCCATTTGGCAGGAAATGCCAGTCCTGTAAAGCCCTGCTTTGATCTCAAACCCAGCATTTTGTTTTCTTCCTGGGGGAGTCATCAAACCACTTGCTCTGAGTGATGCTGGCACTTCCCTGCCCATGCCACGGCTCCATTTTCAGCTCAGTGCACCGATCCCATCCCAACCATTTACTTGGGATCAGACAAAACATGGGATTACTCAACCACGTCTTTATTGACGAGCTCTCCTGAAGAAGCTTTTATTTCAACAAAATGGAGCTTCTGAAGAAAACCCCCACTATTGACAGTTTTCTTCCTGTGTCCTCCATCGCCACCTGGAGTAGGGCCAGCACTGGGTTTGGATCAGCATTTGAACTGGTTTGAGGGGAAGGAGCTGCTCCAGTTTCCCCCCTCTGCAGTCCCAGTATGTTGGATCACCCATGTCCGTGGTTTCCCTGCCATTAATCAGCTCCATTTCACTGATTGGAATGCTGAGGCTGAACCTGCCCGGGCTCCTGGGGGGCACTTTAGGGCAAGCAGAGCATCCTTGACAGAAGTTATTCGGTGTCTTTGTGCCCCAGGCATTGTCTGGCTCCAGCAGTAACTGCAGGTTGTGCCGTTTCATTACTGAAGAACTTTTGCTGCACCATATTCAGGACATGAACTGTGGGGATTTCTCATCTCAGGAGTTTAATTACCTCTTTGATTGAAGCAAATGTTGTATCAAGTGCAGAGAGGGAGGTCAGGGCTGGAATGATCTCCTCATACCCAGATTAGAAGCACAGCTCCTGTATGTGCCATTGGCTCCTAATGAGGAATTTCAGATCCACCAGCTTCAAAGTAATCTCCAAAATGCAGCTGAACAGTTCCAGAGAGGAGATTTGACTTTGTTCCTCTGCATTTTGCACCATGCCCCTTTTTTCTCTCCCTTTTGAGCTGTTTGATACAGGCTGTGTTCCTTGTGCTCTGGAAACTCTGCATCAGAGATTTGGGAGCTGCAGTTGGATGATGAACGTGATTAAATGAGCCAGAGGAGTTGGTTTCTCTGTGCCTGGTCTTGGACTTGGCTCAGCTTCCTTATGAAGGGCTACAAAGAGCTCCTCAGGTCAGGGAAAACAGCTTGGTGCTGGTATTTATTTATTGTCCCACCTTCCCAGCCCTGCCACGTTCCCCACAACACCAAATCCAGCCCCTGGAGCAAAGGGCAAGTGGGGAGAAAATTCCTTAAGAAATGTTGCAACAAAAAAAAAGGGGAAGAAAGCTCAGAGATTCAAAGGAGCTGCAAAATTTCAATGTAAACCTCCAGGAAGAGGCTGGAGACTGGGAAACCAGGCCTTTGTCCGGGACTTGGGGTGTCCAGAGCTGAAGTGTTGGAAGGTGCAGCTTTTCAGCCCTGAGAACAGAAATCCTGGAGGATTCCTGAGCTCCAGCCTCACTGCAAACTCATGCTGAGCTCTACATTCACTGCCAGAGCTCCCTACAACTTAAAAATCAGGGAGGAAAAGTTGTTCAGCAACAAAATTGTCCCTTGGTTCTCATCTTTAAAATTTTTGGACCACGTCCTTCAGAGCTCTAAACTTTATTGGTGAGAATACAACCCCTGAGTGCCTGAGGATGGGAATCCAATAACTGAGGGAACTCACAACATGCCTAAAAGTAGGAACTTAATAACTAAAATCTGCTTTGGATCACAACTTAGAAGGTTTGGTGCCTTGAAAATCAAATTGTTAGATAAGAGACATTCTGAAGGGTGGGGATTTCTTCTTCTGAAGTTTCCTTGAGTATTTTGTGGACCAAATTCCCCTCCACAAATACCCAGATTTCCTCCTGTTCCCATTCCATTGCAGCAGGATTTCACCAGTCAAACACTCATTCCATGACCTTTTAGGAGGAATTCAGCTCTTCCAAGGGATGTTGTGTCCATACCTAGCCCCTCCCTTGTGAGGGCCCCTCTCCTGCCAGGCTGATTTCCTGAGCAGAAAAACAGCTGAAAAAGGCACCTCAGCCCAGCCTTTGAAACATCCTCCAGGAGAACAGAGGCTCCTTCCAGCCTTAAAGGCCCTGCACATCTCCATGGCACTAAGGATGGAATCCAAAAGTGGAATCTGACTGGTTTGAGTTGGAAGGGACCTTAAAACTCCCCAGTGCCACCCCTGTCCTGGCAGGGACCCCTCCCACTGCCCCAGGCTGCTCCAGCCCCAATGTCCAGCCTGGCCTTGGGCACTGCCAGGGATCCAGGGGCAGCCACAGCTGCTCTGGGCACCCTGTGCCAGGGCCTGCCCACCCTCACGGGGAACAATTCCTGCCCAAGATCCCACCCAGCCCTGCCCTCTGGCACTGGGAAGCCATTCCCTGGCTCCTGGCCCTCCAGCCCTTGTCCCCAGTCCCTCTGCAGCTCTCCTGGAGCCCCTTTGGGCCCTGCCAGGGGCTCTGAGCTCTCCCTGGAGCCTTCTCCTCTCCAGGTGAGCCCCCACCACTCTCCCAGCCCTGGGATCAGCTCCATGGCCTCCTCTGGACCTGATCCAACAGTTCCGTGTCCTGCCTGTGCTGAGGGCCCCGGACCTGGAGCCAGCTCAGCTGCTGGGGTCTCACGAGGGCACAGGGGGACAATCCCCTCCCTCAGTCTGCTCCCACTCCCTTTGGATGTAGCCCAGGGGTTTTGGCTCCTGGGCTGGGAGTTCCCAGCATTGGCTCATGTCCCTTTCCCTTCTCCATTATTCTGACTGTGTAGGCAGGACAGGGACAAGGACAGGGACACCTTGCCTGGCCCAAGAGGGCAAACAGAGGAGCCAAATCCTGCATGAACAAAGCAAAACAGGCTGTGACAATGCCAGAGCTCCAGCCCCAGCCCAAATCTGGCCTCAATTCTCCAGATTGCTCTTTCTCCATGAACCTGCTCCTCCTGCAAAGGCAGCTCCCCAGCAGGATCCTGTGGGATGTCACCCAGGGCTACCACAGCTGCCACCTCTGTACCACACTGGCTTCAAACAGGTCCCAGTTGCCACCAGAGCTGCAGACAGATAAAAGGCTCTGGACTGTCACAGCAGAAGCTGCTCTGGGTTCAGCTGAGGTGGTGTAGGAGCTTCTCAGCTCTGCCTTCAGCTGGCACCACTGATCAGATCCTTGCTGTCTAACCTGGTTCTGTCAGAACAGCTTTAAAAAATTCAACAAACAAAACCCTACTATTAGCAATGTTTTAAGCTAATCCAGATCATTTTGATAGAACTGGGCTAGGGAGCAATTCCAGCTGTCACAGCAGGAGCAGGGCTGGCCCCTGGCCTGGGACAGGGCCGTGGGCAGGTGGAGCAGGACCGGAGCTGCACCTTTTCCCTGGGGAGCTGGAGGGGCTCAGCAGGACTGGGCTAGCCCTGGGTGCCCAGGTGGCTGCAGAGCTGTTCCACCACAGGGCCACACCATGGCTAGGCCTGAACTGAGCACAGAACAGGCCAGAGGGCTTTGAGGAAATCACTGCAGGTCACACCTTGCTGTGTTCCCCAAGCTGTGCCCGAGTGTGCCCCGGCTGTCCCAGGGATGGGGGCCCAGGAGCAGGGGCTGTGACAGGGCACTGAATGTGCCACAAACACCACTTGAGCACTGGGCTTGTGTGACATTATCAGGGTGCCAGCAGCACTGTGGTGATGACTCACCCTGGGCTCACGGGGCTGGATAATTCAATATTTCAGTGATACCACACAAGAGTTCAGGCAGAGCAGCAAACGCTGCCGCAGCCCCAGCCCAGGGACCTGCATCTGGGTGTTCAGAGAACCATGGAATCTGAGAAGTTTTAAGACTGGAAAAGACCTTTGAGATCATCAAGCCCAACCACCAACCCGATGTGGTGTTCCTGGAGCAGCCCAGCTGTTCCCCCCACTGTGATGATATCGAGCTCAGCTGCAATGAGAGGATCCTCGACCCACTTAAGGATATCCTAAGTCTAGGCAGAAGCAAATGAGTGAGGACACAATTCCCTGTGTGTAGGTGGGGCCCTGGAGCACAGAGGCTTTAAGGAGCAGATTAATCAAAAGTGGGGACAAATTTTTTATGTAGGTGCCAATCTCACCTCAGCTGTGGACACATTTCCAGTCAGTGGAAAGTCAAAGCAGCACAGGACTATCCACAAATCCTCCAGGGACTTCTGACTAACAACACCCTCCATTCTGGCCAGCTGTTGGACACCTCTGATCCACCAGGTGTGGTCACAGCAGTGACCTTACTGTTGCATTGCTGGGCTTGGATAAATTCATTTTGGCTCTGCCTTGAGCATGCCAATGCAGACTCTGCCTCACAGACAGGAATTTCTGTGCTCTTGCAGCAGCTCCTGCAGCCCCTCTACCAGCCCCACTTTAGCCAGTGTTGGTCCCACTGGCAGTGAAGCAAATGGATGAGCAACAGATCTCTGCAGGTGCCTGGGGATAACAGAGGTGTGCCAGGAGCTCTGTGCCTTAAAAGCTCCCTCAGCACTTCAGACAGAGGGCGTATGAAGGGGGGCTCTCTCCAGGCCCCCTCCCACATTTCCATGCAAACAAGTTTGTTTATCCCTTGCAAACACAGACAAATCCAGCAAAAATTGGCCTTCTTGACTCGAGGAAGTAATTTGGTGTTGCAGCAATTGTCAGACACGGTGGCACCATCTGCCACGCTCACATGATTGTAATTTGCCAGACACTGCATCACCTCCCTGTTTCCAATTATCCTTTTCCTCTGAACAAAGCTTGTCTTTAACACAATGCTGGTACATCCAAGGGAAAGGAGGAATAATAATCACTGTTTACCATTATCCAGCAATACATTATTCATGCTTCCCTCTCTTAGCAAGATCTTCCCTAATATCAAGTGGTTCCTATTGGAGGGGAATGGCAGAGCCTCTGGGGTTCCAGATGACTTTGCACTGCTCTCATTAGCACAGGCTCTCAGATTAATCAGGATACTCATTATGGAGCAATTTCACTGCAAGGGCTTCTTGGGGAGCAGGTGCAGTTTCACCTGGACTGGGAGCAGAGCACCAGGCTCAGCTCAGTGCCAGAGTGACCTGGCCCCCACTGCCACACACCCTGATAACCCAGGCAGGGGCACACCAGTGCCAGGGGGTGCTGAGGGCTTGGCACATCCCAGGGTTGGTTGCAATGACCCTCTCAGGATCACAGAACCTCAGGGCAGGTCCATAGCCCATGTTACAATATCAAGGTTTGTCAAAGATCACACACATTTCAGGCCCAGCTCAGCTGCTGGGATGGGATTGTCCGACTGCCAGGTCACAGCCTGGAGGCCCTGGAAGAGCTCTACACCCACAGCACTAAAGGAACAACAGGCAGGTGCCAAAAACCAAACCAAAGCAGGCAGGGAGCTGGGCAGAAGATTCCTCCAGCCAAGCGCTGCCTCTGTCAGGCTGCTTCAGCCATGAAAAAGAGATCCAGCAGAATTTGTGTGGGAGGGCTCACACAGAGACAGTGCTGGGGCCATAAAATGTCTTGGCTGGAAAAGGAAGACCCATTGAACTGAGATGAAAGCCAGAAAATTTGTAGGGTGAAAGAAGATCAAGATATTAATAAAATATATTAATAAAAAACTGCAGAGATGGCTCTTGCCCAGATAGGTTGTGGACTCTACTTGGAAGTGTCCAAGGCCAGGCTGGACAGGGCTTGGAGCAGCCTGGGACAGTGGGAGGTGTCCCTGCCCATGGCAGGGGTGGCACTGGGTGGGGTTTAAGGTCCCTTCTCAGCCAAACCACTCCATGACTCTCAGTAGGGAACAAGGGAAGTGGTGCATACCAGGTTTTGTGATGTCTCCAGCTAGGGACAAACAGCTTTCCCAGCTGAGACATGTCAGGGCCGTTCCCTGAGGAGCCAGAGGCATTTCTGCAGTTTCCAGTTGGCAGGAATTGTGTGGGAAGGATGGTGCAGGACACAGTGCTCTGCCACAGCCCTCAAACCTTCACTGGCTGCACTCCAGCGACTCCTCCATTAAATCTTAAAGGGCTTCTGCATAAAACAGAAGGGCAAGGACCTAAAGTTTAACAGTTGTGACATTTCACAGCCAAACAAATTCCCCAGCCAAAGGAAAACTTCCAGCACCCCCTCAGTCCTAGGAACTCTTCAGGTTTCCTTAGCCCTTGGAGTAGGTCCCAGGGCAGGTTTTCCTCTGTGCTTATTCTTGCAAATAGCAAAGGCACCTGTTTGCAATGACCAAAATCCACCATCTTTAACTAATTTCTAGAAAAGGTTCTTTAATAAACATGTTCAGCTAAAATAACCAACCCCAGGGACAAGGCTGGTGCCTCCAGCTGCTTCAGCATTTGTATCACAAATCCAGGAAAAACAGAAACACAAGGAAGTGCAGATTGGTCCTGACCCACCTACCAAGTCTTGCTCAGCTGCTTCTGGGTTGAGGAAAGAGGAAGAATTGCCTTTGGTTCTGAGCAAATCTGGCACATCCTAAAGGATTTTCTTTAGCTGGGAGCACTGGGGGTAAAGCAGAATTCCAGACAGTGGAAATAGGGCCTGCCCCCTCCTGGGCCAAGTCTGTCTCTGTTTTAACACCAGAAAAAATCTGATCTTACAATGAAACCACGAAAACGTGTGCACCTGAAAGTGTCTGTAAATTCAAAAGCAAAACTGTAACTTCTGCTGGAATGAATCCACTGGGAATTTCCACCAAGAAATAACAGAGAGAGAGAGAGCACCCGGTGCTTTACACATTCAGCTCATTCTAATCTCCTTCCCTGTAGACTGCTCTGGAAATCTCAATCTTTGTTGTTTCAAATTCCACCTTGTAAACACACAATTTACTGATGCTTTATTAAATGCAATTTTCTCTTCCTGCTCAGATTTGCAAACCTTTTACAAGTTGCAAATGATCTTTTATTGATTTTTCCCTTTATAGAGTTGTTGTTATTTACTTTGTTTACCTGGGAGCTAAAGGCCTGCTGGAGAGAAGCCTTGTTTACTGCAAGCTGGATGAAAATAAGTCCAGCAGTAGCTGCTTAATTGTTTTGAATTATTATTGTTAATTGGGATTGTGTCTTTCATTCGCTGAAAGGCAGTGATTTAATTGCACTGCACCTAATTAGCAGTTTTGATTACTGGGAGCTTCAACTGGCACCAACACTTAGCAAGCAGAACCTTGAGTGAATATTTTGCCAAACATCAGGGGAGGAGGCAAAAGTAACGTTGGTGTTGGGGAAAGCAGGAGGACAAACCAAAGATGGAGAAGGACAGGAAAATCCTCCCAAGCAGGAGCACCTGAGCTGTGTCTGAAAGGAGAGAGGGAGGATCCATGAGCTCCAGGTGTGGAGGTCAAGTTCAATCCTTTAGATCACAGAACCATCACTGTCAGAAGAGACCTTCGAGCTCATCCAGTCCCACCATCAGCCCAGCAGCACCATAACCCCAATAAACCACTGCGTTCCCAAGTGCCACACCCAGGCTCCTGTGGAAAACCTCCAGAAAGTCGTTTTATCTGCAGCATGAGCTGGGGTCATTGGCCAGCTGGCAGAGATGTGTTCAAACCACATCTCAGATTATTCTGTGGGAAGGAAGCCACTCACACAAAGGCCAAATGTGTCACAGGGAATGTCCTGGGGGTCACATTATTTGGAAGAGAAGTTGCCTGGTTCCAATCACTGGAGAATTTCTTCGGGGAAGGAGAACATCATTACTGCAGTATTGAATTGCACGGAGAGATTTAGGATCTAATTTAAAGGTGCAGGGATTTATTTGTTAATTGTAATAAACAGCAAGTTCGTTACACTCCAGCCTCCAAAGCAGCAGCATCTCGTCAACAGGGAATAAAATACTGATTTCATTCACTGACAGGGCAGAAGTTCATCAGGGACGTGCCAAGAACTGAGAGCAAAACCACCACTTCCCCTCTGCCAGAAAATGATTTTCAGTGGGAACAAACACACGGAAAAAGAGGCTCTTCCTTTGGAAGGTTGTCCTGGGTCCTGGGAGCACCGTATGCGGGGTTCTAAGATTTAGTTTATTTCTCATGATGTTACTCTGATTTATTGGCAGTAAATTAAACTCAGTTCCCCAAGCTGGGTCTGTTTTGCCCAAGGCAGTGACTGTTGAGTGATCTCTGCTTGCCCTTCACCCATCCCACAGCCTTTCATCCCATTTCCTCTGCCCTGTCCAGTTGGGAAGGGCCGGGAGGACCTGGAATCCAGACAGGGCCAACCCACCAGGGCCTGAGCACTCCAAGGGATGTTTTGAGTGTGAATATGACCAAACTTTTGTAAGGTAACAGGTTCACATTTCCCTGCATGCTATCCCTCCCAAACCCACGGCTTTTCCAGGGCAATAATGCTGAGGTCCCAGGACCCTCACTTGGCTGCTATGTTGTGGTAACATCCTGACCTTTCTCAACACTTGAACCATTTTATTACATTTCTAGTTGTGTTTGTATTTATTTATATTTATGCATGTAAACTTCAGTTCTTCCTCAGAATGCAGACTTAGCCTTGAAACTTAAATCCTTTCATTTACCTGCTTTTATTCCATCGGATGTTGCCTGTTAACAGCCTGTTTTCCTGTGACCAGGAATACTCACTGGAAAATGGCATTGGCCTCTTCCTTCAGTGTGAAAGGAAAGATTTAGGAGCTGGTTCATTGAGGAGATCCTCTCCTTCAGCATCTGATGTTTGGCAATGATTCGTTATTAAGGGGATGTGTTGCCATGGTATAGCCTCGGAAGTGATTTTTGCAAAGAGGTGCTTGCTCTAGTCCTGACAGAGCCAATCAGCTGGCTAGTTTTGAATATTGGCAATTTTTTAGGCCACTTGGAAAGCCTGATATGCCTCTGTGATCCACATTTAAGAACAGACAACCCGAGAAAAGTTCTCTTTGACTTTCGGCCTTCGGACAGGTAACTGGGGGAGGGGGGGCTGTGCAGCCCAGCGGGGCCGGGCCGGGCCCTGCTCGGCGTGACCTGGCCGGGAGACAGCCCCGGAGCCCCTGAGCTCCATTCCATCTGCAGCCCCCCAGCCCTGGGGCTCCATTCCATCTGCAGCCCCCCAGCCCCCCAGCCCTGGGGCTCCATTCCATCTGCAGCCCCCCAGCCCTGGGGCTCCGTTCCATCTGCAGCCCCCCAGCCCCCCAGCCCTGGGGCTCCATTCCATCTGCAGCCCCCCAGCCCTGGGGCTCCATTCCATCTGCAGCCCCCCAGCCCTGGGGTCCCGTTCCATCTGCAGCCCCCCAGCCCTGCCCCATGCAGGCAGCCTGGCAGCACAGCTCAGCCCTGCCCCTTCCCCACCCGTGCAGCCGAGATTCCTCTGAGGCCCCTGCCTGGCAGAGATCTTGTGAGCAGCCACGATAAGCAAGTTCCAGCTGCAAAGCCGGGTGAGATTAACTCTTTTAGTGCTGTAAGAGTTCTTCAGAACAGATGAGCCTGCAGATATTGACCCTCTCCCAGGTCAGAGGAAAGGGAAAGGTGAAGGAATGTGAAGGAAACACACCCTAAAGACACCAAAGTCAGTGAAGATGCTGAGAAAAAGGAAACCTCTCCCAAAAGCACAAATCCTGCTTGGCAGAATGAATTCAGTTCCACAGCAAAATAATTTGCTGTCCCCTATATTTTTCTGGCCTTCTTTGCAGTTTTTTGGTCCTCTGGAGCACAGCACTGAGTGGTGACAGGTGAGTCCCTGACTTGATTTCAGGCCACTATTTCTGACTGGTTTTCCACTGGGAAAACCTTGAGAAACATCAGCAAGAGAGAGGAATTCCCATCTGCCAGACTTGGATGCTTTTCAGCCTTCACAGGGACATGGACTCAGCTGGGCTTGGGGCAGTTTTTCTCCCCATTGCTTCTTTTTCCTGGCTCCAGTCTTGCCACAGAACTGGCACCATTCCCAGGACCATGAACCTGATCAGCTCATGGCATAACAACAGGAAATCCTGGACTTACAGAATCCCAGAGTTGTCTGGGTTGGGAGGAACTTCAAGGATTCACCCCCTGCCATGGGCAGGGACACCTCCCACTGTCCAGCTCCCAGCCCCAATGTCCAGCCTGGCCTTGGACACTTCCAGGGATCCAGGGGCAGCCACAACCTGTGCCAGTGTCTCCCCCCTCGATGGGAGAAGTGAGGGCAGGAGCTTCCTTTTCTCTGCAGGAAGGGACAGGGATTTGTTTCTCTCTCTCTTCCTTACTCACCCAGACTTTGCTTCTGTCCTGAGCTGGAACAGCCCCCAGGCACTGCGAGTTTCATTCCTTGCACTCTCATCATTCAATACCAGGCAAATTCTGCGGTTTAAAAAGGAAAACCTCATCCTGCATCTCCTCCAAACATTTTACCCCAACTTTCCTAAGAAATTAAGGCAAAAAAACGCTTGTTTGGTTTTTTTTTTTTGTGAGGCAGAACTGCTGTCCTTCTTTCTACTATTTTTATTTGCTTCCAAAATGCTCCAGAACTTCCAAATATTTTTATTCTGTTTTCAGTAAAATGCTATTTCTTAATTAGCACAAATTCGCTGTAAGAAGAACAGGCTCTCACTACTGAATATGGAGGGTGGATCCACCATCTGGACAACAGACCCTGCATCCACAGAAAACAGAAGCAGAACAGTCTGATGTCATCGCTCTTCAAAGCATCAGAATTTTCCTTTGCAATTTTACAACTTGGGGAGATTTCAGACCAGACAGAGGGAGGTTTGATGGTGAAAATTCGGGGACTGTGCAGCCCAGCACAGGGTTCTGAGCAGGCCTGGAGGACCGTGGAACACACACAGGGAGAACTTTGCTTTACAGGCGGAGTTGGGTTTTGCAGAGATTTGCAGGAGGGTTCTCGGGGCTCTGATGGAGCAGTCACAGCTGCTCTGGGCACTCTGTGCCAGGGCCTCCCCACCCTCCCAGCCAGGAATTCCTTCCCAATACCCATCTGTCCCTGCCCTCTGGCAGTGGGAAGCCATTGTCCCTTGTGCTGTAACTACCACTTTTTCAGCAGCCTCCCTCAGGTACTGGGAGGCCACAATGAGCTGTCCCAAAGCCTCTCTTCTCCATGCTATATTATAATAGACACATTAATCATAACTGCATTAAATAGGTATTCTTTATCTGCCTCAGGGGTGGATAAATGCTATGGGATGGAGCACAGAGGTGCTGTGCTATTCCAGATTCTGTAGTCAAGACAATGGAAAAGCAGGATCTGCTTTGTTCCCCTGTGGTTTGGCCTGTGGCAGCACCTGCCTGAGCTCTGGGGCTAAACCTGCCCAGGCTCTGTCACAGCTCAGCACAGGATGTTTGTAAAGCAGGGGAAAGGCAGGAGGCAGAATAATAAATTCAAAGGGAGGAGGTTACAGGAGCTGCAGGACTGAAAATCATCCCTGGCAGTGTCCAAGGCCAGGCTGGACAGGGCTGGAGCAGCCTGGCACAGTGGGAGGTGTCCCTGCCCACAGCAAGGGTGGCACTGGGTGGGCTTTAATTGTCTCTCCAACCCAAACCATTCCATGATTCCGTAATTCCATGGTTCCAGCTGTCCTAGGCTTTCTAGCTGAGTATCACTGCCATAAAGTCCTGAATCCTCAACCTCACCAGATGGAAAAGAAGATGTTAAGATAGCCACCATTTTAATTGAAAATACTGATTAAGTGGAAGTGCCTAAGAAGGAACTGTCAGCCCATAATCAACTCACATCTTTTTAACACAAATCCCAGGTGGACAGTTCAGATTCACAACAGAGTGAATCATAAAGTTATTTCATTAAAAAGCACAAATACAAAAGGTATCTACAGAGAAAAGATTTTGAGTTCTGCCTTTGGAATGAGAATGTTTTAAATAAAGTCTTGGGGAAATAAATCCGTGGATTTGCTTTAGTGAAGTTGGAGAGAAGAAAATGGGGTCCACCAAAAAAACAAACTAGAAAACAATTAATATTCTCTAAAGCACTTTTCCAAGGCTTAAAGTCAATCAAACTTGTGTTGGCAAATCCTGCTTCAGCCTGTGAGCTCCAAGAGCCTTTCAGTGCCACTCTCTGGGTGCAGCAATTCTGGGCACAGGGAGAAAACTCCTGGCCCTGCCCCAGGGCTGTGGGGGGAGCAGCAGCTGGACCACACAATGTC